>OX387426.1:30739295-31339295 GCA_947563755.1 Lochmaea crataegi | reverse complement strand
ATTAGGAGAGATTTATTCACGATAGTCCGTCCTTGCATTTATCTCGAGCGACAGGCGTTAAGGAATTAAAAAGGGTGGACCATAGACAAAAAAAAAGAGACGGATTGAAGTATAGCCGGTATAAGGCATAACGTTTCTGCTCAACTGACCCGCGCATCGAGTCGCTACCGTCGCGCGAACTACAAGATTGTTTTACATAAGCAAAATAGAATAAAATAGTTTAAAATATTATAAATTGCATTACACTTTAACATATCGCCTTTAATGTCGATAAATATTATAAAATATCCTAGCATATTAACTTTTAAGTCACCAAAAATGAAAATATACAAAATAAATCATAGATTGTTGGGTGTGAATCTGGCTTGTGTTTGTCAAAGTGAAAGTGAAAGTGTCAAAAATTATAATTGCAAATGGCTATTTAATGGTGAGGCAAGGGTGAGTAATATTTAGGATTAGTTTAGTTTTAAATTTATTTAGGGTTTTAGTTTTAATGAGGGAAATAAAAGTAAGTGAACCTTTAAAATGTCATCACCAGGTATAATTCGTCATAGTTGTATTGCAAAAAATTGTAATAATAAATATTTTTGGCCACTTCGAAATGTGGAGTGTAAGAATAAAACATTTTTCAAATTTCCATCTGATATTAATCAAAGGGAACAGTGGTACAAAATCTTAGAACTTCTCTATACATCCAAAGATCAGAGGTTGAAAATACCGTATTGCCTGTAAAAAGGAAGCTTAGTTTTTCTAATATTGATGACAGTCAATTTGAACATGTACCCAAAAACAATGTTTGGAATTGAGTATTTTAAGTAAAATAAATGAAACTAGAGTCAGTAATCTATCTCCCAAGAAGAAGAATATGTATTGCGAAGAATGTAAGGCTAATTTGCAGACAGACATTTTGGACGTTCACCATAGTTTCACTTCCTTCAAAGAAAATGATGATAAAACACGTCTGATTTATGTACAAAGGGAAGTCATTAAATTTCTTTCAATGCTGCATGATATTGTATACTATATTTTACCACTTTTAGGTCATGTAGAGAATATTATTGAAAAAAACTGAACTCTTTACAAAAGGTCATATTAATTTTGGTTGGTTCACCTGTCAAGAACATAAATCATATGTATTTTCTCAGCTCATAAAAGTTTGCGTCCCCTTATTAATTAAAAAATATTATAATGATGGTAAGAGGACTAACAAACAACAATAATTCCTTTTTTTTTGGAAAAATGTACTGCGTTTAATTTTTTTTTGTTTCAGACCTGTTCTTGTCTTCATGGATCATGAAAATCGAAAATCTAGTTTTTAACTCCTTTTTATTAAAATATGTGTTGTTTTGTTTTGTTTTAAAATAATGTGCAATTTGATGTGATATTGGATTAGCTTTCTTAAATATAATGTAATTCTAGTGAAAATATTGTGATACCAATTCAAATTTTCTAGTTAGGATAGAATATTTATGTTATACAGTTTTAACAGATATATTATAAAACAAGCATTTAACTAATGTACAATTTATTGTAAGTGATCTGTGATAATTTAATCCAAAGATACATTAAGAATGTTAATTAATGAAAGTTGATAATGTATATAGAATAATCGTACTAATTTAATAAACAAATATTTTAGTTAATTTTGTTATGTTATGGGCAGGTTAAAAAAAAATTTAAATGTGTGTTGTTTTCTTATTTATCTAAATTATGTGTCTTAAAATTGTTTGTTAATTATAATTATTTCATTGCAAAAAATGAAATAAAATTTTATTTTTTGTAACGAAATTATTATATAATAAACAATTTTGAGACAAATTGTAAAATTTGCTACCCATAATCCAAACTACCAGATTTAAATATCCCGCCTGTTAAAATTAGTTCCGACACCCCTTCCTGGTGCGCTGCGATCAACGCGATGCCAACGGTTACTACAGCAACGACAACTCTCCGCCAAAAATGTAACCTTAAAAATTGAGCTCGAGCCCAAATGTGAAATTATTCATGAAATTTAAATGATACAAAAAAAAGCAAGATTATCAATTGTCTACTCGGTCACATAAGTTTCAGTTGCTCCGGTGACAACCTTAGGCCTTCGACGTCGCTCAGAACGGAGGTAGGGGTGGATCCCCCTCATTGATCTTCCGGACAAAATAGTAGACAACTTGTGTGGGCGCCAACTGAGTTTTCCACTTTGGCCTAGCACGACTGATTTCCCCCGATAACACAGTAAAACAAGGGATGAAAATAAAAGGCAAACCTCAGCTTATGTTCCTTATAATGACTAAATGAAAAACATTTAATACCCTTAAGGGGTGTCTTACAATTATACACTACTGAAAACCCTAGTATATGCCCCCCTCTTAAAGAAAAAAAATAGTGTGAACATCTGTCACACACCAATAGTCAAATAGTTAACAAGCAAATTCCAAACTATACCAGTTTATAGACATACGTAGTGTAAAATTAATATGGCTGTTCAAGTGGACCAGTACAGATTAAATACAAACTTATTAATTATATGTTATATAAGCGAACCTGGAAAGTAATAAACAGTTTATAGAAAAAATTACATACAAGGCGACACCATAGTCAAGGCGATGGTACCAATGCAGAGACGCATGCGCAAGTGGATAAAATTATGAAAATTAGACTGTGAAAATTTACCGCAAAATATTAATTTCCACCATTACAATATATTTATTAGACAGGTAGTTCCTTATTATTTTATGTAATTGTAATGGTATAAATACTGAAAAGCGATAAACGCAGGTGATCGTTGCTGATCAATTAGGACACAAACAGACAAATACTATTGAGGTTAGCAACAAAAAAGGAAAGGTGTACTTTTTTTAAATTTCCAAGCTTTCGTAAATCTTTATTTACATCATCAGGGAACTATGATTGAAAATAGGTTAAGCACAAATTCTTCTATTCTTTGAAGTAGAAAAGAAGAAATACTGAGACTATAATGACAATAACCAAAAACAATAGAAATATTAATTATTTGAAATACGAGGAAGGTACAAAAATTAGGTAGGAGCTATGATGAAATATTATTTGAATTGATATCAATTTGTTTATGAAAATTATGTTTATCCAAAGTTAATAAAAGTGGGTAAAGATTACTTAAATTTTGAATGTCTGTTTTCTTATTAATATGATAATCCTCCTGAAAAATGAAAGCCATTTCTAGAAATAATTTTTCACTGTAGTTATTTTCACGTGATAAAATCTTAATCCCCTCAAAATCTATTCTATGATCTAAAGAGGAAACATAATTTGCAAGAGAACATCTTTCAGGATGTAATCTTATATCACTTTTGTGGAGAGATATAAGACTAGCAAGTTTTTGAGAAGTTTGACCAATATAAGAAAGATCACAGCTATTGCAACCAATTTTATAAATCACATTACTATTATCTAATGTAGGAATTTTATCTTTTAACGGATTGTAAATAGATTTTACTACTAAGGCACTCTTACATGCAAACTTACCATTTTGTAAATATTGAGAAAAAATCTTAGTAAGTCTGGGAGTAACTTCCCTTATCATAACTATCAAAAGTGAAAAGGAGATCATCTGTAGAGTCCTTAGGATAAGCCAAGATAATTTCATCGACATATTTCTTGTTGAAAGGGATATTAAAAGGAAGTACCTGAATGACTACATCCAACAGATCATCCATTACGTAATAAGCCAATATGGGAGAAATGCTAGCTCCCATAGGAGTACCAAAAGTTTGTTTATAAGATTTATTATTGAAAGAAAAACACGTAGAACTGAAAAGGAAGTCAATCAACTCAATGAAAGTATCTTTGTCCATATTGCACTGAACACTGATTGAGGACCAATGTTTGTGTATTGACAGTATGACAGCTTGCAAATAAACATTACTAAAAAGTGAAACCACATCCAGACTGACCAAAACATAATCATGAGGAAGAACCTTCTTGTTAAATAGTTTAAAAACTTGAAAAGAGTCCTTAATGATATAATCATTATCAGCATTGTATGCCTTTGTCAAAATATCAGTTAGAAAAGTAGCAGAGTGTAAAATTTTGCTATAACAGAATTATAGGATGTCAATTTTTTCCTGGTGATTTCATCAATTTGTCTTTTATTATATAATTTCTTAACTAGAGCATTTGATTGTCATTATAGTCTTAGTATTTCTCCTTTTTTACTTCAAAGAAAAGAACCTTAACCTATTTTCAATCATTGTTTAATTAAAAAACATGTATAAATCCACGTGTTTGTGTGGATTCTTTAATTTTTAATATTTTAACTTTTTAATGATTTTTTAGTATATTTTATTATGTGACTGTTAGCTATTGCTTATAATGCAAGCTGGACTTGTCTTATTCTTCAGTGCTAACTGTTTAACACTTTTCCCAATGTTAAGATCAAAGAATCATTCTCGATTAACGTAAGTTATGAAACTGTTGTAGCGGACTGCTTTATAATTTATGTTTTTTCTCACTTTTGTAGTTCCCTGATGATGTAAATAAAGATTTACGAAAGCTTGGAAATTTAAAAAGAGTACACTTTTCCTTTTTTGCTGCTAACCTCGATAGTATTTGTCTGTTTATATATATATATATATATATATATATATAAAGTGGTTATAATTGTTCAATACCATTTCAATATATATATATATATATTGAAATGGTATTGAACAATTATAACCACTTTAATAGTAAAAATATGAAATTTGGGAAAGAAAATAGTTGAAAAGTGTCAGTCAATGATTATGAGACTTGAATCAGCTCTATTTCTTGTTATAAAAAGGATTATAATAAAACAGAAAGACTTACCTTGAGTTAAACAAAATATGATGTTTTTCGCATAATCATATCAAGTAACAATCAAATTAAATTTATAATTCTTCATTTTGAGTATTTTGAATAAGAAAAGCTTGTTTTTCATACCAGATATGTATTACCTACACCTGAAATAAAAATCATTAGTATACATAATATTTAATAATCAATAGAAATTATATTTTAGCAGAATTTTAACCTAAATTATAATTGAATGTCACTGTCAAGAAATTTTATGCTTTGGGGAAGACAGAACGGACAGACAGAATCAAAGAATAATAATATCAGAAATGGTTGTTAAGGAAATAAGGAATGATGTGTTGTGATTGGAGGAGTATAATAAAATTTTAAAACGTTTATTAAATGAAATTTAGAATCAGTTTATATAAAATATGTAATAGGAAAGATTTATTGGACATTTATTATGAGTTAACATGAATTCAAAGAAAATTATTGATAGTAGAAAATTGTATATTAGATATTTAAGAGGTACTCATATTTTCAAGGATTTTTATTAAAAAAGGACAATTTAAAGGGTTAAATAAGTGAAGTTACTAGTGATATACAGGGTAGAAACAATTACAATAGTGAAAGGATAAATATTATAGACAATAATAGACAATAAACAAGAAATTATGAAATTTTGCTATTATGAAGAAAAAATCAAGTGCTTTGGAAATATGACATAGCAACGGAGGTTGTTGATTTAGAAGACAAGAGAGTAGAGTGATATTCGAAAGGGGGAAGTAAAGAAATTGAGATTTAAAAAGTAAAAATTGATATTAAAACTAAAGAAATTGGTTAGAAAGTTTTAAAAAGACCAGGAAAGGTTTAGTAAAACAGTAAGAAATAAGATAAAAGTTAAAACATACCTGTTAGCTATAAAGAAGTTGGTCCAGCGTTCCAGGAGGATCAGAATCCTCAATCTTCCTGTTCAATCCCGTCTACATTATCAAATTTGCAATTCCTCGTCCAACCAGTTTGACAAATTAATTTCGAAAAAAGGTTAGTTATATTAATTGGTACCAATTAATATTTTATAAAAAGCATGTGCATTCTAAATATATCTGATGTACATCTAAAATAAATTTCATAAATAATTAACAATTAGCTTTGATAAAACTTAAACAAGAGCTCACCTTAGATTTAAAATTTTTCTTCATTGAATTATAGGTTAAGTAACTATATATGTGTAATTGTCTCAATTTTTTGTAGCATTAGTTAAATTTGAATGATATTCATGTAAACATCATATAAAGGCAATCACAATTATTATTATTAAACTGTTTTGTTGAATTGATTTCCATTTTATTAGGTATAAACAACAATTTTTATTATATCTGTGCCAATATTCATTTGCTGTAAACTGAACTGTTTGCAACTCTCCACACTCAACATACACGGCAGAGACATCTGCTTTCTATTTCAGGGTGATTTTAAAATAATAAGAAAGGTTTGTCCATAGGCGTCACAAAATTTTATTGATACACATTTATTTAAATAATATATTGAAAGATTTAATTTATAAAAAGTTCAGAAACAATCTTGAAAAATTAAAAAAAAAATAGGAATTGATTCAAGTCACATATATCTGCGAATAAACTCTGTAGATAATTTACTAGCGCCAGAACTCGAAGAGAGTCAGAGTTTTCTTGTTCCCGATTTTCATATGAGCTAGCTGGAAAAGGGGCAAGTATAAAAATTTAAAAATTGTAATAAAAATTCAAATTTAAAAATTAAATAATAAAAAAAAAACAAATAAAACATTACAATATTGGCGCCCAACGTGGGGCTCTTTTGAAAAAGTGAGATTAAAAAAAAACGTGGGGCTCTTTTGAAAAAGTGAGATTTAAAAAAAACGTGGGGCTCTTTTGAAAAAGTGAGATTTAAAAAAAAAACGTGGGGCTCTTTTGAAAAAGTGAGATTTAAAAAAAAACGTGGGGCTCTTTTGAAACTGGTTTATTGAAAATAAATAATTCACTAAAACAAATTAAAAACGTGGGCGTGCTTATTTCTTTGTTTGGTGTATCTGATTGGGTAGTTTTCTTAATTGAGGGATCTTGGGTAATAAAACAGTAAACTTAATAAGTTATTGCTAAAATAATTAAAACAAAAACAAAATGGATAAAAGAATGACACTAAGGGATGGAAAACAAATACGAACAGAGGAAAGATCAGAAAAGGAACAAGAAGAAAGAAGACATGGACGGGGTGATTTTCAAGTACAGTATTTAGAACAAGGAAGGCATAGTCAGGAGCATGATGAAGAGAGAGAAGTAAGAGGAAGAGCAGAATCAATGGAAGAACTGGAAGAAACCAGGAGAAGTAGAGAAGATGTTGCAGGACAATACCAAGGAGAAGGAGAAGAAAGAAGACAAAGGGAAACAACTGGAATGATGGAAATGTTGCAACAATTATTTAATAAGCAAAGAGAAGATATTAGAGGGGATATGAATAGAAAATTTGATAATATGGAAAAGAAGATAGAAGAGGGGAAAATCGAAGGTTTAAAGGAGATGAGGAAAATTAGAGAAGAAAATCAGCAATTAAAAAAGTAAAAAAGCAGATGGCTGAAATGAAAGAAGAGATGGCAGAACAGAATAAAAATTTGCGAGTAGAAATACAAGAAAATGGAATTAAGATTAGAGAAGAAATTGAAAAGCATGTAGAAGAAAAAATTCAAGAATTAGGAAGAAATATTGAAGACAATTTACCAGAAGCAATACAAATAGAAGTAAAAAGACAAAGTGAAGATGTAATCAAGGAAGTAGGATATATTAAGCTACGTGAAAATACAAACGAAGAAGCAATGAAAATGTATAAGGAAAATGTTGAGAAGTCAATTAAGGATCTAGATAGTAGAATGACAATACAAACAGAAACATGTACGAAAAGAAGTAAAATAATGGGCAAACAATTTAATCAAGAATTGGAAGAAATGAATAAAAAACTACAAGATACTAGGGAAGAAATGGAAGATAACATAAGACGAAATGGAGGAGGAATGATATACACAGGAAATGTGGATATAGGAGTTAAATTTGATGGGAACATAAATACTATTCATCCGAAAGTTTTCATGAAAATCATTAAAGGTAAATTGAAAGGAATCAGGGACATTATGGAAATAAAATTGATAACTAGGGGAATGTTATTAGGGCATGCTTTGTTTTGGTTCTGTAGCAAAGAGGAACAAATTCATAATTTTGAAGAATTTGAAAAACAATTTTTATAATATTTTTGGGGAGAGATACAACAAGCAAGTTTTAGGGAAAAACTATACTTTGGAAAATTTGATGATAATTTAAGTAAAAATTATAATGCATACGATATGAAAATATTTAACAATGCACAATATTTAGAACCTGTAATGCAAGAAGAAGAAATGGTGTTATATATCGCAAGGCATTTCAATCAACAAGTTGCAGAAACTATTGGTATACAAAATATTAAAAATATGGATAGTTTATCTAATTATTTAACAAGATTAGAAAGGAGTAATAATGAGAGAAGAAATGAAAATATCAGAAATGATAGACAAAGAGATAATGGAAATGGTTTTGTTAGAAGAAATAACTATGATAGAAATGGAAACAGAGATTATGGATATAGGAATGGGGATAACAGAAGATATCAAGGAAATGTAGAGAGAAATAATGGAAATGGAAATAATGGTAATAGATAATATTATGACACAAACAAGTAGATAAATAAGAAATTTAGAATAGTTAAAAGTTAAATAACATAGAATAAGGGTACAGCGATAGAATATTTAAGGTAGAATATATAGATAGTACCACAGAATATTAATAATTTAATTTATAATAGTAGAGGGGAAGAAAATAAATATAAATAATGCTCGGAATATTGCAATTTGAAAATTAAAATTGAAGCAGCTCTCTAAATAGTCAAGACCTGTTAAAATTTGAATTTGAGGGGAATTGAAATGGTATTGAACAATTAAAACCACTTTAATAGTAAAAATATGAAATTTGGGAAAGAAAATAGTTGAAAAGTGTCAGTCAATGATTATGAGACTTGAATCAGCTCTATTTCTTGTTATAAAAAGGATTATAATAAAACAGAAAGACTTACCTTGAGTTAAACAAAATATAATGTTTTTCGCATAATCATATCAAGTAACAATCAAATTAAATTTATAATTCTTCATTTTGAGTATTTTGAATAAGAAAAGCTTGTTTTTCATACCAGATATGTATTACCTACACCTGAAATAAAAATCATTAGTATACATAATATTTAATAATCAATAAAAAATATATTTTGGAAGAATTTTAACCTAAATTATAATTGAATGTCACTGTCAAGAAATTTTATGTTTTGGGGAAGACAGAACGGACAGACAGAATCAAAGAATAATAATATCAGAAATGGTTGTTAAGGAAATAAGGAATGATGTGTTGTGATTGGAGGAGTATAATAAAATTTTAAAACGTTTATTAAATGAAATTTAGAATCAGTTTATATAAAATATGTAATAGGAAAGATTTATTGGACATTTATTATGAGTTTACATGAATTCAAAGAAAATTATTGATAGTAGAAAATTGTATATTAGATATTTAAGAGGTACTCATATTTTCAAGGATTTTTATTAAAAAAGGACAATTTAAAGGGTTAAATAAGTGAAGTTACTAGTGATATACAGGGTAGAAAGAATTACAATAGTGAAAGGATAAATATTATAGACAATAATAGACAATAAACAAGAAATTATGAAATTTTGCTATTATGAAGAAAAAATCAAGTGCTTTGGAAATATGACATAGCAACGGCGGTTGTTGATTTAGAAGACAAGAGAGTAGAGTGATATTCGAAAGGGGGAAGTAAAGAAATTGAGATTTAAAAAGTAAAAATTGATATTAAAACTGAAGAAATTGGTTAGAAAGTTTTAAAAAGACCAAGAAAGGTTTAGTAAAACAGTAAGAAATAATATAAAAGTTAAAACATACCTGTTAGCTATGATGAAGTTGGTCCAGCGTTCCAGGAGGATCAGAATCCTCAATCTTCCTGTTCAATCCCGTCTACATCATCAAATTTGCAATTCCTCGTCCAACCAGTTTGACAAATTAATTTCGAAAAAAGGTTAGTTATATTCATTGGTACCAATTAATATTTTCTAAAAAGCATATGCATTCTAAATATATCTGATGTACATCTAAAATAAATTTCATAAATAATTAACAATTAGCTTTGATAAAACTTGAACAAGAGCTCACCTTAGATTTAAAATTTTTCTTCATTGAATTATAGGTTAAGTAACTATATGTGTGTAATTGTCTCAATTTTTTGTAGTGTTAGTTAAATTTGAATGATATTCATGTAAACATCATATAAAGGCAATCACAATTATTATTATTAAACTGTTTTGTTGAATTGATTTCCATTTTATTAGGTATAAACAACAATTTTATTATATCTGTGCCAATATTCATTTGCTGTAAACTGAACTGTTTGCAACTCTCCACACTCAACATACACGGCAGAGACATCTGCTTTCTATTTCAGGGTGATTTTAAAATAATAAGAAAGGTTTGTCCATAGGCGTCACAAAATTTTATTATTACACATTTATTTAAATAATATATTGGAAGATTTAATTTATAAAAAGTTCAGAAACAATCTTAATAAATTAAAAAAAAATAGGAATTGATTCAAGTCACATTTATCTGCGAATAAACTCAGTAGATAATTTACTAGCGCCAGAACTCGAAGAGAGTCAGAGTTTTCTTGTTCCCGATTTTCATATGAGCTAGCTGGAAAAAGGGCAAGTATAAAAATTTAAAAATTGTAATAAAAATTCAAATTTGAAAATTAAATAATAAATAAAAACAAATAAAACATCACTATATATATATATATATATATATATATATATATACATGTTGACGTAAAGCCTAAAATAAAAATAAGTGAATAACTTAGGAAAACCCCCGACCGATACCGGGTTACCCTCAATGTGGTCTTCTTCAAGAAGTTGTGGAGAAGTAGCAGCAAACTCCAGAAGACATCACTATCAATCTATCAATCTACCAGGTAGACTCCAGACATCCCGAAGTGTGTATCCGGAGGGTGTTAAGTATCCCCTGGCCCTTTTCCAAAAAGGCTCCAATACTCAATATTTTCCCCTTACTGGACGGCAACCAACTAATAATGAACGAACTTCAACGACATGTGGCTCACCTCAAATGCCATTGCTTCAACGTTGGCGGTTTCAATCGTTTGAGTGCAATATATCCCCTATAAGGGTTTGTGAAAACGGCTTTCGAAACAGGACGGAATTCTCCAACAATACGAACTCCCGTAGAGCAAAATACTAAACTGTATATTCCACAACTAATTCAGAACGAGAACCTATAAATCCCAGCAGTGGATGACTACCCAGTCATTAACAAAATTCAGATTCTCGCTCGATGCACTTTTGGAAACTAAGCCATCTAGTAGCAAGCGCACAGCTAAAAAAGTGAGTGATACTTCCTCAACTTCAATACAGAATACTACCATAGAGAAACCTACCCGAAACATACATCCGAACTACACTGCTCACTACTCCGAGCGTGTTCCGCACAGATCAAGTCATAAAGTGCTACACTTCCCTGAACGCTGTTATCCAAGACACGACTGTCACGGCCAATTGCCAATGTCATCCAACAACTAATCCCACTTTGTAAACAACAACAATGAACAGAAATGATAAAGTATTTATCAAAGATTATTCAAAATTAGAGCAATAGATAGTACCACAATACCCCCCTGCCAACGTAAACAAAGCAAGATCAAACACTCGGATTTAACATACAAAACTCAAGGCGACAAACAGCTAATATATTATAAGTAGATGTTCAGAATATATTTTAATGCCAACCTACACAGAAGATTTCTAACTAGTATGTCTTTACTCAAGCCAAAATATGGTTATGGTAGATAAATGAAGAAAATACACATCTAACTCAAAACTAAAGTATATCTACAAAGATCAGTAGTTTTAACAAACCTAATTACTACTTTAAATGTTTTAGACGTCGAGTCAACGAGTTTATAACTGAACCCTTATAAACTTTAGCGTTTATCAAGCTGGAGCGGACAAAGTATTTGGACTACTGTGGCTACACCCCAAAGGTGATACAATCAAAGCCAGAAAAAATCAGTAGCCCCACGGTAACTAAAAACTATAGTAAAGTTCACAAGAGAGAAAAACCTCTTACTACCCTTAATTATGAATTATAACAAACAAATAGAAACAACTATAGTTCATACAACAGCCTTTTTGGTGTGCGTCATCGTTTGTGACGTATATCCGGGTTTTGGGTATGTCGATATTTAATTTGTTATTTTGACATATAGCTAACCTTTAATTTGATAAATAAAATCATCAGGATCGTATTCAGCCAAATTCGAAAAGGCTTTGAAATTAATAATACTTGGGATATGAAAACACTGCAAAATAAAACAAATTGTATATTCAATTTACATATTAAAATAATTTAATATTAGTAAATATAGTCCTGCATTTGAATAAATAAAATGCTAACAATAAGATCAATATTCACTTTTCATAAATAATAATTTACCGTGAACAACAAAGTACAGACCTGACGAGAACTGTCAGTTGGACATTGGAAAAATACGTAAGACACATTGCCGCTACGAAAGGAACGCCTGCATAGTATTTTGAACGATGTAATTTCGCTCGATTGATAGGTCGCGTTTGCGCGTAATCTAAACATCAACCAATCAAATTTTTGTAAGTCAAAGATCAGGGTTAACGTTTGTACTACGTTTAAACGGTTCATTATTGTGATATTTTGATTAGGATTAATCACAGACCTGCCTTTTTTTCCATTTCTTTCTACGTAATGTGTTAGAAAGACATTAACAATCAATGACGCACACCAAGAAGGGTATTATATGAACTTTAACATGAATCTATCCATACGGACATTTACCAGATAGGCGCTCGGTTTATTATTCACATTACCTAGCGACAAAATATAAAATTGTTGTCATGATGTGAAGACAGACAATCAATAATTTCTATAATTACATGAATAATTTGTGATATACTGATCATGTACGTAATTCAAGTGACCTTATCAATTAAGGTATTTATATAACCATCTAAAAATGAAGCCAATAAGGTATTTAAAAGCCTTTGACCCTCGGTAATCTATGGCGCTACCGCAGGTACCGATGGCTAACATGCCCTAAATGAGTCATAGTCCAGCATTGCTCGCAAAAGTTGAGACGGTCTGAAGACGTTTCTGAACGCGTTATGCCCTTCGAAAGGCTTCGAAACACTTCAAAACACCCCAAAATACTTCAAAGGATATCAATGTATAGAAATAACGACGGATGCATATCATAAGGTTTTCTTAATTGATTCTGAGTCTGCTACTGTGGCGACATAGATTGATGTAATTTCTTGTTACCACTCCTTGTATTTTTTAACAGCGGCTTTATAACATTAAGGTATTTGGGAGTGCCCCAAATAACCTCTAGAGTTTAGATGAACGGCAGATATTTCCAAGATTTCCTTAAAATTTTTATGTTCGTCCGGCGAAAAGTTTTTAGGGTTTTTTGAAAATATTAGTTCAAGCAGACCTGATGTATCTTGAAACTTTTTGTTTCCAACTGTGATGTTCTGGGTACCAAATTCGATGTTTATGTTTCCGAGTCTCCATTTACCATCGATATTCTTAGGGCCATAGTAGGTATCAGAATCATTGCAATAGTCTGAGTAGTTTTTCAAATAACTAATATCTTCTGGTATGTTCATAATTTAATTTTTACTCCTTTCGGTGTTCTCAGCTATTTGCTTGAGAGTTTCTGTAACTGGCTTAAAGATGTTTTCTTTGCGTTCTTCTCCATATCTCTCCATTTTCAGCAGAGCATTATACTTTGCTCTAACAGCTTTCGAGAGATTCGCAATGCGTAACGACTCAAATGACATCATGAAATAGAATGAATATGTCCACTTTTCTCACGTTATTTAAACATCTAAAGTGTTCTGAGACGCTTTGAAGTGTTTTGAGGCATTCTGAGACGTTTTCTGAAGCGTTTTGAGGCATTCCGAGACGTTTTCTGAAGCTTTCTGAGGCGTTTTCTGAAGTGTTCTGAGACGTTTTGGAGTGTTCTGAGATGTTCTGAAGTGCTCTCGGGCATTGCGAGATGTTCGTTGATAATGCAGACGCAGGAACACGTTATGGTGTAAGACGTACTCGCCATATACGTCACATGCTGAGTGTGTCACGTCATGCACTTGTGATTTCATGTCGTTATTTCAAAACACTTTGGCATACTTCAAATGTCTAGAAAATAATACGTGAGATAGAGAAACACGTTAATACTATAATAATTTAACAATATTATAAATGCATTCTGTACGGTTCACAATCGCTGCAGTATGTAATTATTTTTAGTTGAATTGGTTTAGGGTTAGGTAAGGTTAGGTTTTTGATAAGTGGGTCTATAAGGCCCTCCACTGCGACTCGCAAGAGTCTATTGTGGCTCACACCTATTCAGATTTCACCAAACAAATTCAGCTTCTTAACAAATCCAATTAGTTTATTTGGTGAATGATATTTCAGGTCCGAGGGCGAGAGAGAATCCCTGCCAAACATCAGATACCTGATTCGAGCCGCGGCGGGGCAGGCACAAATTATATGCTCTGCTGATTCATCATCTTCCAGACAAAGACGGAAGGTCGGATCTTCCGACAGTCCAAGTTTTAGCATATGATGATTCAGATGACAGTGGCCTGTTAAAAGACCTGTTAGACAACGTAGGTCATGCCTGCTATAGTCTAACATTTTTTTGGAGACATTCTTCGAAGGATGTATGAAAGCCTTTGAATGAACCAATCCTGGTAAATTATGCCAGAAGTCTAAAGCTCTTCTTGCCGTCCAGGTATTCAGTGTTTGTTTGGCAAAACTTATTGCGATGCCAATTATTGGTTCTGGTCCGATAGAAACACGTACGGCACCCTCCCTTGCAAGAGAGTCTGCCTTCTCGTTTCCTTCCATGCCAGAATGGCCAGGGATCCAGACCAGCAATACTTTATTGAGTTCTCCGATTAAGGAGAGTCTTCTTTGGCAGTCTAAAACCAATTTCGACGTTACACGGTGAGAGCTAAGTGCTTTCAAAGCCGCTTGGCTGTCCGAGAAAATTTTTATTGTTCTATGTATGAGATTGGCTTGCTCCACATGAAACAATGGCGTAAATTTCTGCCTGGAATACGGTTGCATAGGATCCTAGAGAGGTTGAGATTTCTGTCCTAGGTCTGCGCCCGTATACACCTGCACCAGAGCCTGAGGGTGTTTTTGAACCGTCTGTGTACCAACAGCTGTCTGCTCTTAATAGTTCATCCTTACGGAGGACCCATTCATCTCTATTTGGAATTGGGACGGTATAAGGCAGGCCGTAGTTTACTGTTGGAGGCATTATGTCAGAGGTCATTCCCAGAATACTGTGACTTTCAGTGTCCACTAGCATTCTGCTTCGTTCTGTATAAGCCTGATTTGTGCATTTAGAAATATGCACAATTCTGTAAGTTGTCCATCTAGCCTCTCTTTCCAAAAATATATGGAGAGGAGGTAGGTCCAGAAGGATTTCCATGGCTGCTGACGGTATGGAGCTGATAGCACCAGTAATTGCCAGGCAAGCCTGTCTCTGTAAACCAGAGAGCTTTGCTTGGGCCGTTTGCTGGAAAGCTTTTGGCCACCAGGCAATAGCTCCATATGTGATTATTGGTCTAACGATCATCACATATATCCAATAGATTTGTTTGGGACCCAAGCCCCAAGATTTTCCACAGATCCTACGACATGTCTACAAGGATAGTCTGGCCTTATGGATAACTTTTTCCAAGTGAGCGTTCCAAGTAAGTTTCATATCTAGGATAATCCCCAAATATTTTACCTCCGCTGCAAATGGAATAACCTCACCATTGTAGGAAAGTGGTGGAATATCCTCCAACTTCCTTTTCCTAGTGAAGGGAACTATTACAGTTTTACCAGCGTTAACAGACATCTGTTCCCTCTGACACCAACTGTGGACATCGTCCAACGTCTTTTGGAGGGTATTATATGCTACCCTTCCTTGATGCCGGATACAGCCTGCCCATAAGAGGGTTTTTGTAAGTTAATTTTATCTGACGTTACAACTGATTCAGCCGAGCAGGGCTTTTTTGCCTCTTGTCCGGGTGAGTCATCATTAGAGCGTAAGCGCTTGCTTGAACCAGCCACAGAGAGAATATTCTTCACCCCTTGCGGCTGATCCTGCTTCCGCTGCTCTAGAATTTGGTTCAAGGCGGATTGGTAAGGTACCCCGCTCTTGAGGAGGCGACTGAGTCGCTTCCTGGCTGCACCTCCTAGTTTCCTAGGATTGCTCTCAGGAGTTGGAGAACTAAGGAGCTCTCGTTCCTGATCTGAGGTTACAGGGAGGTCAGTTGGAGCCGATTGATCGACTTCCATCTCCTCTGTAGATTCCAGATTTTTGTTTTTTACTTCTTCCATAAAAGTCCCACGAGTAGCAGAGCCCTGCATTACCGTGACAAGGCTTACTTACGACGAGAGGGCGCCTAGTATCTCGAAGGTTCCATTAGTGACAAATGATAGGCTCACTGTCATACATCCCCTCGGCACGGATACGCACACCTTAGGATTAAGCCAAAACCGTTGGGATGTCATTTAGTCAAAGAATAACAGCACCAAAAATGATCCTGTTATTCCCATTACCAGCGGTGCTAACGTGGAAGCAGTCACCCGATAGCTGAATTTGCCCGCCATTCCATAACCTAAGCTAACATACAAGCAAAAGCAGCAAGGGTACTGCCTGATCAATTAGTTCATTCAAAATAGTTTTCTAAAATCATGCCAAATCACATCGGGAAGGCGTTAACTTGGCTAAAGACACATCTATTGTATTTGTTATACAGGGTAATGTTCCCTATATTTCTTTATTTGGTACTTATTACATTGTCACCCCCTTTGAAAAAGTGTTGGACTTACCTGTCCAACACCTTTTACGTGCTCCCCTTACGCTAAACTTAACTACGTACAAAATCGTGTAACTGCGTTACATGTTCCCGCGATTCCGCGAGATTTGACAAACATTTGTCGAATTAACTGGCGGTGGTCTAAGGACCACAAGCTTGGTTATATGCTTGTTGCGAGGTACTCTCCCTTCTTGAAATGGTTGACTCCCCGTCTGTTGTCGGGGGCTACACGTTGCATTTGATTTGCCGCGCACTTTGTTCGCAGTTTAAAGTGTTCTTAGTTAATTATTAAATAATGTTTATAGTAATGTTTATAAAAACGGGTGTTTCGCGCACTATTACTGAGTGTTTATACTGCCACGCGAGTCAGTCCAGTGAACGCTGCTGGATGCTGGTTTGTCTGTCTCGTGATGGTTTTCCTCGTCTTGTTTTGTAAGTCCAATTTCTTCTTTGGACTTCTTCTTCATGTCGTTTTTGTGTAGTACCCATGCCGTTAGGCTTGACCATATGCCTGCGAATATTGCTACTTCGCAGCCTATAGTTTGATATATTCTTAGACTATTTATTATAACTCCACATAGGTAGTGTAAAGTTTTATATACAAAGTAAAATCATATAAGGCCACTTACGAATGTTCCTAGTTCTGAAAACCATGTGGCATGTGCGAATTCTTTTAGTTCCTTTTCATTGAATATACTAGTGACTTTGTAGCATTGGTCCGTTGCTGGTAGCCCTGCTGTCCGCCTTATGAGTATATTTTCTACTGCTTTACGTTCTGTACCAAATGGTAACATTCTTTGTGCTTCCTTAATTTTTTGTTGGGTGTACAGGCCTTTTGCTCCTACTTTTCTATGTATGTGTCTAGTCCACTGCTGACTATGGATGTGTGGCTGTGCATATCACAATGAAATATTATTCTTGAAACATCGACGCTGCAGCTCCACAACTTTTGCGTACTGAATTCGTTTCTATGGATCACCTGGACTCTCACGGTTTCACTTACTTATGTCGTTTCCGAATGCGCGAACGGTTGAATGTCTCTTAGCGATATTACCGTTGCTAAGTTTTCGCGTCCGAACAATCGTAGGCTATTAAACCATGTGTTCCATGTAGTATGGCGAAGGTTAGGGTTAGGGTTAGGGTAGTCATGGTATGCTGGAGGGTGAACATTGTCTTCTGCTGTTCCTGGGTCTGCTGTCTTCTTTTCCTATAACCTTTGAGTTTTGTCAGTTCCGTTTCACTACGCGCACTTCCTATTATATACATGAACAGGTAAAAGATACTAAAATTAAACAAAATTTGATGATACTACTAGTGTACATGCATCTGTTAACGTACATCTATACTGTTGTACGGTCCTTATAATCACATTACATATGTGTAAATACTTGTGTTTATAAGTCCCAGTTATGGTTCTTCCTAGATTGGTAGGTTTCCTGTAATTTTTAAATTGACTTAAACGTACCACCTAATATTGTTTTTTTTTAATTGAATTGGATATTTCCAGAAAAGTTGGAATTTATCGTGGCTTCCTATAGCCTTCTGTGTATTCCAATAACGATTATTACTATCTTATGTTATTACGTAGTGCCAAAAAAAATTATAATTAATCGTGGCCTCCTATAGCCTACTTCTAAATTATCTAAACCCCTTTCTCACGCGGTTATTGCTCTCAATTCTTCTCTTTAGCGTTTGTACTCTTTTCTGTACAACTCAATAGTGCCTCTATATTTTTTCTGTTTATTCTTCTAATTTTTCTATCAATTCTTTCTTTATTTGCCTTGTTTGGTACATTTATTTTCTTTGATTCTTCATTTTTTCCTGCTCTACGCACTTCCCTTTGTGGGGTAATTATTTCTTTATTAGCCTTATTTGGCACATTTAGTTTCCTTGAATCTTCATTTTTCCTGCATTGCGCACTTCCCTTTGTGGGGTAATTATTTCTTTAGTATCCTTATTTGGCACATTTATTTTCCTTAAATCTTCATTTTTTCTTGCATTGCGCACTTCCCTTTGTGGTATTATTTCTTTATTAACCTTATAAAAATCTATCTTATCTATTGATACCTGGTGACACGTGTATTTACACGTTTAGTTTATTTACTGGCTTCTAGTCTGAAGCAAAAGCAAAAAAAATTGGTATCAATTTGTAGTATCTACTATTTCACAGACACTGTACTCTTTAGTATAACTTGTCCTGCAATATTAGTTTCTGATATTGTCAATTTATTAACACGTTGCCCCTATATTGGAGCAGCAGGTTATTAACCTTGCATTCATATTGACATTGAAATGTCCGTTCTGTATTAACACATTTCTGCATACAGCTTGTTTTTCTCCCTATGTATAAGAATAAACATGGGAAACACCAAGATAGTTTGTTGTACTATTAATATTTATATTTCTTTTTAACCAGGCGGTTATGACCTCCCTTCACTGCTACTGTGGTGGCTGCTCCTGAAGTTTGTTGAATAGCACCTGTATTAGTGTTAGTAAGCATTTTTTGTAGTTTGGTATATTTACTTTAATAAGCACACAGCACTAAACTAGCTTACCTTTTGGTGAGTCTCCTGAAAAAAAAAATGGGGGGGTGGTTTGAGTTGGGTTGGTTGCGGTCTGGTTGGTGTGTTGGTGCTTTTCTTTCGCTTGTTTTGCGGTTTGGGGTTATTTGTCTCTAAGTATTTTTTTTTGATGAAATTATTTTTCTTCGTTTACTTTCTTGTGATTTATATATTGTTACTTGTAATAATTGAATTTTACTTATTATTTACTATTTGAATCTACTTTATACTGAATGCTTAATTACTGCGATTCCTCTTTTCAGTTTCCCTGTTTTTTTCCAAATTAAAAATGACTTTAAAAGTAATGCAGCTGGCGCTAACGTCGAAAGCTGAATTGACAAAATGAGGAGAGAGGTACTCTCTCAATGTGACACCATTTTTTTTTAATTAAGGCACTTGAAGACGGCCCTGTGCAATTGAATAATTCAGCTATGTATTTTAATTATAATAAGACTTTTTTCTTCGACTTTACTACGTTAGCACTGGGAATTATGAATATATTTTTTCACATACTGATAAAATTCTAATATTAAGCATTTTACGGAAAAGGATACCTTGGTATACTTTTTACCTAGGGAACTGTGTATAGAGGAATCACTGCACTAAATCAAAGTTATTTCTTATTTTAAAGTTAATTTAAAATAACGTTACATGCTAATTTGGACATGTTTGATAAGATTTGCTTTTAACATGTGAACGAAATATAATTTTTAAAATCTATTAAAATATCACTTATTACACAATTGTATGTAAGTGTCGTTTTACGGTAGTTATTTTACCGGGTTTATGCCCGATTCGCCTGTTCCCATTTCGCCTGACCAATTAAAATTTCCCGATTCGCCTAACGGCTTAAATGGTGGTACCGTTTCGCCTGACCATACATTTTTCGTTATAATAGGTATTAAAATAAGCAGCTTCTCTTCCCACTTTATCCAGACTCAGGACTGGCAGTAATTTTTAATAGTTGATAAAAAATTACTGTAGCTTTCTTGAATTTGTCTTATTCTTAACCTAACCTAACCTAACCTAACCTAACCTAACCTAACCTAACTTTTTTTTTTTTGGGAAGGTGGTTGAAATGCTCTTACGCACGCGTGGTGGGGCCAAGCGCCCGGGGCCGCTTGACCCCACCACACAGTGTTGGACTCCCTCAACGGCCTACCAACAAAACACTCTACCTTCGCTGGCTCTCTACGCGTTTGGAACCACCTATACGGTATATCATCAAACGTGTAAGAGTTGACTAACCATCTCCTAAATTTCTAGTATCTTCCCATATTTTGGAACTTTCTTTCTTCTTCTTCCTTAACTTTCATGATTTCTGTCACTATATTCAAGATGCTGCTGAATTTCAGTTTTTCTGATGTCATTTGTCTTACAATATTGTGCTTTGTGACCACTGTTCCCATGATGGTATTTAGTTTTACTCGATGAGAGAGGAATCTGTTGCAGTAGAAGACTGTATGTTCTGCATCGTCTATGAGCCCACAGTACACACACAGTGAATCTGCGGCTTTCCCGATCTTCTCGGTGCATTTTCTGAATGAACCGTGGCCGCTTAAGAACTGACTAAAAAAAAATTTGTTTCTCTGAACTCGCATTTTGTCCAAAGTCCAACATGCGGAATTAACATCCGTGTCCATGATCCCTTTTGCTCTATCTCCCACTCACTTTGCCACCTATCAATGCTAATTTGTCTCTCGTCTTCTTTATGTGCTTGGCCATCCTCGCGCTGGAAGAGGCGGTCACGCTCGTCTACAAGCAGATGGATTGGAATCGTTCCACTAATCACTTGTAGAGCTGCTGTAGATATCGTACGATAACCGCAGACTGCTCTTAATAATATTTTCCTTTGGCATTTCTCTAGCATGCGTCTACAGGTTCCGTATCTTAAAGCCCCGCACCAGATTGGAGCGCCGTATAACAATATGGAATGTACTACTCCCACCAAGGCCTCTCTTTTTAGAGCGGATGGACCTCCAATATTTGGCAAAATTTTGTTTAATGTGGCTATACGTTGTTCTGCTTTAATGCACGTTTTCCTAATGTGTTCACTGTATCTTAATCTTGGGTCCAAGTGAATTCCTAAGTATTTTAATAGATTGCTTCTACGTATCTCCACTCCGTTTATGTTAAACTTTATATGGTCATTATCTCTAGGGCCTTTCAGTATTATCGCCTTTGACTTATGTTCTGCAAGCTTTAAACTGTTCTGCCTAATCCACCTCCTTTTTTTTTCTAAAGCAGAGTTGCCATTTCTGACAAGTTCAAGAGAATTGTCGCTCTCGATCAGTACTGCCAGGTCATCTGCAAAAGCAATGAGTTTTATCCCTTTCGGAGTTTTTATTCTCAGTATATCATCGTAGAGGATGTTCCAGAGACTCGGTCCCAGCACCGAACCCTGTGGGACGCCCGCCGTCAAATCCATGTTTTCTCCTGGTGTTACAATTAGTTTTCTATCCGATAAGTAGTTTTTTATAATGTTTTGAATATACACTGGCAATCCTTTTTTCCTGCATGCTCTTATAATGTGGGGCCATGACGCTGAATTGAAAGCATTTTTAATGTCGATCGCTATGAGTGCAATCCATATCCTCTTGCTCGCCCTTATATGGCTTGTTACACAATTCACTGCCATGATAGTGGATCTTTTCTTCCTGAATCCGTATTGAGAATTGGACAATGCTTCAGCGCTCTCTAGTTCTGTATCGATTCTGTTCTTTATGATCTTCTCGTACAGTTTTGCAATGCAGTTCAGTAGGCAGATCGGTCTATATGATGAGTTTTCATTATCGGGTTTACCATTTTTCCATATAAGAGTCAACTTAGCTATCTTAAATTCGGTCGGGAAAGCTTGCTCCTCTAGTAGTTCGTTGAGCACCCTGAGGAAAACATCTGGCTCAGCTTTGACTGCTGTTTTCAATATTTGTGGTGAAATATTGTCTGTACCTGGGGCTTTACCTGCTTTTATGGCGTTGCAAGCTTCAGTAAGTTCATCGAGAGTGATCGGTTTTTGGACTTCTATTGGATTTACAGCATATTCTTCCGTGATTTTTTGTGGAAACAAATCTCTAGCTACTTCGCGTTGCCTAACTGCTGCTAGCCTATAAGGGTTCAGTGCTCTAATGACTCTCATGGCTATTTTATATCCGTCTCCCCATATATCATCATTTAACTTACCAATCAGGTCCTTCCACATTTCCCTCTTTGTCCTGTTGATTTCTAGCTTCAGATCTTTTTTGCATTTTTTCAGTTCCGCTGCAAGAATGTCGGCAGGATAGTTTGCCGACCTTCTCCTCGTGAGTAATCTCCTCTTCTTAAGGCAGTTATTTCTGAGCTCCTGTATCTCAACCGTCCACCAATATGGAAATCTTCCCTGACAGGTGCGGATTGATTTTGTCGCTTTTTTGATCGCATCAGTAATAGTATTTACATTTGTTAGAGTAAGTTCCGAGTTGACCAGTTTCTTAAAAAAATTTTCGTCTAGTACTTGGAGGCAGTTCCCTTGTGCATGTCTTTTGATGTTGCTGCTAATTTCTATTATAATAGGGCAGTGAAAAGTGAAAATGTTTTTGTCCAGCGTTTTCCATGTGACTACTTTCTTACTAATATCTTCGGTTGCCCATGTTACGTCGATGTGCGACCGAGATACTCCTCTAACGAATGTCGGTGATCCATCATTTAGACATACCAAGTTATACTGAGCAGCCCATTCTTCCCACAGTTCTCCTCTTCTGTCCTGAACTGGAGACCCCCAAAGTGGCGATTTTGCATTTAAATCCCCTAAAATTATCGTTCTTTGTCTTAGGTATTGTAGTTCGTGCATTATGTTTCTAACTACAGTTGCATAGCATTCAAAGCTAATATTTGGGGAGATATAGCAAGCTATTAGTGTTATGTTCTCTGCTTTGATTATTAAGTACCCATTTCCAGAGAAGGTCTTTTCAATCCTAATGGATCTGTTCCGGATGTAGACGGCGACATCATGTTTATCGTCTTTAACCCAGTCAGTTTTTGCTACTACCTTTTTATTTGGTTCTGATATTACCAAAACATCTGCGTTTAACTCTGCTGCCAGTACCGAAAGGGCATCATGTGCCGCTCTTGTCCTGCCCAGGTTTACTTGTAAAATATTGAATTTACTAATTTTGTTTAGCACCCCCTTGGGAGCCGTTCTCATTTCTTTCCGTGAGAGACTCTCCCGACTGCATCTCTTCACCTTGTGACATTACTTCGTTAGAGACTTGTAATTCTTCGTCGTATGGAAGTGCATCATTCGCTGTCTCTTTTTCCATTTCTGTTTCTGTCGTCATATCGTCCTCAGTCCTCATCCGGCTATTTTGTCTCAACGCTCTGGCCTTCTTGAGCGCCACCTTGAAGGCAGGGCATCTCATTGTACCCATTCTGTGTCCCTCGTTTTCACATGTAATGTAATAATCAGTTTCGTTACACTCTTTATGTGCATGCCCGGTTTTTCCGCATTCAAAGCAGGTTCCTTTCCGGTCCTTCCCGTTGCAATTTGTCCTACTATGGTCATAGGACCAGCACCGTGTGCATCTATCTACTTTGATACGTTCTTCTATAATACATCTGGCCAGCCCCACTTTAAGGTGTAGTGACTTCTGTAGAATATGTTCCAGGACTTTTTTTTTACAGTGATGGTCACAGCCTGATTACTATTTCCCAATGGTCGAAAATCTCCAACTACACATTCCTCTAGTCTTCCTACGACATTTTCTATTGCTTCCTTAACCTCTTCTTTTGTAGTGTCCTCAGTGAGTCCCTTTAGGTGGAAGCTACACCAGCGATCATCTCCCACTTTTCTTATTTTGAGTTTAGGTTTGTTTTCAATAAGGGTTTGTTGAATTGCCTGCAGCGCCTGTGTATTTTTATCCATTGTGATCAACATGTCGCCCTCCTTGGTCTTCCTCACCTGTCTGATTGCATCGATCTCCTCCCTGTTTTTAATGGCATCTTTGACTTGTGATAAAAGTTCCCGGTAATTGCCTTCCGCCCCTTTGGAGATAACTATTCCAATTGTCTTCCTTTCCTTGGTTCTTCCGGGTAGGTTAAATTTTTCGGTTGTATAGATGGTAACCTCATTGTCTCGTCCGTGAAAAACGGCCTCAGCTACCTTTCTGAGATCCATAACTGCCCACTTCTCAAGGTGATGCAGGGCTATTTTGTCTCCCGGGTTTGCTTCCTCTCTAATCCGACTCATACACTCCCAGACTTCTTTTATAGTGTCATTGTGTGTTATCTTTACTACTTTAGTTACATTGGCCATATGGGCCTGGGACCTGATTCGAGTTGTTAGTTCCAGCACTTCCACCCTTTCCTTAAGATCCTCTAGCTCAGGATGTTTGGTGTTATAGAGTTTTTGTATGCTTTTTTCCATGTTTGGATCTTCCTGCTCCACCCAAACTGTCTTAACCTGAATTTTCGGATCACCGATGGGGTTTCCCACCTTGATTTTTGTGTTTACAAAAGCCGTCTCCATCCATTCCAGTTTTATCGCGTCCTTGATTGCTTCATGTGAGTTAATACCTTCGGCCGAAGCAATTACTCTGGCCCCGTTATGCCAGGGGTCGGTCTGTACCCCAGCCTCGCATGTGGTCTTCAATATATTGTTATCAGCGGATCCTGCACCTGCTGTATAGCTGTCGCTAGGTGGGTCCGTTTGGGAATCAGTCTCCACCAGCATCTTTTCCGTGGGCTCGTACCTGTGGCGTTTTAGCCAGTTGACTACCAAATCTTTTTTAAAATTGTTGCTCGTCCTTTTTAATTTCAGAGCTACTTCTTTTATCTGTTTGTGAGTATTGGGTGTATCGCTGATAAGTTTTTGTAGTTCATTTACGTATTTTTCGTATGCCTCTAATGACTCGATGAGGGTGAAATACTCGCAGTGTTCCCTCTTTTTGTATAATTTCTCTTCTTGAGATGCCTGGGCCGCCTTTCTCTTAAATCCACTTATATTTTGATCCAGCCTGTCAGGTAGTGAGGATAGCCTTCTCCTTCCTAATGTATCATAGGTGTCTGCTCTTCCCAGTATATTTGAACCGCCTGGGTCGCCCTCGGTTATGTCAATGACTTCTATATTTTTGAGACTTTTGTTCATAATTTCCCACGAGTAGGGCAGAAAATTTGGTCTGGCGGGGCAGTGCTCCCATACCGCGCTAAGGCCTGAAATCCCCTTGGGTTGGCCCGTTCCCTCAGGCATCGCTCTTGGCACACCTTTGCCCCTGGTGCCATGCATCCCATAGGCGCGATGGTGCTACACCTTAGGATTTGGGGGTTTTTTGCCGCAGGTTTTCTCCTTCGGGAATTTTCTGTCTAGGTTACCATACCATAGTCGAGAGGTCCCCGTTTGGCGGCGCCGGGAACTCGCCGTTCGCCCTCTTTGTCTAGTAGGACTTGTCAGTGTGTTCGGATGTAACTTGGGCATGTTGGATCTTCTACTGGCATTTACTGGTGCTACCTACTCGACATTAGTAGCCCCACCAGTGCCCCACTGACCGTTTTTTGAGCTGTTTGTTAGCTTCACTCTTCCCGACTCGTCCTTGCGGCGCGGGAAGGGAAGGAGTTACTGAGCCACTCCACCAACGACAAGGTCTTACAGCTCCTAGGAGTGGAACCTAACCTAACCTAACCTAACCTAACCTAACCTAACCTAACCTAACCTAACCTAACCTAACCTAACCTAACCTAACCTAACCTAACCTAACCTAACCTAACCTAACCTAACCTAACCTAACCTAACCTAACCTAACCTAACCTAACCTAACCTAACCTAACCTAACCTAACCTAACCTAACCTAACCTAACCTAACCTAACCTAACCTAACCTAACCTAACCTAACCTAACCTAACCTAACCTAACCTAACCTAACCTAACCTAACCTAACCTAACCTAACCTAACCTAACCTAACCTAACCTAACCTAACCTAACCTAACCTAACCTAACCTAACCTAACCTAACCTAACCTAACCTAACCTAACCTAACCTAACCTAACCTAACCTAACCTAACCTAACCTAACCTAACCTAAACTAACCTAACCTAACCTTTTTTTTTGTCGGCCTATTGTCTACACCCCAGCAAAAAAAAAACTCATCACCGCGGTGTAGCCAATACGTCGATCCCAGGGTGGTTGAAATGCATTTACGCACATGTAGCGGACCCAGACAGCCGAGGCTGTCTACGACCACTACATAGTGTGAGGCTCGCTGTGGCCATACTCACTAAACATTCCACCCCTCTTTGTTCCGCCGGATGCCCGGAAACCACCGTTCAGGTATAACGTCAGACCCCCGTGGATTGTCGCGTGTTCGCTCATGCAGTTTGGTAGTTATGTTGTTCTCCTTATTCTGTCCTTATTCTGTATTTTTTTCCCTTCTTCTCTTTGACTGTTGTACCTAAATTAAGGTCCGTTTCTGTCCTCTTCTTGTAAAATCTTTCTGTGTTGTTGAGTTGAAGTACTTTATCCATGAAGAATGGAGCTTTGGGGATCTGGGTTTATCTCCATTGCACCATCCATTCCTGAGTTTCCTCCTTCGTCTTTTTCACCGATTTTCTCCTCCTTTTCTAAAGTTGCAGCTGCTGGCGCCCTATAGTTAATTAAGTCGCTTACTTTGACCCTGCTTCTCGCTTGTTTAAGCGCTTTTCTGAATTCCTGACATTTATATGTTCCTGCTTTATGTCCCGCTTCTGAACAAATGGGTCAAAACTCTTGTGCGGTGCAATCAGTCGATTTATGTCCTTCTTCTCCACATTTGTAGCAGCTTCCCCTCCTATCTGGTCCTTTACACTCTCTGACTGAGTGTTCGAAAGACCAGCAGCGTCCACACATGGGTACCTTAACCCTTCTTTCTACAGCGCACCTCACTATACCAACTCTCATCCTCTTGCTTTGCGTTAGCTTGTCTGCATGTTGCTCCTTTATTGTTATTGTTGCTGCCAGTGTATCTCCAAATAGAGGTCTGAACTTGCTGATCCTTACTTCATCGTTAGGCTTGCCCGTTATCGCCTCTATGGCTTGAACCAACTCTTCCTTGCTCGTTTCTGCTGTCATGCCTTTTATATTAATCGTCGCCCACTTTGTTTCCCCAACCTTTGTTGTCTTGAGTCCCGTGCTTCCGCCAGTTATAGCCTCATCTACTTCCCTAAGTGCCTTTTCATCTTTGTCCAATGTTAGTAGTAGCATTCCATTCCTAGTGCTCTTGACGCTTCGTATGGAGCTCGGTCCTGAACCCAACCTAACCTAACCTAACCTAACCTAACCTAACCTAACCTAACCTAACCTAACCTAACCTAACCTAACCTAACCTAACCTAACCTAACCTAACCTAACCTAACCTAACCTAACCTAACCTAACCTAACCTAACCTAACCTAACCTAACCTAACCTAACCTAACCTAACCTAACCTAACCTAACCTAACCTAACCTAACCTAACCTAACCTAACCTAACCTAACCTAACCTAACCTAACCTAACCTAACCTAACCTAACCTAACCTAACCTAACCTTTTTTTTTTGGAAGTGGGGAATCTTCAACAAGACCGGCGGCTGGATAGTCCAGCCAGTGTGGGTTTCCAGCCCCCCCGATTTGACAGCACATATGTCTTCCGCATTGCAGAAGACATACCCAGTGTCACCTCGAGAGAGTCAGCGTCGCCACTAAACCCCACTCCCCTCCTCCGAACTCTGGGACCACCCTTTCGGGCATTTCTTCATAGTTCGGAAGGGTCTATTACCTAGCAAACTTACACAACAAGTAATTAAAAATATCGAAAATAAATATGGATAAAATGAATAAATAGATCTACCTTTAAAAACCCTACACATCCAATGTTTAATAATAAAAGACAGTAATTAAAAAACAAACCAAATTAAATACATAAATACATAAATACATTCGTGCCGAATGAAAGATATAAAAAGAATAAAGATATTATTAAGAGAACCCCCTTCCTAAGGGACTTTTACTCAATCGTATCCCTCCCTATTCTCCCTATCCTGCCAGACTCTCTCTTCAACCTCCTTTTTCCCCATAATCGTTCTGAAGAACCCTCTCAATTCCTCCCACGATTCCGCAGACTCCAGCATACACCCTACTAAATTCTCCACCCCCAATACCAGTCCCAACTTCCCCTCTACCTCTGACCTCTCATCATGCCACCTCATGCATACGAATACAGTATGCTGGACGTCGTCCCTAGCTCCACAGTATATACAATTTTCATCCCTAGCCTTCCCAATCCCGTGCGTGTACACCCTGTATGACCCGTGTCCCGACAATACCTGTGTTGTGAAGTAATCCAGCTTCCGATGTTTACATTCCAGCCATCCCTCCATGTCAGGTATAATCTTCCGTGTCCATTCACCCTTACAATTACCTTCCCTGAGCCTTCTTATCCACTTTTCCTGTATTTCCCTCTCTATCAACCCTTTATTCTCCCTACCCCTCTTCCACATTTGGATCCTCTCCTCGACCAGCAAGTCTATTGGAGGTATGCCTGTGATAATTTGGATTGCGTCGTTGGATATAGTTCTGTATCCCGACGCAATCCTCAGCAGCATTTGCCTTTGCACCCTCGTCAAGTCATCCCTGTATTTTTTTGTCTTCATTGCTGTCCCCCATATTGGAGCCCCGTACAGTAGTATTGACTTGACAACACCCCACAGAATCCTTCTCTTCTTGTCGCCTGGTCCTCTAATGTTAGGGAGTATCCTACCCAATGCCGCCGCTCTAGCACCCGCCTTTCTTACTATTTCCCTGATATGAGTACCAAAGGACATGCCTCTATCTAACCATATTCCCAGGTATTTCACCTCCTTTGTAGGCTCAATACCATACCTCCCCATTTCAAAAGTTACATTCCCTCCCCTGGGTCCATACAAGATCAGTGCCGACGTCTTCTCTGGTGCTAACTTCATATCCTTCTCCTTCATCCACCTACTGACAGCCCACATCGCATCATTGACACTTATTTCCAAGTGCTCCCTATTCGTAGCCGTAGCTACTATTGCAACATCGTCTGCAAATCCGACTACCTCCACTCCCTCCGGCAGTTCCAATCTCATAAGTGGATCATAGAAGATGTTCCACAAAGTCGGTCCTAGTACTGACCCCTGTGGAATACCCGCTGTGACCTCGTAACTATCCCCCCCACCCATCATTATTTTTCTTCCTTGGAAATATCTCCTCAAAACCCGTAGTAGGTATTGTGGAACCCCTCTTCTCACCAATTCACTCATGATATACTTGGTTGGTACGGTGTTAAAAGCATTTTTAACGTCTACCATGACCATAGCGCACCATCTTCCCCTTATACTACCCATCCTTGTAGCATTTGCCTTCATGACCTTTTCTACAGCCATCACTGTCGACTTTCCTACCCTAAAACCATATTGGTTTTCCGCCAAGTCGCCGCTATTCTTCAGTGCCATCTCCAATCTTCCTCTGATTAGGTGCTCGTATAATTTAGACACGCTATTAGTAAGACATAGCGGCCTATATGACGATGCCTGCCCTTCTGGCTTTCCAGATTTCGGGATTAATACCAGCCTTGCCAACTTCCAGCTCAAAGGAAACTCGCCTCTTATGATCAAGTCATTCATCATGCCCTCCACTGCTTCTAGCTGGTCCTCTACTAGCACTTTCAGGCATTCCGCAGGTATCCCATCCGGACCAGGAGCTTTCCCTGCCTTAAGTCTTGAGCTCGCTTCTTTGATTTCTACTGGTGTGAAGACTGGAATTTCCTCCCCTTCCCCATTTTCTATATCTCCATCCACTACTATTCCATCTCCCCTTGGAAACAATGTTTTAACGATTTCCTCTTTCTTTTCCTTGGATATTTGGAAGGATGGACCCCCTCCCTTGAAGGCCCTTGTTACTATTTTATACCCTTGACCCCAAATATCTTCATCCAGCTCTTCACACAGTTTTTTCCATTGTTCCCTTTTTTTTTTTTAATTTCTTTCCTCAATACTTTCCTATGTTCTTTATATTCTTCCCATGCCCTGTTACGTTCCATATCTGCCTTTGATTTTGTAAAATTCCTTCTTGCTCTAACACATTCTGTCCTCAGCTCCTCCATCCTGTCACTCCACCAATATTGTGTATATTTAGTTTTCCCCTTCCGAAATTTCCCCTTCCTGCTAGCTTTTATCAAAACTTCTTCCATCTGCTCGTATCCTATCCTTACCCCTTCCATGTTTCCTATCAATCTATTCACTTCTTTCCTAAAAATTCTTCTATCCATACTGTAATGTCCCTCGATTTGTGTCTTTTTTGGTTTACCTCCTTTTACTCCATATACAATATGCTGGTGCAGCGACAACGACTCCCCATCCATTACCTGCCATCCCTGTAGCTTTCCTACCAGCCCCTTTGTGACCAGAGTGATATCTATAAAGGATTTGGATGCCCCTCTAATAAAAGTTGGCTTCTTACCGTCGTTAGCTATTACCAGTCCGAGCTGTGCAGCCCACTCCGATATATAGTTCCCCCTCTTATCGTTTATTGGTGCCCCCCATGCAGTCACTTTCGAATTGAAGTCCCCCCCTATAATGCATTCTTTACCCCCTTTTCCCACTAGATTCATTATTTCATCTACAATTGCTTTGAAAGCCTCTATCCCGATATTGGGTGAAATATAAACCCCTATCACCACTAAACTTTCAAATTCCACCCTAATGTACCCCTTCCCTTTATCCACACAATGCACCCTCAATTTCTTGTTGTTAAAATAAATCCCTACATCCTTCTGTACGTCTACTTCCCACCCATTTGATGCCGCCTTCCTTTTGTTCACCTCCCCCATTATTATTACGTCACATTTCTCCTCCTCCGCCACTTTATATGCCAGGTCTTGCGCCTGCGCAGATCTACCAGCATTAACCTGTAGGATTTTAAACATTTTTATTAATCTTTCCGCCCCCTCCCCTTCTCTGCCCTTCCTTGACTAAATTCCTGAATACTGGACACTTTGTCGAGTCGGATCGATGTTTCTCATTGCACATTTTGCAATGAGCCTCGTTTCTACATTGTTGGGCCTGGTGTCCGTCGCCCCAACACTTGTGGCACTTAGCCTCCGCATCCTCACCTTTACAGTCCCTTTGAGCATGCCCAAACTCCTTACATCGGTAGCACCGTATCGGCTGTACTCTCCTTTGGACCTTACAGCTAATTAGCCCAATTGGGACTCCACCTTTATCGCACAATCGATCCGCTGCTCTCCTGTTTGTTTTGATGGTGTATGTCTTCCTCCCATATCCTACTTTCCTTCTACTCCGTATCTCTATAGAATCCCTGTCAACTGGGTGCACAATTTTTCTCACCTGTTCCAATACCTCCACGTCCTCTATCGTTTCGTCGACATCATAGACGAACAGCAGGTCTTCCGGTTCCCTTGTGGTAGCCGTCATCCCTGTCTTACTAACTATTTGCTTCGTCAGCAAATTAATTTTTTCCCTGCCTCCTACGATATCCAGTAGTAAGTCACCCTTGTTTGTTTTCCTTGTCCTCTTCACTTCCACTCCTGTACCCTTTATCTGGACCTTTTCCTTTACCTCCCTCAATAGTTCTGCATAAGTGCGTTCCCCCCTCCTCACCATTATGCTCCCCTTCTGGGTCGACCCTTTATTGGCTGGTAGGACCAATTTAATTTTCACACCGTCTCCACTTGCGCATTCAAGCGCTTTCCTGGCCGCATCCCCATCAATGCCCTCTTCCAATATACATATTAGCTCGTCCTGTATCTTTATACCCTCTCCCACCTCTCTAATAGCGTTCCCCAGCTCCCCAGCCCTCCTATACAATAGTTCCATACCATTATCCACCCTCAATACATACGCCACCCTTGCTTCCCGTAGACTCTTTCCCTTCCTTGTCTCCATTGTTATATGGTTAATCATATAATCTACCTCCCCTCCACATTCATCCACCATACGGTCGATACCAGGATGTCCCTCCAGCCATTTCTCCACATAGGGGTCCGTGTCGCTTCCCTGATCTTTCCTTCCCACCATTATAATCACATCACATCACGACTATCTGGACACACCTCTGCCCTCTGTGTCATCGAGGTCTTCCGGAATACCTCCTCTGGCCATTCTTCTCCCACAATTTCCACGAATTCTTTCTCCCCAATTCCCTTCAATACCGTCCTTTTTATGTGTTCCATTCTTTCTTTTTTGGCAACCTCCGTTTCCCTCTCAATCTCTTCAGGGTCCACTTGTGTCCCCATGTCGCACATCACTGCACCCGTTCTCCCCCTGTCTAGCTTCTCCATTTCCTTAGCCCTATTTAACTCCATTTCCTCATATTCCTGTAGCCTTTTGTGTGCTTTAGCTATTGTCTTATATAGGCTTCTTGCCCCCTCCTTAATTTCAACCTTTGTATTAGTTATTTCTCTTGTAAGGGTATACAGCTTGTTTCCGTCCTCATGCACCCTGTTTATAAGTTTACGGAGTTCCGCCAACTCCTCGCTGCACTTTCTTAGCTCCTCGCTGTCTTTCCTTCCCTCCTCTTCCCGTTTCCTTTTACCTTCCTCTTTAGCCTTATTCTCCCATTTAATTTTATCCTCATTCCTGTTTTCCTCCTTCTTTTTTTTACTTGGCCTTTCCTCGTCACTCGCGATTTCAATGATCCCCTCCATTACCGTCAATCCACAACCCGCCAATTGCACCATCGAAGTAGCACTATCCTCTTTCTCCCAACTTACCATCCTCTCAAGCTCTAGCTCGGTAATCTCCCCGCTAGGTGTATGATAGGCATCCTCATGCCCCACCAACCTTCCAATTCTTGTCGGAGGAGTCCTCGGTAGAGAGTCCCTCCTTCTGAAAGCCTCCTGTGCATCATGTTCCACATCTAAGAGTCCCGCATTTCCTTCTTCTTTAGCCAAGCCATCATCCTTTTCATCCGTCCTGTTTTTTGTTTTTTGTTTTTCCATGAAGTTCCCACGAGCCGGGTCGAAAAGTATGTCCAGCGAGGCAGTGCGCCCTTACCCCGCTAAGGCAAAATACAATGGGGTTTCGCCAGGTACCCCAAGGGGATCGTCCACGATGCTCTAACCCTCGCACCTTTCATACCCTCAGCACGATGCCTTACACCTTAGTAGTGGGGATTTATTATCGAGGTTTACTCCTCTAGGCTTTTTCTCACGGTTGCCTCCGGACGCAGTAGCTTCCACAGCCTACACTACACCACGAACATAGCTGCTTACCCCTATGTTGTTGGTTTTTTATCGAGGTTTACTCCTCTATTCCTTTGATCCGCGGGCAATTCTTCAGGTTCCCATGCTGGATCCTTATCCATCGCCTATCCCGAGGGTTGGTCGGTCATGAGTCCCTTACAGCGCTCAAAAGCGCCAGGCCCTTACAACGTTGAGAAACGCACGGGACCCCAGCGCTGAAAAGCACGAGTCCCATGACTGACCACGCCCCCTGGAGACACCCTATGAGCCATCGGGACACGCCGTGTCGGGTGGGAAACCCCCTCCTCCGAAAACTTGTATGGGAGATTAGGGGTGAATCACTTCCAGCCTCTCTCATCCAACCCCCCGGAGCACGTTCTTGAGCTGTTTTTTGGCTTCACTCCTCCCTTCCCGTCCTTACGGCGCGAGAGGGGAGGAAGTTACTGAGCCACTCCACCTACGACAAGGTCTTACAGCTCCTAGGAGTGGAACCTAACCTAACCTAACCTAACCTAACCTAACCTAACCTAACCTAACCTAACCTAACCTAACCTAACCTAACCTAACCTAACCTAACCTAACCTAACCTAACCTAACCTAACCTAACCTAACCTAACCTAACCTAACCTAACCTAACCTAACCTAACCTAACCTAACCTAACCTTTTTTTTTTTTGGAAGTGGGGAATCTTCAACAAGACTAACGGTTGGATAATCCAACCAGTGTGGGTTTCCAGCCCAACCGGTACGGCACCAGGATCATGTCTTGGGAGGTATGCACCTGTTGCGGTCCCGGAAAAGTCAGCATCACCACTAAATCCCACTCCCCTCACCTCGAGCTCTGGGACCACCCTATTGGGCATTACTTCAGCACTCGAGTGGGTCTTCTTCTTCGTACATTTTCTTCTCATATCCACTAATAGGTAATAATCTTAAAATAAATAATGCTAAGTGTATAAATAAAAGTATTAAATGGGCTAAAAGATTGTTAAAATAGATAAATATGTATAGATAAAATGAATAAAATATATAGATGTGTAAAGTAAAAAATAAATAAATAAATAAATATGCATATCTGTCCCCCCTCCCTCCTGGTTACTAATTCCCCCCTCCCTCCTTTCTCTGTCCTGCGCAGCTCTCTCCTCTATCTCTTTTTTGCTCATAACTGTCCGAATATATCTCCTCACTGTCTCCCATGTCAGCTGTCTCCAACATAGATCCTACCATATTTCCCACCCCTAATGTCACTCCTAGCTCTCCCTCCACCTCCATCCTCTCCTTGTGCCACCTTGTGCAGTGGAACAGGGTATGCTGGACATCGTCCCTACCTCCACAATAAATGCACTGCTCATCGGTAGCTTTGCCTATTCTGTGGGTATAGACCCTAAAAGACCCGTGCCCCGATAAGACCTGCGTTGTGAAGTAATCTATTACCCGATGTTTGCACTTCAGCCATCCTTCCAAATCCGATATAATTGTTCGTGTCCACTCTCCCTTAGGGCTTCCTTCCCTCAACCTTTCCAACCACATTGCCTGTATTTCCCTTGCTATCAGGGTTTTATTTTCCCTACCCCTGTTCCACAGTTGTGTCCTTTCCTCGACCAACAAGTCGATTGGCGGAACACCCGTTATAATATGAATTGCATCGTTTGATATAGTTATATACCCCGACGCAATTCTCAACAACATGACCCTTTGTACCCGCATCATATCATCCCTATATTTTTTAATCCTCATTGCCCCCCGCCATATCGGAGCACCATACAGCAATATGGACTTAACTACTCCCCACAAGATCCTTCTTTTTGCATCCCTTGGTCCTCCAATATTTGGGAGTATCCTACACAACGCTGCCGCTCTAGCTCCTGCCTTTTTCACTACCTCCCGAATATGGGGCCCAAAAGACATACCTCTGTTAAGCCAGATGCCAAGATATTTGCACTCCTTACTAGGTTCTATGCTATACCTCCCCATTTCAAAATATGTGTCCCTTCCTCTGGGCCCATACAAAACCAATGCCGATGTTTTTTCTGGTGCTAACTCCATCCCTTTTTCCCTCATCCATCTTCTAATCTCCCACATTGCCTCATTCACCCTTATCTCCAGATGAACCTTGTTTGTAGCCGTTGCTACTATCGCTACGTCGTCGGCGAATCCAACAACCTCCACTTCCTCCGGTAGTTCCAGTCTCATCAGAGGATCATAAAAGATATTCCACAGGGTCGGTCCCAGCACCGATCCCTGCGGAATACCCGCCGTGACCTCGTAATGGTCCCCACCTCCCATCATTATCCTTCTCCCTTGAAAATACCGTGTTAATACCCGTAGAAGATATCGAGGTATCCTTCTTTTTCTCACCTCGCTCAGGATGTGCGTAATCGGTACGGTATTAAACGCATTCTTAACATCTACAGTGACCATCACGCACCATCTCTCCCTTTCCATTCCTAGCCTTGTAGCATTTGCCCTCCTCATTATCTTTTCCACCGCCATTACCATCGACTTACCCGCCCTAAAGCCAAATTGGTTTTCAGCCAGGTCGCCACTATTTCTCACAGCTTCCTCCAGTCTCCCTCTAATCAGGTGCTCATATAGTTTCGCCACACTATTCGTGAGACACAACGGCCTATATGATGAAATTTCCCCTTCCGGCCTTCCTGACTTTGGAATCAAAACTAGTCTAGCCAGTTTCCAGCCCATTGGAAACTCGCCTCTTATAATCAGGTCATTCATCATATCTCCGACTCTTCCTAAGTGATCATCAGCTAGGTCTTTCACACATTCAGAAGGTATCCCATCTGGTCCTGGCGCTTTTCCCGATTTGAGCCTTGAACAAGCATCCGTGATCTCCTCCATAGTAAAAACTGGGATTTCCTCCCCTTCCTCTTCCCCATTGTCTATACCCACATTCTGGATTTTTTCCCCTCTTGGGAATAATGTCCTAACTATTTCCTCTTTCTTTTCTTTTGACAGCTGGAAGGATGGACCTCCACCCTTGAACGCTTTAATGGCTATTTTGTAGCCTTGTCCCCAGATATCTTCATCCAGCTCCTCGCATAGTCTTTTCCATTGCCCTCTTTTTTCTTTTTTTATCTCTTTCCTGAGTACTTTCCTATGGTTTTTATATTCTTCCCATGTCCTATCGCGCTCCCCACCTTCATTTGTTCTCATAAAAATCCTCCTTGATCTTACACATTCTCCCCTCAGTTCCTCCATTCTGTCATTCCACCAGTATTGGGTGTATTTAGTTATCCCTTTTCGCAATTTTCCCTTTTTGCTCGCCTTTGCTAGCACTTCTTCCATCTGCTCGTAACCCATCCTTTCTCCCTCCATGTTTCCTATTAATCTATTTGCTTCCAGTCTAAAAGCCCTTCTATCCATATTATAGTGTCCCTCCATATGTATTTTTTGTGACCTACCCCCTTTGATCTCGTAAACAATGTGCTGGTGTAGCGACAGCGACTCCCCATCCAGTACTCGCCATTTATGCAGCTTTCCCCTCAGCCTCTTCGTGACTAGGGTGATGTCTATAAAAGATTTGGATGTCCCTCTAACAAAAGTCGGTTTATTACCCTCATTGGCTATAACCAGTCCTAGCTGTGCGGCCCATTCTAGAATGTAGCTTCCTCTTTTGTCATTTATCGGTGCCCCCCATCCCGTAGCTTTTGAATTGAAATCCCCCCCTATGATACATTCCTTACCACCCTTTCCCACGAGGTTCATGATTTCATCAACAATTCCCTTGAATTCTTCTATTTTAATATTTGGTGAGATGTATCCTCCTATCACCACTAAATTTTCAAATTCTACCCTTATATATCCCTTTCCTCTATTAACATTTTTCACCCTCAGCTGCTTGTTGTTAAAGTAGATACCTACATCCTTCTGCAGGTCCACTTCCCATCCATTTGTTGCCGACTTTCTTTTATTAACCTCCCCCATTATTATAATATCGCACTTCTCCTCCTCTGCTACCTTGTAGGCCAGGTCTTGTGCCTGTGCAGATCTACCGGCATTAACCTGTAGAACCTTGAACATTTTGTGTTTTGTCCCTCCTACCACCCCTCTGTCCTTCTTTCACCAGTTTTCTGAATATCGGACATTTTGTCGAGTCAGATCTATGACCCTCTTTACAAATTCTACAATGTGCCTCGTTTTTACATTCCTGTGCATGATGTCCGTCACCCCAGCATTTATGGCATTTGGCTTCCGCATTTTCACCCTTGCAATTTCTCTGAGAGTGTCCAAACTCCTTACACCTATAACAACGGATCGGCTGTATCCTTCTTTGGATATTGCAGTTGATGAGCCCAATTAGTACCCTACCTACGTCACACAAGCGCTCCGCCGCTCTCCTATTTGTTTTAAGAGTTAGCGTTTCCCTTCCATATCCCACCTTCCTTCTGCTCCTTATCTCAACAGAACCCCTATCAATGGGTTGTACTATCCTTCTCACCTGTTCCAGTACCTCTTCATCCTCCATTGTCTCATCCACGTCATACACGAAAAGCATGGCTTCCTGTTCCCTTGTGGTTGCCGCCAACCCTGTTTTATCGGCTATTTGTTGCGTGAGCATATTTATTTTCTCCCTACCTCCTTCAATATACAACAGTAAGTCCCCTTTGTTTGTTTTCCTTGTCCGCTTCACTTCAACCCCTGTACCCTTTATCTGTACCTTTTCCTTTACTTCCCTTAATAATTCCGCATATGTACGGTCTCCTTTCCTAACCATTATACTACCCCTCTCCATCGCCCTTTTATTAAAAGGTAGAACCAATTTTATTTTCGCGCCGTCCTCCCCAATCGCGCATTCTAGTGCTCTCCTTACCGCTACCTCATCAGTGCCTTCTTCCAGTACACAGGTTAATTCTTCCTGTGCATGTATATTCTCCCTTACCTTTCTTATCGCATTTCTTAGCTCCCTAGCCCTTCTGTATAAAATTCTCATGTCTCCATCGGTTCTGATCACGTATGCTATCCTAGCCTCCTGTTGATTCTTACCTTTCCGCGTTTCCGTTTTTATATAGCTTGCCATATAATCGACTTCTCCTTCACACTCATCCACCATGCGCTCCAGCCCAGGGTGACTCTTTAACCATTCCTCCACATAGGTGTCAGTATCTCTCCCTTGATTTCTGTCCCCCACCATAATAATCACATCCCGGTTATCTGGGCATACTTCTCTCCTGTGTACCGTTGAAGTTATCTTATAGGCTTCTTCTGGCCATTCCTCTCCCGCAATTCCCACGAATTCATTTTCCCCAATTCCTCTTAATATCATCCTCTTGATATGTTCCATTCTTTCTCTTTTTGCTGCTTCCGTTTCCCTTTCAATCTCTTCGGGGTCCGCCTGTACCCCCATGTCGCACTTCACCACTCCCACTTCCCTCGAGTCTACATTCTCCCTTTCCCTCTCTTCATATTCCTCTACTTTCCTCTGTGGTCTTCCCAGTGTCATATGTAGAGCACTAGCTCCTTCCTTTATTTCTACCTTCGTGTTTGTTATTTCTTTTGTCATATTGAAAAGTTTCCTAGACCTTTTCATCACCTCCTCCAACATTCTCCTTATTTCCATGAGTTCTCCCTCTTCCTTGCATTCCGTATCTTCAATCGTTTGCTTTTGTTTTTTTATTTCCATCTTCTTTCTTTTTGATGGTTGTTCCAACTTTCCTTCGTCATTGTCACTATCGTAGACTTCTATGGTCTGCACCCCTTCACCTTTTATAGCGCACAGCTTGTATGTGCTAGCAGCATCATCTTGCTCCCAGCTTGCCATTCTCGCTATCGTATTTGGAGTGTCTAGTGCTACTTCCTTTTTGTCCATACCTTCAATAACCACCCTGAGTTGTTGCGGTGGGGTTCTTCCGATCAGTGTGCTCCTTCTACCAAAAATACGTTCCTCATCCATTGATGTATCTGTTGCAGATGCAATCATCTCCTTGTCCATACCTTGTCTGTTTTTTTGGGTGTTTGTTGTTTCCTCATATTTATTTTTGTTTTCCATATATGTCCCACGAGCAGGGCCGAAAAGAAGGTCCAGCGAGGCAGTGCGCCCTCACCTCGCTAAGGCTACTACAATGGGGTTTCGCCAGGTACCCCAAGGGGATCGTCCACGATGCTCTAACCCTCGCACCTTCCATACCCTCAGCACGATGCCTTACACCTTAGTAATGGGGATTGTTTATCAAAGTTTACCCCTCTAGGCTTTTTCTCACGGTTGCCTCCGGACGCAGTAGCTTCCACAGCGTACACTACACCACGAACATAGCTGCTTACCCCTATGTTGTTGGTTTTTTATCGAGGTTTACTCCTCTAGGCTTTTTTCACGGTTGCCTCCGGAAACCTAACCTAACCTAACCTAACCTAACCTAACCTAACCTAACCTAACCTAACCTAACCTAACCTAACCTAACCTAACCTAACCTAACCTAACCTAACCTAACCTAACCTAACCTAACCTAACCTAACCTAACCTAACCTAACCTAACCTAACCTAACCTAACCTAACCTAACCTAACCTAACCTAACCTAACCTTTTTTTTTTGTCAGGTGGAAACCTGCTCACAGGTTCCGGGTATTAGTTCTACCGTTCCCCGGAAGTGTGGGGATGTCTCCAGCAAGGGTTCAATCCAACTTGGCTATCTTGCAAGCAAGACATCCAGGCAGCATTGAGGAGCCCCAACCAAAGCCCACCGCACTAAAACCACCTCGGTCGCCACCGCATCCTGTTTTTGGCCCTGGAACCACCCCTGGGGACATAACTTCAGAGCCGAAAACTGCCTCTGCCGTCACTGATGGGCACGTTCTTCCCTCTCTTTCTGACTCATGATGTCCTTGAGATATTTCCTTATAGCATTCCATTTGTCCTTATTGTGCAGCATCAGCTCTACCATATTTGTTTTTGTGATCTTCTTTTCTATTTCCCTTTCAAGGCAATTTCTATTCTGGTCCCATCTTCGACAAAAGAAAATGGTGTGTTCCACGTCATCTCTGTCTCCACAGTAGATACAGATGTCATCTTCCGTCTTCCTGATTTTTCTTGTGTATGCCCTAAAAGAGCCGTGACCGGACAAAGCCTGGGTGACAAAGTAATCTATCTTCCTGTGGCGACAGAGAATCCAACTTTCCATATTTTTTATCAGAGTCTTGGTCCATTTTCCGTTTTCAGTAGTGTCCCATCTATCTTGCCATTTTTTTCTAACCTCTTTTTCAATTTCCCTCTTACATTCCCTACCCCTTTTGTGGACTTCTTGTCTTTCCCATATCAACAGGTCCATTGGTGGTATTCCTGCGATAACCTGTACTGCTTCGGTCGATACCGTTCGGTAACCCGAAATTACCCTCAGCAGCATTCTCCTTTGTAGGCTGTTCAGAATGTTCTTATATTTTGCAATTCTGACAATCCCCCCCCATATGGGAGCACCATACAAAATGGTGGATTTCACCACTCCCCACAGCAGTCTCCTCTTTTCGGCTGTCGGTCCTCCTATATTTGGTAGAATTCTCCCCAAAGCCGTCACCTTCCCTGTGGCCTTCAGAACTACCTCATTTATATGCTTCCTGAAACCCCCTCCCTCTTGCAACCTGATTCCCAGGTACTTTAAATCTGCCTTTGGAGTTATTATTGTGTCCTAGCCTAAGCCTCCCACCTCTATATCCTACAAGGACAGTCACCTCTGTTTTCTCACCTGCCACATAGCCTCACTTAGGTTTATTTCCAACTCCGCTGATGTTTTCGCTGTAGCCACCAGAGCAACGTCGTCAGCATATCCTATCATCGTAATGCCCTCTGGGGGCCTAATCTTCAGAAGGTCATCATAAAAGACGTTCCACAACGTGTAACGAGGTTTTTTTAGTTACTAGGAATTATTTTGTTTAAAATATATTTTGAGTCAAGATTGTATATAACCCCTTATACCCTCTGACTATGGGTAGAAATAATATTTTCTCCGATTTATTGTAATCAAAATTGTACGTTCACCGCGCTGCGGTCCGAAAATTCATGTTTCCCCACTGCCACTAAATATAGAGTAGGTAGCGCGCAGGTCAAGCTGATCGAAGGAAGGGGATAGCGAGACGAAGCCCTGAGAGTCAGGGAGTCGAAACGACAGTTCCTTGCTGGCTGGCGAAGATATGAGTCGCTAGTATTGAACGCTCCGTCTGCCGATTTACTTTTGTTGTTTACCATTTCTCTGTTTTTTTTCTGTATTTTGAATTTGTTTTGTTTTAGTAATTCACTTTTATGAGATAAAAGTATAAACCGTTGCTGTGAAGGTAAGAATTGATTGGAAACTATTTACATTTAACACAGGTGGTCTTTTAAATCATTAATAAATAAAGTTTATTTCCATTGTATCAGAATTATATTTTACAGTAAGTATTTCCGTTTCATAGCAAATATTTCCGAATTCAAGTAAAATTTCCTTTTGAAAATCCTTTAATATTTATTCCCGATTCCGATTTCCCGTCCCGATTGAAATATTGAGGAGTGCCAGGCGTCTTAGCCAGGGCTCTTTGATAATTTAATTCGTAAAGCCGCTCTAGATTAAAATCTTGAGGAGTGCCAGGCGTCTAAGCCAGGGCTCTTTGACATTCTAATCCGGGGAATACCCTTGTTTTTTATATATTCATTCCCGATTCCGATTTCCCGTCACGATTGAAATATTGAGGAGTGCCAGGCGTCTTAGCCAGGGCTCTTTGATAATTTAATTCGTAAAGCCGCTCTAGATTAAAATCTTGAGGAGTGCCAGGCGTCTAAGCCAGGGCTCTTTGACATTCTAATCCGGGGACTACCCTTGTTTTTTATATATTCATTCCCGATTCCGATTTCCCGTCCCGATTGAAATATTGAGGAGTGCCAGGCGTCTTAGCCAGGGCTCTTTGATAATTTAATTCGTAAAGCCGCTCTGGATTAAAATCTTGAGGAGTGCCAGGCGTCTAAGCCAGGGCTCTATGACATTCTAATCCGGGGACTACCCTTGTTTTTACATATTCATTCCCGATTCCGATTTCCCGTCCCGATTGAAATATTGGGGAGTGCCAGGCGTCTTAGCCAGGGCTCTTTTGATAATTTAATTTGTAAAACGGTTCTCGATCAAAATATTGAGGAGTGCCAGGCGTCTAAGCTAGGGCTCTTGGATATTTTAGTTCTGGGATCACACCCTTTCACCTCTTCTTTTCCGAATTGATTAAAAGTTTTAATGTTTGATTTGTTTCCATTTTTAATAACCGAATTAGTGAAAAGACACCTGAAACCTAATTTTGCTTTGTGTTTTTACCGCTTCTTTTTCATACAAAACATTTGAGTGTGCTTATAAACCTTTTTCGCTTATGTCCTGCCCGCTTCGTCTCTATTTTGGGTATTAACGCATGAATAATGTACATATAACTCATAGATCACCGTATAGTAATTATATTTTTGTGTTTTTTTTGGATACCAGGGTATTGTTTCATTTTGTAACTTATTATTGTAACATATATACCTACTATTGAGGGTGAGTGTAGTAATAAAACTTAACTGAACCTGTGTGTTTTTCTGAAGTACTGTAGAGTGTAGAGTTTCCCTATCGTAGAGTAGTTGCTTAGTTGCACGAATTTAGTTTCACCGCATTGTGGGCCAGGAGTGAGAACGTTTGTTTCAGGAACAACGAGGACCACTACCCCAGCCGGTTTGGATATAACTAGACCCCTGGACATTACCGTACCTCCATCTGAGGCTACCTGGAACTCTTGACGATTGAAGTCAAGGGGCCGTGGAGTTAACCACGTTAAAAATCTGGCGCCCGAGAAAGTGTAAAGTTGTCGAGGGTGTCAAAAGTGGCGTGCCCTGTTGGTAAAATCCAAAGGGTAGGTAAAAACGCGTTACAAATTTGGCGCCCGAGCAGGGACCTCATTGTTATATTTATAGCTTGTTTATTTGTATGTTTTTTTGTTTTTTTTTAAGAGTAAGGACTATTGTAAACTGTTTTCTTGTGCTGTGAAGACTGGTTTGCGAAGCTGCGAAGGTCGAAGATTGAAGAGGAGAGTTGAGATAGACAAACGAACCGGACTAGTTACCTCTGTATAGCCGAAATAGCCTTTTATGTCTGGAGAAAACTCTGAAAATATTGACTTGACCCATCTGTTTGATCAAGAAGGAGCGGAAAACTCCGAATTTGATATTTTGGTACCGTCCCAACTACCAACCGTAAGTTCCGTGGAAGAAGTCACAGACCATCGAGTAAGTTGGGTATATTTACTGAAAAACGAGGGTCTTACTATCCAATTAAAAGAGAGAAATTTATCGGTTGCTGGAACCGTTCCTAACAAACGGAAAAGACTCGTCAACTTTTTGAGACGAAGGAATATTGCTCCCCGATCCGCTATAGACCAAGAAGAGCCTGTTGAAAACCCGACCGCGATGGCAACTCCACCGATAAACGTACACGATTGGAAGGTGTGCTTTGGAAATCGAGGAGATCCTGCCGCGTTTATAGGAAGGATTGAAGAAATATGTACGGCAAAGAATGTCCAGAAAGACAATTTGCTTCCTGTTTTGCCGGAATTACTGTCCGGCGAACCCGCATTATGGTACCGAAACAACCGAAGTAGATATACCAGCTGGAACGATTTTGAAAGCGATTTCCGAATTTTCTTTTATCCCGTCAACTATGAAGTAGACTTAGAAGCCGAGATAGGTAAACGTCTACAAAGAAGAAACGAGTCCGCCGCTACGTATATAACCGAACTTCAAACCCTGATGAGAAGGCATGGAAAGCTAACTCCCGAACAACAGTTAGCATGGCTGTACCGTAACTTGTTACCTGAATACCGGCTGCAGATCCGAAAAGGAGACTTCGAGGATTTTTCTACGTTTTGCCAGGTGGTAAGAGAATATGAGCTTCTCAGGAAAGAGCTCCAGAACGTTCCCACCACCACTAGTTCGAATCGTGGACCAACACGCCCGCAACCGATAAGTGCACCCAGATATGGACCACCTCACACCGCGACGCCTGGTCCATCTAGAGAGGCCGTCCCCGGTACCAGCCGCCCGTCTCAGACCGATACTCCTCGCCGTCCGCCACGTGATACTACTCAACAACCGTCTGGCTCATCTTCCCGGCAACCAATCTGTTTCCGCTGCGGTGAATCTGGACACTACCGAAACAATTGTCAGAACCCTCAGAAGATATTCTGTTCCCGTTGCCATAAGGAAGGAGTATTTTCCAGAGATTGTTCCTGCAGGAGGCAGGAAAACTAATCCGAAGCTGTCCCGAGGAGAGGCCGACACAGCTTCCGCAAATATTTGCCTCTCATGCTGAAATACCAGAAGAAATGACCGATTTCCGACCGCACATCGACGTCGAAATTGAGAATCATAAGTACAAAGCCCTGTTAGATACTGGAGCGGCGAAATCATACGTCGGTGATCAGATAGCTAAGACATTTTCCCAAAGAAAGCAAACTACCGCCCCTCAAGTTACGAAGGCCCGTTTAGCTAATGGAAATTTGATCTCTATCGCCGACTCTTATGAGCTAAAATTGAAGACCCATGACGTCATTATGGAAGGACCGTTCGAACATTTCCCTGGTCTGATAACCGATATTGTTTTAGGACACGATGTTCTCCGAAAATATAATTTCCGTTTGGAGTTAGGAACTGGAAATATATATATCAATAATGAACTAGTAAGACGTTCATCATTAGCAAGTCCCGTTGGAATACTGGAGAAAGTGAACACACCCACGAAAGAAATCGATGCCACTGTACCGATGATATGTAAGGAAGAAGCCAACCATCGTTTTGCTGAAGACCACTGTTCTCGAAGCATGTCTGTTTCTGAAGTCTCCGCGTCTTCCCTGGTGTTAGGGGTTGACAAGGAGCAACTTGTTTCCGAAGTCTCTGCGTTTTCCCTGGAACTAGGGGTTAACAAGGAGCAATTTGTTTCTGAAGTCGCTACGTCTTCCCTGGTGTTAGGGGAAGAGAAAGAGCAATCTATGTCTGAAGTCTCTGCGTCTTTCCCGGAGTTGTTAGGGGTGGACAAGGAGCAATCTGTTGTTGAAACTTCTAAGTTTTCCCCGGTGCTGTTAGGGGTTAATGAAGTAAAATCTATTGTTGAAGTCTCTGCGTCTTCCCCGGAGTTGTTAGGGGTTGACAAGGAGCAGTCCGTTGTCAAAACTTCTGATTCCTCCCCGGTGTTGCTAGGGGTTGATGAAGAAAACTCTATTTTTGAAGTCTCTGCGTCTTACCTGGTGTTAGGGGTTGACAAGGAGCAACTTGTTTCCGAAGTCTCTGCGTTTTCCCTGGAGTTAGGGGTTAACAAGGAGCAATTTGTTACTGAAGTCTCTGCGTCCTCCCTGGTGTTAGGGGTCGATGAGGAGCAACCCGTTTCTGAATTATCTGCGTTCTCCCTGGAAGATTTAGGGGATGACGAGAATTTTGGTTATATAGGATGTCCATTGGAAACCATAATTCCACTTACTGAAAGAAATTTATCAAAAGAACAGACAGACAGACTGAATACCTTTCTGAACCAAGAGTTACCGCAATTTGAGAAGATTCAAGGTCCAACGACACTGGTTGAGCATGAAATCCGTCTGCTACAGCCCCGTCCGATCAAACAGAGATACCGACCTCAGAATCCGAAAATGCAAGGAATTTGCAATGCTGAAATAGACGCCATGTTGAAAGAAGGAGTAATAGAACCCTCTACAAGTCCGTGGAGTTCTCCGATTGTTATCGTGAAGAAGAAAGATGGGAAAAACCGCTTCTGCATTGATTTTCGTAAAGTTAATGAGGTTACCATGAAGGATGCTTACCCGCTTCCATTTATCAATGCTATCCTGGATAAGCTGCGAAAAGCCAAATATATTTCCAGTTTAGATCTGAAGAGTGGGTATTGGCAAGTTCCGTTAACACCTGAAAGCAAACCCATCACCGCCTTCACCGCACCGGGACGTGGATTGTTTCAATTCACGGTTCTTCCATTTGGCTTACACTCCGCACCAGCCACATTCCAGAGACTGGTTGATCAGTTAATAGGTCCGGATTTGGACCCTTACGCATTTGCATATCTGGATGACATCATCGTTCTGGGGGAAACGTTTGATCAACACTTGGAAAATTTATCTGAAGTGTTCCGTCGACTACGAGGAGCACAACTAAAATTGAATCCGGAAAAATGTCATTTCTGTTTGCCATCTATGAAGTATTTGGGCCATGTCATTACTGGAGATGGAATCCGTACCGATCCCGAAAAGGTAGAAAGCATAGTAAAGTTTTCTGCCCCAAAGAATGTCCGGGAATTGAGGAGATTTTTGGGAGTTGCCTCATGGTATAGAAGATTTGTTCCGTCCTTTTCACAGAATGTTGCTCCGTTAACAAAGTTGCTTCGCAAATCTCAGCGATGGAAATGGACTGAAGATCAAGAAACCGTTTTCACTAAAATTAAAACTTGTCTATCAGAGGCTCCTGTATTAAGCTGTCCCGATTTCAGTATACCGTTCACTCTACAGACCGATGCCTCCGAGTATGGGTTAGGAATAGCCCTTACCCAGCAGAAGGATGGACATGAACACGTCGTAGCTTATGCAAGCCGCACTTTGAGTCCTGCCGAGAAGAATTACTCCGTCACAGAAAAAGAATGTCTTGCCATTGTATGGGGGATTGAAAAGATGCGTCCTTATTTAAAGGGGGGTTCAATTTCACGGTTGTTACCGATCATCAGTCCCTTATATGGTTACATTCCATAGCTAGTCCGTCCGGACGCTTAGCGCGATGGAGTATCTTTCTGCAACAATATGACTTCGAGATACAGTATCGTAAAGGTGCTCTAAACCGTGTTGCCGACGCCCTGTCCAGAAATCCGCTTCCAATGACCGCCGAGGCCGACCCACCAGCTGTACTCTGTCTGACCGATGTACCCACCGAATGTTCATGGTACCGAAATAAAAAGGAAGAAGTCCTGAAGGAACCAGACAAATTTCCTGACTACTGCATCAAAGAAGGCCGTTTGTACCGTCATTTTTGGGATATAAATGATTTAAGAGAACCAGAGATGAGTGATCCATGGAAACTGTGCATAGCAAAATCCGAAAGAACCCGAGTCCTCCACGAGAATCATGATGGTCCTAATGCAGGGCATCTGGGAATTGCTAAGACTATCACCCGTATTGCTAAGTCGTACTATTGGCCTGGAATGTTTCGAGACATCACCAAGCACGTTCGCCGGTGTTTACAATGCCAGAAGTACAAACCGTCACAACAGAGGAAAATGGATCCCGAGTCAGAGTCATCCTATGAAGTGTTGAGTTTTTACGACACCGCCGATAGTCTATCAGATGATGCGGAGGGTTTATCCACGCGTATCACAAATTTGGCGCCCGTGAAAAGGGTCTCAGAAGAAATTAACGAAACAGTTGAAGTTCCCCGGATACAGCAGCAGCAGAAAGCTGGCTATTCCCAGTCCGATGTTCTTTCTCCGCGAACCAAAAGGAAGCGAAACCGCCCGGAATCGGAGAGTTTCATACGCGTCACCACTGACCTTTGTTGGAGGTGTGGAACCTCTGGCCACAACCGGCATGCTTGTACCCGTCAAGCTGTCCTGTTTTGCTCCCGATGTGGGAGAGTGGGAAAAATGTCCCGAGACTGTCCATGTGACCGGACTACCGACCGTTCCCGAACTATGAAACCGATGAAGTCCGTAGCCGTTCAGGCTCACTTAGTATCCCGTTCTAATTCCCGTCCACGACGGGCAACCCAGGAGAAGGGTGTACAATGCGACCTATGCGAATGTTCCATGTCACCACTACCGGCAACCAACCGCCTACACGAAAGATACTCCCGCCTGCACCAAAATATCAGAGTCCGAGGATTTGGACCAAGCTCCGGAGTTCGTAGCAGGGGCTACCGACTCTGAACTCCACTACATCAAATAAAGTCCGGATTATTCCGGCACATAGACTGTTTGTAGTTTTAAGAAATTTTGTAGTATTATATTTGTTTCTTAGGTAGTAGGTTATAAAAAAAATGTAAAGCACGGAAACGATGTTTACGTCCTTTAATTTTTTTTTTACCGAAGTAAGGGGGAGATGTAACGAGGTTTTTTTAGTTACTAGGAATTATTTTGTTTAAAATATATTTTGAGTCAAGATTGTATATAACCCCTTATACCCTCTGACTATGGGTAGAAATAATATTTTCTCCGATTTATTGTAATCAAAATTGTACGTTCACCGCGCTGCGGTCCGAAAATTCATGTTTCCCCACTGCCACTAAATATAGAGTAGGTAGCGCGCAGGTCAAGCTGATCGAAGGAAGGGGATAGCGAGACGAAGCCCTGAGAGTCAGGGAGTCGAAACGACAGTTCCTTGCTGGCTGGCGAAGATATGAGTCGCTAGTATTGAACGCTCCGTCTGCCGATTTACTTTTGTTGTTTACCATTTCTCTGTTTTTTTTCTGTATTTTGAATTTGTTTTGTTTTAGTAATTCACTTTTATGAGATAAAAGTATAAACCGTTGCTGTGAAGGTAAGAATTGATTGGAAACTATTTACATTTAACACAGGTGGTCTTTTAAATCATTAATAAATAAAGTTTATTTCCATTGTATCAGAATTATATTTTACAGTAAGTATTTCCGTTTCATAGCAAATATTTCCGAATTCAAGTAAAATTTCCTTTTGAAAATCCTTTAATATTTATTCCCGATTCCGATTTCCCGTCCCGATTGAAATATTGAGGAGTGCCAGGCGTCTTAGCCAGGGCTCTTTGATAATTTAATTCGTAAAGCCGCTCTAGATTAAAATCTTGAGGAGTGCCAGGCGTCTAAGCCAGGGCTCTTTGACATTCTAATCCGGGGAATACCCTTGTTTTTTATATATTCATTCCCGATTCCGATTTCCCGTCACGATTGAAATATTGAGGAGTGCCAGGCGTCTTAGCCAGGGCTCTTTGATAATTTAATTCGTAAAGCCGCTCTAGATTAAAATCTTGAGGAGTGCCAGGCGTCTAAGCCAGGGCTCTTTGACATTCTAATCCGGGGACTACCCTTGTTTTTTATATATTCATTCCCGATTCCGATTTCCCGTCCCGATTGAAATATTGAGGAGTGCCAGGCGTCTTAGCCAGGGCTCTTTGATAATTTAATTCGTAAAGCCGCTCTGGATTAAAATCTTGAGGAGTGCCAGGCGTCTAAGCCAGGGCTCTATGACATTCTAATCCGGGGACTACCCTTGTTTTTACATATTCATTCCCGATTCCGATTTCCCGTCCCGATTGAAATATTGGGGAGTGCCAGGCGTCTTAGCCAGGGCTCTTTTGATAATTTAATTTGTAAAACGGTTCTCGATCAAAATATTGAGGAGTGCCAGGCGTCTAAGCTAGGGCTCTTGGATATTTTAGTTCTGGGATCACACCCTTTCACCTCTTCTTTTCCGAATTGATTAAAAGTTTTAATGTTTGATTTGTTTCCATTTTTAATAACCGAATTAGTGAAAAGACACCTGAAACCTAATTTTGCTTTGTGTTTTTACCGCTTCTTTTTCATACAAAACATTTGAGTGTGCTTATAAACCTTTTTCGCTTATGTCCTGCCCGCTTCGTCTCTATTTTGGGTATTAACGCATGAATAATGTACATATAACTCATAGATCACCGTATAGTAATTATATTTTTGTGTTTTTTTTGGATACCAGGGTATTGTTTCATTTTGTAACTTATTATTGTAACATATATACCTACTATTGAGGGTGAGTGTAGTAATAAAACTTAACTGAACCTGTGTGTTTTTCTGAAGTACTGTAGAGTGTAGAGTTTCCCTATCGTAGAGTAGTTGCTTAGTTGCACGAATTTAGTTTCACCGCATTGTGGGCCAGGAGTGAGAACGTTTGTTTCAGGAACAACGAGGACCACTACCCCAGCCGGTTTGGATATAACTAGACCCCTGGACATTACCGTACCTCCATCTGAGGCTACCTGGAACTCTTGACGATTGAAGTCAAGGGGCCGTGGAGTTAACCACGTTAAAAATCTGGCGCCCGAGAAAGTGTAAAGTTGTCGAGGGTGTCAAAAGTGGCGTGCCCTGTTGGTAAAATCCAAAGGGTAGGTAAAAACGCGTTACAAACGTCGGCCCCAATACTGATCCTTGCGGTATCCCTGCCGTAACGTTGTAGAAGTGTCCGTCTCCTAAATGGATTTTGCGTCCGCAGAAATATCTCTTGATGATATTGATCAAGTACGGGCTTATTTCCTTTTTTTCTAGACCCTGTATTATGCCTTCAATCGGAACTGTGTTGAAAGCATTTTTTACATCTAGAGTGGCCACTACGCACCATCTTTCCTTTGTCCCTGAGAGGTATGCCTTTTTCGCTATTTTCGCCACTTCTTCGACCGCCATGATTGTGGATTTTCCTTCTCGGAAACCGAATTGATTTTTTGCAAAATCCCCCTTCGTTTCAATTTCCTTGACAAGTCTTCCCTTAATTATATGCTCGTAAAGTTTGGCTAAAGAATTGATGAGGCATAGTGGTCTGTAAGAACCTTCCTCCCCCCATGGTTTTCCGGCTTTTGGGATCAAAACCAACTTCGCTTCCTTCCAAGGAAATGGAAAGTCATTTCTCTTCACCAGGTCATTCATCATTTGTGTAACGAAGTCTGGCGTCTCCTTTGCCACCAACTGCACACACTCGATGGAAATACCATCCGGCCCAGGTGCTTTACCCCTCTTCAGTTTTTCACAAGCGTCATTGACTTCTGCCGTGGTAACTTCATTTACGTTGTTATCTTGATTAATCCTGCCCATGTCCAAAAATCTACGTGGGAAGAGAGAAGCAACCACCTCTTCAGTTTTATCTCTGGTGAGCTTATATGGCAAACCCCCACACTTAATTCCTTGCATCGCAATTGCGTACCCTTGTCCCCATATATCCTCCTCCAGTTCATTACATAAATCCACCCATTTCCTTCTCTTTGCCGCCTTAATTTCGTTTCTATAGGCTCTTCTGGCCATCTGATACTCTTCCCATCTACGTTCTTTCGCTTCTCCAACCCGTTCCCTCGTGTGACATCTTCTCAAACTGTTGTATTCCGTTCTCAAACCCTCCAACACCTCATTCCACCAATATTGGTGAGTTCTTGCTCTCCCCCTTTTCCTTATTTTTCCCCTATCGTATGCCGCTTTTAGTAGCGCGTCCATTTCCTCGAAAGCGATCTTTTCTTCTTTTCAAAATTTCCCATTTATCTTTAAAAACCCTGCTAAACCTACTCATATCTACCCTTGCAATGCCCTCAAAACCAACAACCCTTTCATGTCCCTTGACTGTGTACGTAATATGCTGGTGCAGCGAGAGTGACTCGCTGTCCAGCACCCTCCAACCCTCCATCCTCTTCGCAATTTTTCTCATGGTAATGGTCAGGTCCATAAAAGATTTTGACCCTCCCCTGATGAAAGTTGGTTTCTGCCCATCATTCAATATGACCAAATCCAACTGCGCGACCCAGTCCAAGAGATATAGCCCTCTCTTGTCGTATGTTGTCGATCCCCATTCATTAGCCTTTGCATTCAGGTCTCCTCCTATTATGGTCTCTCTCCCCGATGTTCTAATTAAACCCATGATTTCGTCAATATATGCTTCGAAACTTTCTAGACCTATGTTTGGGGATATGTAGCACGCAATCACGTCCACTTCCTCCAAACACAGTTTGATGTATCCCTCTCCGCTGGTTATCTGTGATATTTTGATGTTTTTGTCCCTAACATATATTGCCACATCTTTCTTTGTGTCTTTAAGCCATCCCGCTGCTGCAATATATTTTATATTGGGTTCGCTCACTATAATAACATTGCACTTCTCTTCTTCGGCCGTTTTGAATGCTGCATCATGGGCCCCCGTGGACCTCCCCGTGTTTATTTGCAAAAACTTAATGAATAAGGATGCATTACCTCCTTGCTGCCCCAATCCTGTCTCTTTCCATTTGCACGTATCTCTTGAAATTTGGGCATTCAGTCGAATCTTCCCTGTGCGATTGTCCACAAGGTCTGCAGACTGCCGCATTCCTACATTTAGCTACCTTGTGTCCCTCCTGCCAACAGTTTATACATTTTCCCACTGCACTGGGTTCTTTACAATCTGCTTTCTTGTGCCCCACACCCAAGCAGTTGTGACACCTGCTGGTCTGTGCCTTTATTTTAATCTTGAAGAAACACAGTCCTATCCTTATCCTCCCCACCCTGTCTAGTGCCTCAGCAGCTTCCTTGTTAGCCCCCAACATAATCAGGTCGCTTCCATTTCTGGTACTTCTGCGCGTCTTGATGCATACTGAGCTTCCCTTGTCCGCACCGATCTCCTCCCTTATTGCCCCTAAACTTTTTCCATCCTCCGTAGTGGAGTCCACGTCATAGAGGAAGAGGAGCTGTCCCCCCTTTTCCCCCATTTCGGCCTCCGCCCCTGTCCTATCCTTAATTTGTCCTGTAAGTCTTCTTATATTTTCCCTACCTCCCTCTAGTTCCAAGAGCATGTCTCCCTTCGCCGTTTTTCTCACCCTCCTAACATTTACACCGCTTCCATCTATGGAGATGCTGTCCTCCATGTTCCTTAAAAGTTCCGCATATGTTTTCTCCCCCCTCCTTACCGTTATTGTGCCCCTATCTTCCCTCTTCCCCCTTTTATGTGTAATCAGTGTAATTTCCCTCGAGGTTCCTGCTAAGGCGCTCTCAAAGGCCTTCCTATATCTTTCCCATTCCACCGCCTCTTCGAAAACACAAGTGAGTTTCAACTGCGGTTGGCTCCCACTTTGCTCAACTTCCGTCATGGCCTCTACCAAATCCCTTACGCCTTTGTACAAGAGGTCGTTGTCTTCCTGGGCTTTCATGATGTAAGCCACCGAAGACCCTCTAGCCGTCCTTCCTCTACGGGTTTCGCTATTTACAAAATTAACTATGAAATCCACTGCCTCCTCAGTTTCCTCCATCATTTCTTTGAGTCCCGTATGTTTACGCACCCATTCCTCATAATAACTCCCTTCTTTTTGTTTTTCCCTCCCCCCTGCCTGAATAACCAACAGGTCTCTGTTGTCCGGTATTCCCACTTCCTCCTTGGTCATGGTCTTTGTGTTGTGGAATACATCCTCTGGCCACTCCCAACCCACCATGCTCCTGAAGTCCTGTATAGTCATGCCCGACACTAGGCTTTCCTTCACACGTTCTGTCATCTCCCTCTCACGCTCCTTTGTTTCCCTTTGAATCGCGTCTTCGTCGACCTGCGTGGAAATTTCGCGTGTCGTCGTACCCTTTAGCGGTTCCGTTGGTTGTGTCTCGGGACGTAATGCGCTTTCGCTAAAAGCGTCGAACTTCTTTTGGGTTCTAGTTATTACCCTATATAGATTCTTTGCCCCTTCCTTTATCTCCACCTTTGTATTCACTATTTCCTTTGTCAGTGCAAATAACTGCTTCGCCCCTTCGAGTACCTTTTCCATCATTTCTCTTACTTCTACAGCTCCTCGTTTTCTACCAGCTCCTCGTTTTCTACCGTTTGTGTGTCCCTTTTCCTTTTGCCTTCTTCCTTATTTCTCTTGGTTGTTATCTCTTTTTGGTCCTCTTTCCTCTTTTCCTCTCTCTTCTTTTTACTCGGCCTGTCTTCTTCGTCGCTAGTGATTTCCAAAAGCTCTATCTCCTTTATTCCGTACTCTCCTAGCTGAGTCAACGACGATTTCTGGTCTTCGTTTTCCCAGCTCACCATTCTCTCGAATTCCATCTCTGCCACCTCTCCGCTTGGGGTGTGGTAAGCTTCTTCATAGCCGCTCTTCCTTGCGACTCTCGTTGGAGTTCTAGGTAGTGAGTCCCTTCGTCTAAAGACCTCTTGCTCTTCTAGGCCTGCCTTTGTATATCTTGTTTCCTCGTCCTTTTCCTGTACCACTTCGTTAGCCATGTCGTCATCCTTTCTATCCGTTTTGGGTTTTATCTTTTGTTTTTCCATATACGTCCCACGATCCGCTAGGGAATGTATGTCCATCGACGCAGAGCCCCGCTTACGTCGGTAAGGCTATATACAATGGGGTTTCGCCAGGTACCCCAAGGGGATCGTCCACGATGCTCTAACCCTCGCATCTTCCATACCCTCGGCACGATGCCTTACACCTTAGTAGTGGGGATTGTTTATCGAGGTTTACTCCTCTAAACTTTTTCTCACGGTTGCCTCCGGACGCAGTAGCTTCCACGCCTACACTCCACCACGAACATAGCTGCTTACCCCTATGTTGTTGGTTTTTTATCGAGGTTTACTCCTCTATTCCTTTGATCCGCGGGCAATTCTTCAGGTTCCCATGCTGGATCCTTATCCATCGCCTATCCCGAGGGTTGGTTGGTCATGAGTCCCTTACAGCGCTCAAAAGCGCCGGGCCCTTACAACGTTGAGAAACGCACGGGACCCCAGCGCTGAAAAGCACGAGTCCCATGACTGACCACGCCGCCTGGAGACACCCTATGAGCCATCGGGACACGCCGTGTCGGGTGGGAAACCCCCTCCTCCGAAAACTTGTATGGTAGACTAGGGGTGAATCACTTCCAGCCTCTCCCATCCAACCCCCCGGAGCACGTTCTTGAGCTGTTTTTTGGCTTCACTCCTCCCTTCCCGTCCTTACGTTGCGAGAGGGGAGGAAGTTACTGAGCCACTCCACCTGCGACAAGGTCCTACAGCTCCTAGGAGTGGAACCTAACCTAACCTAACCTAACCTAACCTAACCTAACCTAACCTAACCTAACCTAACCTAACCTAACCTAACCTAACCTAACCTAACCTAACCTAACCTAACCTAACCTAACCTAACCTAACCTAACCTAACCTAACCTAACCTAACCTAACCTAAGCTAACCTAACCTAACCTAACCTAACCTAACCTAACCTAACCTAACCTAACCTAACCTAACCTAACCTAACCTAACCTAACCTAACCTAACCCAACCCAACCCAACCTAACCTAACCTAACCTAACCTAACCTAACCTAACCTAACCTAACCTAACCTTACCTAACCTAACCTAACCTAACCTAACCTTTTTTTTTTGTGGAAGTAGGGAATCTTCAACAAGACTGGCGGCCGGCTAGTCCGGCCAGTGTGGGTTTCCGCCCCCCCCCCCCCAGTTCGTCAGCCAATACACCCTCCTCCACGCAGGAGATGTGTGTATCCACTGTCGCCCCGAGTCGCCACTAAACCCCACTCCCCTCACCCGGGCTGTGGGACCACCCTTTCGGGCATCACTTCACAGCACAGATGGGTCAAGTATATAAAACCCAGAGAAACAAACAAATGAATAAATATAAATATATAATTAAAAGACAATAAAACAAAACCATAACTTTAATTAAAATCAACAAAGAACCAAATAAAAACCAAATAAATCAATACATAGATAATAAGTCAGAAGAAAAAACTCGGCAATAGACCAATAACACACTAATAGATTAAAATTAAAATAAATAAATATATAGAATGAAAATATACAAAAAAGAAGAAAGTCCCCTTACGAGGATCTACTCCATTTCTCCCTCCCTTCTTTCCCTATCCTGAGCCACTCTCTCATCGACCTCCTTTTTCCCCATAATCGTTCTAAAATACCCTCTAAGAATCTCCCACTTTTCTGCTGACTCCAGCATACATCTAACCATATTTTCCACCCCCAGTACCATTCCAAGCTTTTCCTCTACCTTTCCCCTCTCCTTATTCCACCTTGTGCATAACATCACCGTATGTTCGACATCATCCCTTTCCCCGCAATACATACATTTGTCGTCCCTCGCCTTACCAATCCTATAAGTATACACCCCAAAGCACCCATGCCCCGACAACACTTGTGTTGTGAAATAATCCAATTTCCGATGCTTACATCCCAACCAGTCCTCTACATCCACTATAACCTTCCGGGTCCATGCCCCCCTTGAACTCTCTTCCCTCAACCTACTCAACCACTTCTTTATTTCTTCCTCTATTGATAATTTATTCTCCCTGCCCCTCTTCCACATTTGGACCCTCTCTTCAACCAGAAGATCAATCGGCGGTATACCTGTAATCATCTGGATTGCGTCGTTGGATATTGTCCTATACCCTGACGCAATCCTCAACAGCATGATCCTCTGTACCTTCATCATATCCTCTCTATACTTTTTAATTTTCATAGCCCCCCCCATATTGGAGCACCATACAAAACGATAGACTTTACCACACCCCACAACATCTTTCCAATTCCCTATATTTCTTTATTTGGTACTTATTACAACGTGACAGATGATACACGTGACAGATAGCTAGAGGCACACGTGACAGATGGCAAGTGACAGATGACATAGGTGACAGGTGGCACACGTGACAGATTGCACACGTGACAGATGGCACATGTGACAAATGACACATGTGACAGATGGCAAGTGACAGGTGGCACACGTGACAGATGACAAGTGACAAATGCCACATGTGACAGATGGCAAGTGACAGGTGGCACACGTGACAGATGACAAGTGACAGATGACAGGTGGCAAGTGACAGATGGAAGCAGACGCGTGACCTTGAAGGGAACCGTTTTTGCCATTTTTGAGCTTAGCTATTTTTGCGATTTTCTTATGGAGATTCCCATGTGTGCGACTCCACCAATAGGCCGAATCGGTGCAGCACCTTTAATGTGGTGCTTTTTTTCACGAGTCAATTCCATGAGTGAAAAAACACACTTTATGCATGTGTTGCATACACAATTTTTTCTACAATCAAGCAAATGGACTAAAAATGGCGTCAATTTGAATGTTTATGTTTGTCATGATGACAAAACGCTAAGTAAAATGTCATATGAATGCTATCTGCAGAGCCATTAGCGGAAATATTTAAAATTAGCGTTAAAAAAACTACTTTATCTCACCCAAATGTCACTTTATCTCACCCTAATGTCACTTTATCTCACTCTAATGTCACTTTTTTAAACTGTTTAACAAATACATATTTTATGTACGAAAATCGATTGAAAAAACGACACTTTTATTAATGATTGTAGAAAAAAATAATTTATTGACAATTAATTCACATTCATTTGAAATTTTGGATATCGCTGCTTTAACAAAGGATAATTCACAATAATTAAGAGAATTCATTACTAAGATTGAAAGAAAGTGAGAATCATTATGAAATTTGAAATGCCTGGTAGGTACGTCGGTAAGTTTAGTAAATACGCTTCTTAGAAAATTGGACTTTGGTAATAAAGAAAAGTATCAAATGTGTCGCGAATCAAAAAAACGAAAATTCAAAATGTCTTCCAACAATAAAATAATTCCATAAATTCATTGAAGCCACATGTAACACATTCGTCTGACACTAAAAATTAAAGAGAATTTCCTTAGCCTATCAGAAGGGTAGCACTCCATTCACTAACGTTAGATAATAAAATGAAATGCTGGTATTGCCAAAATTTTGTCGACAGCATACATGAATGCCAATCATTCTCGTCACTTTCACAAAATAAAAATTATGATTTTTCCGTTCTCAATCGCTTTGTTTCAATGCTATTGGCGGCCAGCACTCATTGATAGAGTGTAAGTCTTCGAACTCATGCGCTGAATGTTCAAAAAGACAACAGCATTCTCAATTCGAATCATTCGTTTCCAAGTTCAAATATACAATCTAGTAGACAACAGTTCAGAACTTCACCAGAATCTTCTCAATTGTCTTTTGAGTCACGTCCCCAAAGAAACTCAGAAATTCGTAGTAATTCTCGAAAAGGTTAATGTATCACCACGAGAGGAGAGCAACAACCCCTATCTTCACAGTCAAGATTTTCCGAAAGGAATGAAATTGGAACTCAAATCGATCCTAATCCACAAAGTTCTAGTGTATCCTATACGCTTGCTTCTGGAAATTTAAATGCGGAAGTTCCATTGCAAACAGCACTGGTGATATTTCATAATTGTCAAGTCCATTTGAAGTGATGGCACTTCTCGATAATGGTTCCCAAAATTCCTTTGCAACCGAAAAACTTATAGCAAAACTGGATGCTCGCACTTAATAATGAGACTATTCAGCATTTAGGTATTCTAAATAGGTCCTCAGTTTCTACAAAAAAATCCTTCTCGCTTGGAAGACTATTTATTACTTTGAAGGACCGGATGAATCTAGTCTAGTTTTAGGTTGTAGTTAATAGGATTGTTCATGACTGTTCTGAAGGCCCGTATGGATGTAGTATGGTATATAGTTTAAGTCTAGGTTGTATCTATCAGGATTATTCATTATTGTTAATAACTGTCAATATCTGTTAGGTTCTTTTCATTTAGGGTGGGTGGTATCGCAGTTGGTTACCAGTTGATTAACGCTAACCACTGGTTTTACCGTGATAGGTTGTTGTATCGACCGCTAACAAGTGGTTACACGTTGGTTAACTACTTGATATCGGCTGGTTGATCTCAAGTATGTCACAGAACGGTTATTTTATTGGAGTTTTGTATAATTTGATGTACTGAGATTTGTTTATAAAGTGGGGATAATCACAATCAAGTTTTTTTTGTGGGGTTATGTAGTTGATGTCTCTATACCTTGTTTTTAAACTAGGAGGAGCATTTTAGGAAACCTCAAACACACCACTAGAAGTAACTAGATTGGAAGTGTGTTCCGGAAGGGAAGGCCTCACATAAGAAAAATATCCAGGGATACAATAGTGCAAACTGGTTTTAACCTATTCCACTGAAAGGTTATAAAATAATACTGAAATTCTCGATTAATTTGGCTGATAAATTAGGAATTAATAAACAATAATGAGTGGTCGATATATTGATTGGCGTAGAATGTTAATCAACCGTAACTAGTGGGAGAATTGTCGGTTTAGAGAGACATGCGGTACATACGTACTTGCTGGTTACGCAGTAGGACAAAGCAGACGAAGAACGAAGCTGCTGGACGTATGCTCCTGACAGATTTATGGTCCACGTCCGCTTGCGTTCGATCGCTAACTTAAAAATGAACTTGTTTCTTTTATTCTTTCTACTACTTCATGGAATATTTAATAATTTATGTTTCGTTTTGAATTAATGTATGATGTACAGACAAACTAAATAACAGAATTATAATGTTGAAAAAGAATGCAATAAGTAACCATGCTTCTACTGACTAAAAATGAAGGGTTGACAATTTAACGAAGAAGGCTGTTTTTTTATAGCAAGTGTCTCATTTTTGATGGTGATCAACCATTTATCGTGAAAAATACTTTAAACTTGAAAAATAAAAATTTCCTAAGTAATCTAAAATATTGTAGTGGGTGCTTCGTCACTCCATTTTAAGACGAAAAGTTCTTATAAACATGTGTGATAAGTCTTCTCGTTAGTGAGATACAGGTGTTGAATTGGTTTATTATTTTATTAGAAGCAACAACATGTGTTAAACGTAAAGGAAAAATAGTACATTTCAGAGCATATGTTCAAAATGTACACCTCCAGTCAAAATGCAAGCATCCGCTCGACGTCTGATGGATTGCCGAATACGTTCGAAGATACCAGGATTGTTACGAATAACATTACAGCCTTGTATGATACGATTTTGAAGATCTCCTAAGTTTAATATCGGGGTTGTGTAAATGAGCGATTTTAGATATCCCCACACAAAAAAATCCAGAGGATTGTGTCCAGGTGACCTTGGGGGCCACGGGAGTTGATATCCTCTTACGATCCAATGGTCTGGAAAAACGTTGTTTAAAAACTCGCGTACAATCACTGCAAAATGTGGAGGAGCACCGTCATGCATGAACCACATACGCCTTTTAATAATAAGAGGTACATCTTCCAAAAGAACTGGAAGTTCATTTTCTAGAAAATGAGGATATGTCTCACCGGTCAACCGTGCAGGAAGGAAAAATGGTCCTATTAAATAATCTTCGATGATACCAAGCCAAACATTGACCAAAAATGTTTGTTGGAATAGTCTTACACGTATGGCATGTGGATTTACATCTGCCCATATGCGGTCATTATGAGAATTCATAAAACCATGTCTTGAAATGTTGGCTTCATCCGTAAACAGAATATTGGCAGCAAAATTGGGGGATTGTTTGCTATTTTATCCAAAATCCATTAGCAATGTTGTATACGGAGCGGATACTCAGTATAGGTAGCAAATGTTGAATACGTTTGAACGTGATATGGATACAATAAATTATCTTTTAGAATATTCCAAACAGTTCTGTTACTAACATTTACTTCATCAGCAAGTTTTCTGGTACTCGTTTCTGGATTTTGGTCAATAACTTGAAGAATCTGGTTTTCCAATTGTAGAGTTCCCATATTTCTGGGTCGTTCAATAATATTCTTTGATTTAGCGAAAGTTCCAGTTTCGTGTAAAAGAATATGTATCTTAGTAATAACTTTGAAGGACCGGATGAATCTAGTCTAGTTTTAGGTTGTAGTTAATAGGATTGTTCATGACTGTTCTGAAGGCCCGTATGGATGTAGTATGGTATATAGTTTAAGTCTAGGTTGTATCTATCAGGATTATTCATTATTGTTAATAACTGTCAATATCTGTTAGGTTCTTTTCATTTAGGGTGGGTGGTATCGCAGTTGGTTACCAGTTGATTAACGCTAACCACTGGTTTTACCGTGATAGGTTGTTGTATCGACCGCTAACAAGTGGTTACACGTTGGTTAACTACTTGATATCGGCTGGTTGATCTCAAGTATGTCACAGAACGGTTATTTTATTGGAGTTTTGTATAATTTGATGTACTGAGATTTGTTTATAAAGTGGGGATAATCACAATCAAGTTTTTTTTGTGGGGTTATGTAGTTGATGTCTCTATACCTTGTTTTTAAACTAGGAGGAGCATTTTAGGAAACCTCAAACACACCACTAGAAGTAACTAGATTGGAAGTGTGTTCCGGAAGGGAAGGCCTCACATAAGAAAAATATCCAGGGATACAATAGTGCAAACTGGTTTTAACCTATTCCACTGAAAGGTTATAAAATAATACTGAAATTCTCGATTAATTTGGCTGATAAATTAGGAATTAATAAACAATAATGAGTGGTCGATATATTGATTGGCGTAGAATGTTAATCAACCGTAACTAGTGGGAGAATTGTCGGTTTAGAGAGACATGCGGTACATACGTACTTGCTGGTTACGCAGTAGGACAAAGCAGACGAAGAACGAAGCTGCTGGACGTATGCTCCTGACAGATTTATGGTCCACGTCCGCTTGCGTTCGATCGCTAACTTAAAAATGAACTTGTTTCTTTTATTCTTTCTACTACTTCATGGAATATTTAATAATTTATGTTTCGTTTTGAATTAATGTATGATGTACAGACAAACTAAATAACAGAATTATAATGTTGAAAAAGAATGCAATAAGTAACCATGCTTCTACTGACTAAAAATGAAGGGTTGACAATTTAACGAAGAAGGCTGTTTTTTTATAGCAAGTGTCTCATTTTTGATGGTGATCAACCATTTATCGTGAAAAATACTTTAAACTTGAAAAATAAAAATTTCCTAAGTAATCTAAAATATTGTAGTGGGTGCTTCGTCACTCCATTTTAAGACGAAAAGTTCTTATAAACATGTGTGATAAGTCTTCTCGTTAGTGAGATACAGGTGTTGAATTGGTTTATTATTTTATTAGAAGCAACAACATGTGTTAAACGTAAAGGAAAAATAGTACATTTCAGAGCATATGTTCAAAATGTACACCTCCAGTCAAAATGCAAGCATCCGCTCGACGTCTGATGGATTGCCGAATACGTTCGAAGATACCAGGATTGTTACGAATAACATTACAGCCTTGTATGATACGATTTTGAAGATCTCCTAAGTTTAATATCGGGGTTGTGTAAATGAGCGATTTTAGATATCCCCACACAAAAAAATCCAGAGGATTGTGTCCAGGTGACCTTGGGGGCCACGGGAGTTGATATCCTCTTACGATCCAATGGTCTGGAAAAACGTTGTTTAAAAACTCGCGTACAATCACTGCAAAATGTGGAGGAGCACCGTCATGCATGAACCACATACGCCTTTTAATAATAAGAGGTACATCTTCCAAAAGAACTGGAAGTTCATTTTCTAGAAAATGAGGATATGTCTCACCGGTCAACCGTGCAGGAAGGAAAAATGGTCCTATTAAATAATCTTCGATGATACCAAGCCAAACATTGACCAAAAATGTTTGTTGGAATAGTCTTACACGTATGGCATGTGGATTTACATCTGCCCATATGCGGTCATTATGAGAATTCATAAAACCATGTCTTGAAATGTTGGCTTCATCCGTAAACAGAATATTGGCAGCAAAATTGGGGGATTGTTTGCTATTTTATCCAAAATCCATTAGCAATGTTGTATACGGAGCGGATACTCAGTATAGGTAGCAAATGTTGAATACGTTTGAACGTGATATGGATACAATAAATTATCTTTTAGAATATTCCAAACAGTTCTGTTACTAACATTTACTTCATCAGCAAGTTTTCTGGTACTCGTTTCTGGATTTTGGTCAATAACTTGAAGAATCTGGTTTTCCAATTGTAGAGTTCCCATATTTCTGGGTCGTTCAATAATATTCTTTGATTTAGCGAAAGTTCCAGTTTCGTGTAAAAGAATATGTATCTTAGTAATAACTTTGAAGGACCGGATGAATCTAGTCTAGTTTTAGGTTGTAGTTAATAGGATTGTTCATGACTGTTCTGAAGGCCCGTATGAATGTAGTATGGTATATAGTTTAAGTCTAGGTTGTATCTATCAGGATTATTCATTATTGTTAATAACTGTCAATATCTGTTAGAGTCTTTTCATTTAGGGTGGGTGGTATCGCAGTTGGTTACCAGTTGATTAACGCTAACCACTGGTTTTACCGTGATAGGTTGTTGTATCGACCGCTAACAAGTGGTTACACGTTGGTTAACTACTTGATATCGGCTGGTTAATCTCAAGTATGTCACAGAACGGTTATTTTATTGGAGTTTTGTATAATTTGATGTACTGAGATTTGTTTATAAAGTGGGGATAATCACAATCAAGTATTTTTTGTGGGGTTATGTAGTTGATGTCTCTATACCTTGTTTTTAAACTAGGAGGAGCATTTTAGGAAACCTCAAACACACCACTAGAAGTAACTAGATTGGAAGTGTGTTCCGGAAGGGAAGGCCTCACATAAGAAAAATATCCAGGGATACAATAGTGCAAACTGGTTTTAACCTATTCCACTGAAAGGTTATAAAATAATACTGAAATTCTCGATTAATTTGGCTGATAAATTAGGAATTAATAAACAATAATGAGTGGTCGATATATTGATTGGCGTAGAATGTTAATCAACCGTAACTAGTGGGAGAATTGTCGGTTTAGAGAGACATGCGGTACATACGTACTTGCTGGTTACGCAGTAGGACAAAGCAGACGAAGAACGAAGCTGCTGGACGTATGCTCCTGACAGATTTATGGTCCACGTCCGCTTGCGTTCGATCGCTAACTTAAAAATGAACTTGTTTCTTTTATTCTTTCTACTACTTCATGGAATATTTAATAATTTATGTTTCGTTTTGAATTAATGTATGATGTACAGACAAACTAAATAACAGAATTATAATGTTGAAAAAGAATGCAAAAGAATGCAATAAGTAACCATGCTTCTACTGACTAAAAATAAAGGGTGGACAATTTAACGAAGAAGGCTGTTTTTTTATAGCAAGTGTCTCATTTTTGATGGTGATCAACCATTTATCGTGAAAAGTACTTTCAACTTGAAAAATAAAAATTTCCTAAGTAATCTAAAATATTGTAGTGGGCGCTTCGTCACTCCATTTTAAGACGAAAAGTTCTTATAAACATGTGTGATAAGTCTTCTCGTTAGTGAGATACAGGTGTTGAATTGTTTTATTATTTTATTAGAAGCAACAGCATGTGTTAAACGTAAAGGAAAAATAGTACATTTCAGAGCATATGTTCAAAATGTACACCTCCAGCCAAAAGCAAGCATCCGCTCGACGTCTGATGGATTGCCGAATACGTTCGAAGATACCAGGATTGTTACGAATAACATTACAGCCTTGTATGATACGATTTTGAAGATCTCCTAAGTTTAATATCGGGGTTGTGTAAATGAGCGATTTTAGATATCCCCACACAAAAAAATCCAGAGGATTGTGTCCAGGTGACCTTGGGGGCCACGGGAGTTGATATCCTCTTACGATCCAATGGTCTGGAAAAACGTTGTTTAAAAACTCGCGTACAATCACTGCAAAATGTGGAGGAGCACCGTCATGCATGAACCACATGCGCCTTCTAATAATAAGAGGTACATCTTCCAAAAGAACTGGAAGTTCATTTTCTAGAAAATGAGGACATGTCTCACCGGTCAACCGTGCAGGAAGGAAAAATGGTCCTATTAAATAATCTTCGATGATACCAAGCCAAACATTGACCAAAAATGTTTGTTGAAATAGTTTTACACGTATGGCATGTGGATTCACATCTGCCCATATGCGGTCATTATGAGAATTCATATAACCATGTCTTGAAAAGTTGGCTTCATCCGTAAACAGAATATTGGCAGCAAAATTGGGGGATTGTTTGCGATTTTATCCAAAATCCATTGGCAATGTTGTATACGGAGCGGATAGTCAGTGTTGGATACATTATCTGAGGAGTGAGTAATGTAGAATGGACTGTATATTATAGATTTGCTGGTATATAGACTCACCAATTTTGCTATTTACATATATATTACACAAACTATTTACAAGGTTATTTACAATGCAAAGATGGGAAAATTTTCTAAGATTGACCATTCTGGAAATGCATCGTTACATACATTATCATCATTATTAACATTGAAATTCAAGCTGTACGAAACTACTTCCAAAATGTAAATAGATAAAAAATACTTCACGTGCGACTTTGACCACTTTAATTGTTTTACAGATAATTTTGAAGTTGCCCATCGTTATCGTCAAAAAATAACCCCGGTTAGTTGGCTATTCTCCCTTGCTCTTCCTTCATCCTTACCATTCGGATAAATTTATAGTCGCGGTTTCGGGAGCATCAACTGGCATAAAGTCAGCTGGACCGGTCTTGGGACGATTTATACAGGACGTCTGATGAATGGAAAACATAATTTGAATTCACAAACACATTGTGAGATGTTCAATTCTTTTTATATACATTTTCTGCAATAATCTTATTAGATTAGAAAATGTATATGTTTCATATGTGTCATCAAGAATCTTCGAGGTAATGAAGCAATAGGAAAAGGAAATTCATATTTCGTATTATAGTTCTTGAATACGTACTACTATTGTATACTTTTGGGCTTACTTCATAATACTACAACCATCGCTGCTTCTTTCTATGATCCGCGTCACGTCTTCAATTTCCATCCAGTAGTTTCCCAGGTGTTGTGCCTTGAAACTTGGTAGTACTATGTAAGTATTTGAATGGAGCTCTCTTCTTTCATTCTACTTCTTCAAATAGTTGCCTCTTCAGGTGAGCTGTTAGGACACTTGTCAAAACTCTAAGTGCAGTCTCACCCAGGCTTATGAAATCTTTTGATCTAACCTGGTCGTAGCTTCCCAGAAGTATCTCTTATTATCTTGTATGTATGTATGTGTGTATTTTGGGGTGACATTTACTGATACCTAAAAGAGCTATTGTACCTCATTTCTTCTACTTAGTTCCTGAGGAAAGTCTCAGTGACTACTAGTTCCTTCAGACCTATTACCTGAAGGCATTTCAGGATATCCGCAGGTTTTAGTTTAGGTAAGTGTCCCTCTTCTATCCAGTAGGTGTTGTGTCCTGTGATTCTGTATTGTTATTGTTACGCGAGCTACTGCAATAATATTCTCACTTAGTGCCCCCAGTGAAATCCCCGTATGAGACGACTATGGCTCCTCCGCCCAAACTTCGAGAAGCATCCAGAATACGAAACATCGAGAATATCCAATGCGCCCGCGAGAACGCCGAGATACTTCGAGAATTACGGCGTGCGAGTATAAATAGGCCACCAGCTTCGCTGCAGGCAATTAGTCAATCAGTCAGTGTTGATACCGAAGGAAAGTATTCGCGCATCGATAAAGTGTTTATTAAGTGACTCTCATATAAATTATAATTAGTGTGTTTAGTGTATTACATAAATTATTAAATAAGGACTGAATTACATATAAATCTGTAAATATAAATTAATTGTAAATATAAATTAGAATAAACGTTACATTGGTGTCAGGTGTGGGGTTAAAATAAATAAATAAATAAATATACAGGGAGATGGCGAAGAAACTTTGTGAATTAAAAGTTTCAGAGCTTCGAAGAGAGTTGCAGGATTACGAACTGGACACAAGTGGGGTCAAGTCAGTGTTAGTGGAACGACTAAAAGAAGCTATGATTAACAATGGATTGGACCCGGAAACGTTTGAATTCACCGACGAAGCGTCCGCCTCTATAACCTCTTCCATAAAAAACGAATTGTCTTCGATGGAAAACAAAATGTCGGATATAAAAAACGAAATTTCATCCATGGAAAATAAAATTTCGACGGATATAAAAAACGAAATTTCATCCATGGAAAACAAATTGTCGGACATGGAAAATAAAATTTCGACGGATATAAAAAACGAAATTTCATCCATGGAAAGTAAACTTTCGGCGGACATGGAAAACAAAATGTCGGACATGGAAAATAAAATTTCGACGGACATGAAAAATGAAATGACATCCATGAAGACTGACATTTCTGCCGTGGAAGAAAAGATTAAAAGTATGGAGCAAGAAATGAAACAAAAAATCAAAGAAATCGAAAGGAAGACTAGTAATAAACCGGATATTACAACTAGGCAAGCCCCGAATAACGACGAACTGGCAGAGAAAGTAGAGTTGAAACCGAAAATGGAAAACGATATTAACAGCCGAGTGAAACTGCCAACATTCGATGGCAAAACGTCATGGCCGAACTATCTCAAGCAATTCGAGGCGGCATCAAAGGCAAACAACTGGAGTGAGAAGGAAAAAGCGTTAAATTTAACTCTTGCCCTTAGAGGAGACGCTATGGATATCCTCCAGACCATTCCAGTGGAGGAGGCCGAAGATTTTGAACAACTCAAAAAGCGATTGAATATGAGATATGGCCTGGAACACCTGGAGCATCTGTACCAGTCACAGCTGAAAAACGCGACGAAACTCTGCAAGAATTCGAAGCAGACATTGCGAGGTTGGTGCGGTTCGCCTATCCATCGGCACCGGAGAATGTCATGGAATGTTTAGGGGTACAGACATTTATCGACGGAGTTCGTGACCATGAAATGCAGAGAACTCTACGCTTGGCTCGGCATAAGACACTGGTCGACGTACTCTCTGCAGCCTTGGAGTACGAAGCAGCTACACAGGCTTCCGGAGTATACGGCAAGGTGAGGGTTGTAGCGGACGAAGAAGTTGAGAACAAGCTTGACCAGATTGTCAACATGATGAAAAGCATGTCAAATGGAAAACTGAAAGCTATGAGATGCTGGAATTGTGGAGAAATAGGACATGTACGCAGTTCGTGCAAGAACTGCTACAAACAAAGATGCCCAGCAGGAAAACTAGGAAGGGTCGACCTTCAGAGGGCAGCTTCGACACGAAGACCTTCCAAAGACCCTCTCATCCTAATAGCCTCTCTGAAATGTCGCGATGATAGTGTATACGTGGATGGTGAAGTTAATGGAAGGAAGTATACACTATTGGTGGACACTGGAGCAACGAGGACTATTATTCGCCCCGAGACTGTCAACACCCGGAAAAGACTTTTACCGACGAGACTGCGACTCAGGACTGCCACAGGTGAAAGCGCCAATGTCCATGGAGAACTACCGGTGCAATTGGGAATTGGCGCAGAGAAGTTCACCCATACTGTCGTTGTCGCTGATATCAAAGAGGACATAATACTCGGAATGGACGTTATGAACCTACATGGCTTCCAGCTAGATTTCAAGAACCGAGTGATTAGAGTAGGTTCTGAGGAGGTATTCCTTCACCCACACGAGGATAAGACTGTTCAGGTAGCCGTACAGGAGGATACAGTTGTACCCGCAAGGAGTGAATTTTTCACTGTGGCAAGGCTACAAGGAACCGTCGAAGAAGGAACACCGGTCATGATGGAACCGTGGAATCACGATGAAGAGGTTGGTCGAGGAATACTGGTTGGAAAAGGGTTAGTCATGACTGCCGAAGAAATACCTGTACGCATTATAAATGTAAATGACCATCCAATGACCATGAAGAAGGATACCAAAATTGGAACTTGCGTACCAGTGGCGTCGATAATTCATCAAACAACAACCTCCAATGATGCCAACAATAAATTTGAACAAATGATAGCAGTGGCTGGACAATCCCTTAGCCTTCAAGAGAAGAAAAAAATCAGAGAACTCCTGCTACAATACCGATCTCTTTTTGTACCAAAAGGAGGAAAGACAGGAAGAACATCTGCTGTCAAACACAAAATTGACACCGGCGACGCTAAACCGATAAGACAATCGGCTCGACGGCTACCACAGGCCAAAAGAGAGGAAGCGGAGAGAATTGTTCGCGAGATGGAAAAGGACAAGGTAATAGAACCTTCTACCAGCCCTTGGGTCTCTCCGGTAGTCCTGGTAAAGAAGAAGGATGGAACCACGAGGTTTTGCGTGGACTACCGGCAGTTGAACAATGTTACAAAGAAAGATAGCTATCCTCTGCCGAGAATCGACGACACTCTGGATACGCTGGCCGGTAGCAAATTGTTTTCCACCTTGGACCTGAAGTCTGGATATTGGCAGGTAGAAATGGATCCAGCCGATAGAGAACAGATAGCGTTTACCACCGGATCTGGTCTATGGCATTTCACCGTTATGCCATTTGGGCTGTGCAATGCCCCCGCAACGTTCGAAAGACTGATGGAAAACGTATTGCGAGGGTTGTCCTGGAAGACATGCTTAGTGTACCTTGATGACATCATAGTCTTGGGAAGGACATTCGAAGAACATCGAGAGAATTTGGAAGGCGTCTTCAAAAGGTTGCAAGCTGCCCAACTGATGCTCAACCCCAAGAAATGTCAACTATTTCAGAACAAAGTCAATTACCTAGGCCATGTAGTCAGCAAGGATGGTGTAGCTGTAGACGAAGAAAAAGCTGCTGCCGTACGAAAGTGGCCAAGACCCACCGACAAGCACCAAGTTAGAAGCTTCCTTGGACTCTGTACATAATACAGGCGATTTATAAAGAAGTTTGCAGATATCGCTAAGCCCTTGACACGACTTACAGAGGAAGCAAGGGAGTTTCGCTGGGACGAATATTGCCAAACTTCGTTCGAAACCTTGAAGAAGCACTTGACTACTGCACCTATACTCGGTTATCCACTACCAGAGGGAGAATTCATACTAGATACTGATGCTAGCAATGTTGGAATTGGAGGAGTGCTATCACAGGTTCAAGGAGGACAAGAGAAAGTTCTGGGATATTTTAGTAAAGTCCTTTCCAAACCAGAACAAAACTACTGCGTCACAAGAAGAGAGCTCCTAGCAGTAGTGAAGTCCGTGGAGCACTTCTATCAGTATCTGTATGGGAAGCAATTTGTGATCAGAACCGATCATGCAGCACTTAAGTGGCTTATGCAATTCAAGAACCCTGAAGGTCAAATCGCTAGATGGATCGAGCGGCTCCAAGAATATAATTTCACTATTGAGCATAGAGCCGGAATAAGCCACAGAAATGCAGACTCCCTCTCTAGAAGACCATGCCCTGCAGAGTGCTCTCACTGCAGCAAAACAGAAGCTAAGGAAGCTGCGATTCGAAGAACCACGGTGACCACCGACGAATGGACACCAGAGAAGTTGGAAGAGGAACAAGAGAACGATCCCGACTTGAAGAAAATCCGACATTGGAAAAAGGAGAACTGTCGACCTACTTGGCAGGAGATTTCAAGGTACTCGCCAACGATGAAATCGTATTGGGCCCAGTGGGACTCGCTGGTTTTAGAAAACGGTTTGCTACAGCGAGTAATCGAGAACGATGAGGGTTCCGAAAGTAGAAGACAGTTGGTGATTCCAAGAACAAGGATAGCAGCAGTACTACGGAAATTACACGACAGTCCGTCAGGAGGACATCTAGGTGTGAAGAAGACCCTCCAGAAAGTGCGAGAACGGTTTTATTGGATGCACAGTTCCGAAGATGTGAAGGACTGGTGTAAGAAGTGCACTACCTGTGCTACGACCAATGGACCGCACGGGAGAAGAAATGCTCCTATGAAGCAGTACAATGTCGGAAGCCCGTTTGAACGCATTGCCCTGGACATTGCCGGACCGTTTCCACCGACAGCAAATGGCAGCAGGTACATTTTGGTGGTGATGGACTACTTCACAAAATGGGTAGAAGCGTATGCCATTCCAAACCAAGAAGCCGCAACGGTTGCCAACGTGCTTGTGAATGAGTTCATTTGCCGATATGGAGTGCCCCTGGAAATACACAGCGACCAGGGCAGAAACTTCGAAAGCCAGCTGTTCCAGGAAGTTTGTGAAAAGCTCGGCATGAAGAAAACGAGAACTACGGCTTTGCACCCACAGTCGGACGGGATGGTAGAGCGAATGAACAGAACTCTTGGCAAATACCTGTCTAAAGTAGTATCTAACCATCAGCGAGATTGGGACCAATATCTCTCGCTATTCGCGATGGCCTACAGATCCGCCATCAATGAGTCCACCGGCCAAACACCAGCAAGAGTTCTGTTCGGACGCGAAATGAGATTACCCTGCGACCTTGAATTTGGATACCGACCCGGAGAAGACATAGCTGGTGAAGATTACGTAACCCAGCTGAGAAAAAGAATGGACGACGTACACGAGCTGATTCGATCGAATCTTCAGATCGCTAGCGATAGGATGAAGAAAAGGTACGATACGCAAGCTACGGAAGGAGGTTTCCACGAAGGAGACAAAGTCTGGCTGCATAACCCAAGAAGACAAAAGGGTTTTTCTCCAAAGTTGCAGAAAGCTTGGGACGGTCCGTACCTCGTAAAGAAACGAATCAACGATGTCATCTATCGTATCAGCAAGATCCCAAATGGAAAGCCAAAGGTGGTACACCGTAACCGATTAGCGCCATTCGAGGGTGACCACGATGAGGAAGTAAACCAGCTTCAGGAAGTAGCCGATCCTGCTTTTGTAGAGTTCATGGGTGCTTATGGTGGTACCGGAAAAGCAAGATTCGGCGTCACCACTGAGAGACGACAAGACCTGCTGACCGTTCCGGAGGAATACTCACTGGCAATAAACATCCCTGCCAGCGTAACCGATGCGCGCGGACTGGCATCTCTGTTTATAAAGAAGAGTGGTGCACGACCTTTGGTAAACCAGTTACCAGTACCAGGTAAAGCTTTGAAGCTGCAAAATGGCTCCCGCTACAATTTCCACCTAGTGACGAGGAACACTTTCGACGAAAGACCAACGTACGAGGATGTCTGGGAAGCATTACGAAGCCTGAGGGAGCATGTGCTTGAATTGAACGTGCATAGGCTAGCCATGCCCAAGATTGAATGTAGGCATTTAGATTGGCGAATAATCCGTAACATGGTAGAAGTAATCTTCCGAGACACCGAAGTGCAGGTACTGGTTTGCGGCCATGCTCGGGAGACACAGCCAACAGAGAAGACGGTCGCATGTTACTTCCATACAACTGGAAAATGCAACAAGGGGACCAGTTGCCGATACAGTCATCTCGTTCCAGTTTCCTAGCTAGTTCCAGGAGGAACTGTCTCTTAAGGAGGGGGCAATGTTACGCGAGCTACTGCAATAATATTCTCACTTAGTGCCCCCAGTGAAATCCCCGTATGAGACGACTATGGCTCCTCCGCCCAAACTTCGAGAAGCATCCAGAATACGAAACATCGAGAATATCCAATGCGCCCGCGAGAACGCCGAGATACTTCGAGAATTACGGCGTGCGAGTATAAATAGGCCACCAGCTTCGCTGCAGGCAATTAGTCAATCAGTCAGTGTTGATACCGAAGGAAAGTAATCGCGCATCGATAAAGTGTTTATTAAGTGACTCATATAAATTATAATTAGTGTGTTTAGTGTATTACATAAATTATTAAATAAGGACTGAATTACATATAAATCTGTAAATATAAATTAATTGTAAATATAAATTAGAATAAACGTTACATTATTATTGTTATACAATCCGCAAGTAGGTGTATGGAGGTTTCTTCTTCCATACCACAGAATTTACATTCTGCTTTCTCCATCATTTTGTGCTTTTCAAGGTGCCCATACAGGCGACAGTGTGCCGTCAGGACACTAGTTCAAATTTTTGGTTCACTTTTACTATGCCTTATACAATAATTGGTTCTCACATGGTTGAAGTCTTCCAGGAGTATCCCTTATTATCTTAGTCCTACTAGATTTTTCCAATATCTCGATCTTCTCGTTTTTCAAATTTACCTATTTTTTTCCAATATTCCACTGGTGCTAATACCTCAAAAAGGTTCCGGTCTTTGAAAGGCTATTTAGATCCTCTCTCCTAGTTCATTTGCTATTTAGTTTTTTTTCCTATTCCAATGTGTCCTAAAACTCACAACAAAGTAACGATGCTGCTATTGTCCAGTTTATCAAGATTTTCTAGGCACAACTTATTGCTCGGCTATCCAACATAATAATCCTCTTCATTCTACATACTTCACAAATATTAAATTGTGCACACTTTCTTATTTTGTGAATGTTTGCTTGAAAAATGCTTAAAGTTTTACTCAAACTCCCCAAGTGTTTGGCTCCTGATGCGATCACTCCTTTCCTTTATTATAATGGCATTTGTATATGAATTTATAGTAACTAGTGACACATTTCATACTACTGTTATAAATAAAACTAACTGTTTCTGATTATTTCCACTATTCAATGAAAACATTTTAAAAATGAAAAAGATATTGGAACCCCACAAAAAAATGGAGCTAACCGCATTGTCCCCGACCGGAGCAGGCCGCACTAAAACCACCCCAGTCCTCTCATTTCCACTTTTTGTTTTCGGAACCACCCCTAGAGCTATACCATCAAAAACGGAAGTATTATCTCTTCATCTTCTCATTCTGTCCTTTCTTGGTGTCCTCTCTCATCTTATACCTTCTTTCCCATCGCTTCTCTTATATACATGGACACTATGTGCAAATTTTCCTCCATTGCCACCATTGTCCTGATAAAATTCCCTTTTTGCAACTTCCATCCTACTTTCCTCTCGGCCTCTGTTCTTTGTGAATCCCGTTTTCCCTATTTTTTTGTATACAATCGGAAAGACCCATGTCTTCTGTTAAAAATAGTCCATTTTCCTATGCTTGCATTCTATTCAACTATTCAGGTATTTAAGCAGGACTCTTGTCCACTCCCCTTTCACTTTCTTCTCTCCCCATCTTTCTTTCCATTTTTTCAGCTTCTCTATTTATTTTTTTGTTATCTTCCCCTTCTGGGTTCGTTCACCCTTGCCTTAATCAGGAAATCTATGGGTGGTACTCCTGCAATCGCTTGCAGTGCTTTATCCGAGATAGTTCGGTAGCCTGACACCACACGCAGCAACTTCCCTCTTTGAACCATGACTAGTTACTTTCCATATTTGTCGACCCCAGCCATCTCCTCTCAAAACGGTGCCCCATACAGTAGAATTGACTTCACCACTTCCCATAGGAGTCTCCTTTTACTCTTCGTTGGCCCTCCTCCATTTGGCAATACTCTTTCGAGTGCTGTGGCCCTCTCTCTGGCTTTTTTAGTGGCCTCACTCAGGTGCCTTCTGAAAATCAACCCTGTTCCTAGCCATATCCCCAAGTACCTTAGGTTAGGTACTACCGTCGTTCCCCACAAATGAAACCTAACTTCTCTCCTTCTATGTCTTACCAATACCGTCACCTCAGACTTTACTGGTGCTAGCTCCATGCTGCTGCTTATAAGCCATCGGTTAACTTTCAACATTTCCTCGTCCATATTTATCTCCAGGTTATATGCTTTAGCTGCAGTAACCACTACATCCACATCGTCCGCATATCCGATGAGCTTCCCACCTTCCGGCATGTTTATTTTGAATAAAGTGTCAAAAGAGATTCCACAGTGATGCCTACCTGATATTTAATTTTTGGTTAGACCAAATAGTGACCTATCTTGTGATTGACTTAATATATATGAATAGAAAATAGAAGAAGATATGACATTACAAATATTTAATCTTAGATATTATTAGCCCTACGGGGATATCCTGAATATATTTTTCTATTCAAAATCAGTATAATAACTGTGCAATGATATAGAAAACCAAGGAAAACCATATCTGCTGACCTTTACAATTGTTACTTGAGAAGACAGTTTAATAGTGGAGAGCTCCCTAGATTTATCTGTTCATTGACGATTTGTGGGTCTCTTAAGTGTCTTTGAATGTAACATTTCAAAAAATATCTTATTTTGGTATAGTTATGTAGATGACATATTATCTTGTTTTGTAGTTACTGAACGACGACAATTAGATATTTTCTTATTCCTATTATTAATTTACACCAAAAAATTGAATTAACATTAGAAGTTGAAGAAATTAATTCAATCAATTTTCTTGATTTACAAATTCAAAAAGTCAATAATATACTTGATTTTTCAATTTAATGAAAATCAACACATACTGATGTGACTATACCATATAATTCCAACCATCCTAGTCACATGAACTAGCAGTATGTGATTCAATGATACATAGGGCATTTTCAGTTCCTATGAACAAAAATAATTTTTAGAGAGAAATTGATACAATTGAACAAATACCACATCCATTGCATGTAATGAATAAATTAATCGATGGAAAAAAGGGGAAAATTATTTCTACTAATATTTCCTAAAAGAACTAAAGAAATACAAAATTACAAAACCATCACATGCTGGTAATACTCAAAATAATATATCAAGATACTATCTTTAGCAACAAATACAATAATTTATTTTAAAACAAAAAGCAATCTAAGTAAAAAATTGTTAAATGTGAAAACAAAAATATCTCCATTAAAAAAGTCTGGATTATATAAACTTAAATGTACAGAATATAATACTGTCTATATTGGTCAAACCAGTCGAAATTTTGAAATTAGACACAATGAACACTTACGAGCATAAATATTAGAACAGCCGGATAAATCCCATTACGCAAAACATCTACTTAACACCAAACATTCATTAACACCTAACACAAAACCAGAAGTACAAAAAATTTGTGATAAGAAACAAGAACTAGATTTCCTTGAAGAATTAGAAATAAGGATTCACTTAAGAGACCCACAATATGAAGTCGTCAATGAACAGATGAATCTAGGTAGCTCTCCACTATTAAACTGTCTTCTCAAGTAACAATTGTGAATATCAGCAAATATGGTTTCCCATATCATTGCACAGTTATACAGAAAAAAGTTATTCAGGATATCCCCATAGGGCTAATAATACCTAAGCTTCAATATTTGTAATATCTTATCTTCTTCTCTTTTCTATTCATATTATGTATATTAGGTCAATCACAAGATTAAACATCAGGTAGGCATCACATCGAATGAAACGTCTGTCGTTCTGACGATAATATGTCAATATCGCAATAATTATCAATATCTTAAAAATCTTAGAAAAATTTTTCATTAAATAGTGGAGTTAATTAGAAACAGTTCCATTTATAACAGTAATATAAGTAGATTCCACACAGTAAGGGTCCAAACATTACACATTTCATACTGTTTGCCACAAAAATATTCCACTGCATCTCAAAACATCACATAAGAAAAATATCCAGGGATACAAAAGTGCAAACTGGTTTTAACCTATTCCACTGAAAGGTTATAAAATAATACTGAAATTCTCGATTAATTTAGCTGATAAATTAGGAATTAATAAACAATAATGAGTGGTCGATATATTGATTGGCGTAGAATGTTAATCAACCGTAACTAGTGGGAGAATTGTCGGTTTAGAGAGACATGCGGTACATACGTACTTGCTGGTTACGCAGTAGGACAAAGCAGACGAAGAACGAAGCTGCTGGACGTATGCTCCTGACAGATTTATGGTCCACGTCCGCTTGCGTTCGTTCGCTAACTTAAAAATGAACTTGTTTCTTTTATTCTTTCTACTACTTCATGGAATATTCAATAATTTATGTTTCGTTTTGAATTAATGTATGATGTACAGACAAACTAAATAACAGAATTATAATGTTGAAAAAGAATGCAATAAGTAACCATGCTTCTACTGACTAAAAATAAAGGGTTGACAATTTAACGAAGAAGGCTGTTTTTTTATAGCAAGTGTCTCATTTTTGATGGTGATCAACCATTTATCGTGAAAAATACTTTAAACTTGAAAAATAAAAATTTCCTAAGTAATCTAAAATATTGTAGTGGGCGCTTCGTCACTCCATTTTAAGACGAAAAGTTCTCATAAACATGTGTGATAAGTCTTCTCGTTAGTGAGATACAGGTGTTGAATTGTTTTATTATTTTATTAGAAGCAACAACATGTGTTAAACGTAAAGGAAAAATAGTACATTTCAGAGCATATGTTCAAAATGTACACCTCCAGCCAAAATGCAAGCATCCGCTCGACGTCTGATGGATTGCCGAATACGTTCGAAGATACCAGGATTGTTACGAATAACATTACAGCCTTGTATGATACGATTTTGAAGATCTCCTAAGTTTAATATCGGGGTTGTGTAAATGAGCGATTTTAGATATCCCCACACAAAAAAATCCAGAGGATTGTGTCCAGGTGACCTTGGGGGCCACGGGAGTTGATATCCTCTTACGATCCAATGGTCTGGAAAAACGTTGTTTAAAAACTCGCGTACAATCACTGCAAAATGTGGAGGAGCACCGTCATGCATGAACCACATGCGCCTTCTAATAATAAGAGGTACATCTTCCAAAAGAACTGGAAGTTCATTTTCTAGAAAATGAGGATATGTCTCACCGGTCAACCGTGCAGGAAGGAAAAATGGTCCTATTAAATAATCTTCGATGATACCAAGCCAAACATTGACCAAAAATGTTTGTTGAAATAGTTTTACACGTATGGCATGTGGATTTACATCTGCCCATATGCGGTCATTATGAGAATTCATATAACCATGTCTTGAAAAGTTGGCTTCATCCGTAAACAGAATATTGGCAGCAAAATTGGGGGATTGTTTGCGATTTTATCCAAAATCCATTGGCAATGTTGTATACGGAGCGGATAGTCAGTGTTGGATACATTATCTGAGGAGTGAGTAATGTAGAATGGACTGTATATTATAGATTTGCTGGTATATAGACTCACCAATTTTGCTATTTACATATATATTACACAAACTATTTACAAGGTTATTTACAATGCAAAGATGGGACTAACCCAGAGCTTTGAAAGATGCCCCGAAGGCAGAGCTTTAATATTTTACAGTAAATAGGGATAAAACCCACAAAAAATGACAATTGTTCATCAAAGAAACAAACTGACTTTTCTCGCCATTTACTGGCGCACACACACTCGACTATTATTGTCGAATATCAAATCAGGTTGACCAACATATATTTAAGCGACGAATCGCCAACTTAAATTATAAAAATTACAAAATAACTAATTGTTGGAAGTTGTTTCCAACATGCTGGGGGCCTTATGGTTTCACATGAAACCTTACAAAATTCCAGCGCCAAAATTACATGAAAAAATTCTTACATTTCAAAGTCATGACCTTAAAGGTCGTACAAGTATATTAAAATGTACAAAATACAAAATAAGAAAGTGATCGAGAACACTACCTTGACAATATTAAAAGGTTGCTTACTCATAATACAGCTAAATATTTACAAGCTTATTACAAAAAATAAAGAAAATCATTCATGTATAGGTAGTACGGCTATTTTGGTAATTGATCTCAGGTAAGTGCCATCTCTTGTTTTAACCTCTAAAACTCTTACTTTGTTGTCCTTACCTGGCACAGCCTTTATTATGCGAGCAAGTCTCCATTTGAAGGAGGGAACGTTATCCTCTTTCAATAGAACCAACATTCCTTCACTCAAATTTGGTACATTATTGCGCCATTTTGGTCTATTCTGCAATTGCACCAAATAGTCCATGTGCCATTTTTTCCAAAACTGCTGCTGCATTTGAACACAATGCTTCCAAAATTTTAGTCTGTTCTGGGGAACTTCACTGATGTCAGGTTCTGGGAAACTGGTTATAACTGTTCCAGTTAAAAAATGACCTGGGGTTAAATAATCTAGATTGGAAACGTCACTGGACATAGCGCATAAAGGTCTGGAATTTACAATTCCTTCTACTTGCACTATTACAGTGTTAAGTTGTTCATAAGTGAGCTCTGTGGAGCCAACTACCCTCTTTAGGTGAAATTTTACACTTTTCACCCCGGCTTCCCATAAACCTCCAAAAACCGGTGAGTAGCTAGGTATAAAATTAAATTTTATTTTTTCAATAACGCAAAAATTATCTACTTTTTTACTATTTTCGTAAAATTTCTTTATTTCATTATTAGCCCCTTTGAAAGTGGAGCCATTGTCACAAAAGACATTGGAAGGCTTCCCCCTTCTGGAAATAAATCGCTTGAAACAAGCCAAAAAATTTTCTGTTGTGAGATCAGATACAAGCTCTACATGAATTGCCTTAACAGCAAAGCATACAAATAACGCTATGTAGGACTTGAAAATTACAGATTTTCTTATTCGTGATTGTTTGGTCATAAAAGGACCACAAAAATCTATGCCTACATTTTGAAATACTCTAGACAAGCAAACTCTTTTTTCAGGCAATGAACCCATTAGCTGTTCAGAGCATTTTGCTTTAGATTTAAAACAGGTTATGCATTTATGTAATACTTTTTTAATTTCTCTATTTCCGTTAATGATCCAATAATTAAGATTTAGAGAACTTAAAACTTGCCTTGAACCGGCATGCTCTTGCCTTATTATTAAGTGAGTGATATGACTATTCTTGGGAAGAACTACAGGATGTTTTTGATTGTATGGCAACTTGGAATTTTGTAGCCTTCCCCCTACTCTTAATATACAATTACAGTCTAAAAAAGGTGACGAGCTCAAGGCTGATTTTAATGGTAAATTTGAATTTAGGCATTTTATTTCATTATAAAAATGATTTTGCTGTTCACAACGTATAATAATTTGTAGGGCATTGTTATGTTCTGAAATGTTTAAATTTCTAGTTAATTTGTTATTTTTTGATATTTTCATAGAATTGTTTTTAAATCGAATAAGATAGGCAACTACTCTTTGGAGTCTTGCAATGCAAGAAAAATCTTGAAAAAAGGTATCTAGCCTAGTATGTAGGACATTAACTGAAATTTTTTCTTCGGGGAGAGGATTGGGAATTTTTATAACACTGTCATTATGACAGAAATTTTTATTGCACAGCATGGATGGACCATGAAACCACAGATGGTTTGATTCAATTTCTTGAGGATCTAATCCTCTTGATAAGCAATCTGCAGGATTTTCTTTTGTGTTAATATATAACCATTTGAAATTTGTCGTACTCTTTTGGATTTTTATGACTCGGTTAGCAACATATGGATTTAATCTCAAGGGATCGCTTACTAGCCAGGCTAGTACAATGTTTGAATCAGAGTATAAAAAAACCTTATTCAGTTTGGTTCTCAATAAGGAGAATAGTTTGTCGACCAACCCTGCCAATAGCAAGGCCGCATCTAATTCTAATCTGGGCACAGTTATCGTTTTATTTATAGGAACAATTCGTGATTTAGAGCATATTAAATTTGAATGAATTTTGTCCGGAAAAATTGCTCGAATATAAAGTACACAACCATATGCTATCTGAGAGGCATCACAGAAACCAACTAATTCCACTGCATTTGCATTGGTAAGCATTAAATTTCGAGGAATTTTTAGGATTGGCATATTAATTAAACCACTTACAAACTGCTTCCAAAGTTTTAATAGATCGTCTGGTAGCATTTCATCCCATTTGAGTTTGCAGCACCACAGCTTTTGCATGATGACCTTAGCTGCTACTAAAACTGGACCAGCAAGTCCCAAAGGGTCATAAAATTTCGATATGAAACTGAGAACTTGTCTTTTTGTTATGCATTGATTTATTTCAATTTTGGGAGAGCTCAATTTAAAATTATCAGAATTTGTGTCATAAGCAACACCGAACGTTTTTACAGTGAAATTGTTTTTCATTATATCGACGTCATCAAAAGTTTGTTTTTCTTTGGGAATGTCATTTAATATTGCTGGTACATTTGTGCACCATTTGTGTAGTGAAAGTGAACGTAACTCTAATAAGGAAATTAATTCTTGTTTGAGCTTTATTGTTTTCTCTATGGTATCATCACCTGCTAAAACATCATCGACATAGGTGTTATTTAGCAACGCACGAGCCGCCTTTGGAAATTTTTTGCCTTCTGTATGAGCCAGTTCCACTAGGCATCTTGTGGCTAAGAATGATGAACTTTTCAAGCCATAAGTTACGGTTTGCAGCTGAAGGCACTGTAGAATACCATGTGGGTCCCTCCACAAAATATTCTGAAGAGGACGATGCTCAGGACAAACTAGAATCATACGATACATGTGCCTGATGTCAGCAGATATAACAAATTTGTATGTTCTAAAAAGTATTAAGATATCAAAAAGATCACTTTGTACTACAGCACCATTATAAAGAAAATCATTTATGCATTTCTTAGACCTTGTTTTCATGCTTCCATCAAAAACTACCCGGAGTTTCATGCTTTTACTTTCCTCCCGAATGACTGGATGATGAGCCATAAAATACACTGAACCACTATTTAAGTTATAAGAATCAAGATTTACAATTTCTGCATGACCAAGCTTGAGGTACTCATCAACAAATGATTTATATTGCTTGAAAAGATCTGGATTTGACTTGAATCGCTTTTCTAAATTTTCAAACGTTTAATGGCAACTGAGAATGAATCTCCTAAATTTAAGTTGTTCATATTTTGTTTTAATGGCAAACTTACTTGAAATTTGTTCTCTAACACTTGAACAGAATTTTTAAATTCATGCTCACAAGCTTCCTGTTCACTGGAATATTCATGAAAAACCTGGGGAACCTTCTCAACTTCCCAAAATTGGGACATAGTTTTGTTGAGGTCATTATATGTGGCATGCAATGTAATCAAATTGCAAGATTGATTTGTGGGAATGCATCCACTGACAATATAACCGAAAAGCGTATTTTGTAAATACAGGGTGTCACATTCAATTTTTTGTGACAAAAAAATTTGAAATGCAACATTTGCACTGAATAAAAGGTCAATGCTTCCAGTTTGATTAAAATTGTCATCTGACAAAGTAATGCTTTTCGGAAGATTCAGTTTGGTTTTGTCAAAAGTTATGTGAGGTAACTCACTGGTAATTAAATCAACAACTGCGCACTTGAGATTGGTGGAGTAATCATGAGAACAGGATTCTACCTTTAAATCAATAGATTTTTGAATTTTAGTTATGTTTTCTGTAACACCAACAAGATTGATACAGTTATTATATGGTTTAAAATTTAATTTTTCTACCAAGCTACTTGTAACTAACGACATCTGAGAACCCGTGTCGATGAGTCCTCGGGCATAAATATACTTGCCATCACGGGCCTTAAGTTTAATTTTTACTGTAGGTAAAAGCACTATTTGATTCTGGGTTTGAACTGAATTGAAGGTAATTACCTTGTTCTCTGCTTCAGACACCCTTTCAGCACTGTTTACCTTGTCCAAATGCAGCAACGAGTTGTGTTCTTTTTGGCACATGATACATCTGAAATTCATCTTGCATTTGTCAGCATGACTATTTAGGCACAATCTGCAAAATTTGTGTTTTTCTATAAATGAAATTCTTTCTTTTACGGGAACTGACCTGAACTTTCTGCAATTGTGAAGTTTATGGACATGAAACGAACAAAACGAACATTTATCCGATTTTGACCTTGTGATTAAATGAGAAAAAGATTTCTCTTTGCTTTTATTTTCAGGCATATTATTAGTAGCCTCTAAGGATGTAGCTCTATTTTCTAAATATAATAAAAATTCATTTAAGGTTGGCAACTTGGAGTTGTCTCTATCGATTTGGTACGACCTGTTTGTAAATTGATCCGTCTTTCTGGACAATATGCAGGTTAGCAGCATATCCCAGCTTTCAACAGGCTGTCCCAAATTTTTTACTACTTGCTGTCTTATTTTGCTGACAAATTCTCTCAAAGACTGAGCTGTTCCCTTTTGCAAATTAGGAATATCTAATATTGAATATATGTGAGAATTTATCAACATTGTTTCATTGTTATACCTTTGATTTAAAATATTTAAAGCCACATTATATGAAGAATTAATTAATGGTAGATTATTTATTAGAGATAGCGCATCACCTTTTAGATAGTTTCTTAAATAAAACAGCTTTTCTACCTCCATTAACTGTTGATTTTTGTCAATAACAGCAGTAAAAATTTCAATGAATGATTTAAAATTCGTTAAATTTTTACCATCAAATGACGGAATATCAATAGGTGGCAGTTTTGTGGTAGAAATATCATTCTTTTGAATGGGCATGCTATTATGAAAGAGTTTACCTGAATTTCTGTCATGAATACTTAGCTCCCTTTTAATATTGGCTATTAAATCAATGTATTTGTCCTCAATGTCATCTAATGTTTCATTATAGTTTTTGTCTAAACATAAAATTTCAACATGACTGTCCTTTATTCTAGTGAATGCTTCTTGAAGAAGCTCCTTGCGTGCACTTAAGCGCTCAGTTTTTTGTTCACTAACAGGATCGTCTTTATGTTCAACAAGAAATCGTTCGATTCGAGCTATTGTCTCTTCTGCCTGTAGTTTTTTAACCTTAAGGCGTTCAATGTCTTTTTTGTTCGCCATGATGAAAAATGAAAACTAATTTACGACCTAAAACACTAAAAAACACTAGTTATTGCACCAATGTCTGTGACAATCTAGAACAGATGATCCGTGGCTTCCATTTTATGTTCATACATCGGTTTCCTTTATTGAGATTACTCGCTGGTAGGTGGCGTGGCTAAAAGGGTAGGCCGCCATTTTTTATCCAAAATCACGGACCAACTGTTTGACACGTACTGAATCCAAATGGAAATAATTAAAATTGAAAATGATGAATCCGCATCGAAAGGACCAAAAATAATGTTGGATACATTATCTGAGGAGTGAGTAATGTAGAATGGACTGTATATTATAGATTTGCTGGTATATAGACTCACCAATTTTGCTATTTACATATATATTACACAAACTATTTACAAGGTTATTTACAATGCAAAGATGGGACTAACCCAGAGCTTTGAAAGATGCCCCGAAGGCAGAGCTTTAATATTTTACAGTAAATAGGGATAAAACCCACAAAAAATGACAATTGTTCATCAAAGAAACAAACTGACTTTTCTCGCCATTTACTGGCGCACACACACTCGACTATTATTGTCGAATATCAAATCAGGTTGACCAACATATATTTAAGCGACGAATCGCCAACTTAAATTATAAAAATTACAAAATAACTAATTGTTGGAAGTTGTTTCCAACAGTCAGTATAGGTAGCAAATGTTGAATACGTTGAACGTGATATGGATACAATAAATTATCTTTTAGAATATTCCAAACAGTTTTGTTACTAACATTTACTTCATCAGCAAGTTTTCTGGTACTCGTTTCTGGATTCTGGTCAATAACTTGAAGAATCTGGTTTTCCAATTGTAGAGTTCCCATATTTCTGGGTCGTTCAATAATATTCTTTGATTTAGCGAAAGTTCCAGTTTCGTGTAAAAGAATTTGTATCTTAGTAAACGTTTCAGAACATGTTAAAGGATTATTTGGATAACGCTGGGCATACATACGTCTAGCATCTAAGGCATTACCTATCGCTAATCCATACAAAAAGTGCATATTAGCCATTTCAGCATCGTTGTTAACTTAACACAAAAAATCCGTATGATAAAAATTTGTTATTCGTTTTTTGCGTTGGTTTTCAGGTTTGAGACAGTATTTGTCAACATTATTCCAAAGGCCACTTAGAAATAAGCATGTTTTTCCGTATTAATTCTAAAAACCAGTAGCGTCACCAGGAAAAATAAATTCCACTTACAGTCAGAGATCATTCATTACAAACAATTCAAGACCCTGTATCTTATTATCTTTCCGTCTCAAAATGTAGTGTCGAAGCGCCCACTACAATATTTTAGATTACTTAGGACATACTCTGTATATATACAGGGTGTACCGTAAATAAGTACCGTAAACTAGAGGCATGATAGGTCGTTAAAAAATATTGAAGATACCCTGATAAAACTTTTCTCTAACCTTCTTACTTTGTGAGATACAGGCTGTTGAAGGATGCAGAAGAAATACACATTTTATTGCATATCTTCTCGGGAGATAGTATAAATTTGAAATTTTCTGTAGGTTATTGTATCATCAAAACACATCAACAGTATCAATTCTGTCAAATTCTAATGAGCCAGTGGCTTGTGTGAACACTTTGCCAAGTATAAACAAAAAATATTGGAAGGTGTCAAAACTGTGGGCTAAAATCATTAAGAATATTTAAAATGAAACACCCTATATCTCGGTTGGGAGGAATATTTTATTTAAGTGTTTTGGCTTAAATCTTCATATTTCGTGCTAAGGTTCCTCCAGTTACTATATGGACAATTCTCAATGAAACACCCTGTATATAGTAAAAGATAGTCTCGGCTGACTAGTTAAATACTAAATATTTTCAAATATTGGGTATTGCAGACAGTAGTTATAAAAGTACACTCTTTAAAGTTTTAGTGAAAGCTTTCGATAAATTTTCTTACCTTCTTCAGTCACTTCTGAAATAAATAAAATAACGACATCTTTATGTATTCGTTGGAAAATAATCAATTATTACCTTTTTTGAGATTGAATTGATAGCTAGTTCCTGAATAATGAAAATATAAAAATAAAAAATTTGAAACTTTCTTAATATAAAGCAAGGTATAAAATTTTAAATTATAGACATATGTCACCTATGAGACAAGAGGTTACTTTGATATTTATTAATTCTTTTACATTATTTCTCTGTCTATGTGTGTTTGACCGATTTTGACATTGATCATTTTTCAGACAAATAGTGCGAAATTATAAAAAAAGAAACTGAATATAGTGATTAGGATTATAATTAATTAGGGTGTTATTAGAATAGTTAATATAAAATTTCAAAAAGAATTTTGCTGATATCACAAAAATTTGATATATGGTAATTGTAGTGATAATAAGTTTTGTATTGCAGTTGTTCAGTTGAGTTGTTCATTATAAGCTGTTTACTAGACATATTGCTTCATTTTATGATATAGAGAAAAATAATTTTTTATATTCGTCCCTACTGAAACACCCCTGAGATAAGAGATCGCCATCTTGGTTTTTTTTTTAATTAATTGAACTGGTTTATTGGTTACATTCACTAAGGTTGGTGAGTATTTTAGTGTTAACTACGAAACCATTACAATTGGCGCCCAACGTGGGGCAGATTTGTTGATAGTAAAAAAATATTAATATTGGGAATCAATTATTTAATATTCAGTGCAAATTTCGTAAGATAATATAAAATCACTACTAAATACTTATTTTAGCATAGTTTGCGGTTAGAATAACAATATCGGTGTAAACTATTTATTGAATGACAGGGGACAAAAATGTATCTTGAACCTGACACATTATTTCATATAAATATTACAAATTATCAATTAAAAAAAAATAATAAAAAAATATATTATTTACTAAAATGGCAGGTAAAATAATTTATGATCTCAAAACAAACGAACTGAAAGACGAATTAGAACGCCGGAACTTGGACAAAACTGGATTGAAGCAAACTTTAGTACATCGTCTGATAGAGGCAATGGAAAATAAAGGGATGGATCCAGAAGTCTACACATTTGGAATAGAAGTGGAGGATAAAAAAAATGAAGACAAATGTGAAGATCATGTGACAACAGTTACAGAGCAAACAATAGATAGAGGAGAAAGAGATAATGGACCATATTACATGAGAGAAGTGTTATTGGCTATGCTCAAACTAGAACAATCAATGACAGCAATGAAAGATGAAGTAAAAACTGATTTTGTTAAACAAGAACAGATTTTTTTAACCAATTTTGTTAAACAAGAACATATTTTTAAGACAGAGACTGGAAGTATTAGGAATGAATTGGAGGTTGTAAACACGAAGATTGAAAGCACAAAAGATGAGATGACCAAGGAATCTGAAAGAAATATGCAAAATTTGAATTAAAAATTCGAGACACAAAAACAACAACTGGAAAATAGGTTTGACAAGACGGATAATAAGTAAAATTTTATATATTCCTCCCTACTGAAACACCCCTGAGATAAGAGATCATCGGCTTGGGTTTTTTTTTAAATTAATTGAACTGGTTTATTGGTTACATTCACTAAGGTTGGTGAGTATTTTAGTGTTCACTACGAAACCATTACAATTGGCGCCCAACATGGGGCAGGTTTGTTGATAGTGAAAAAAATATTAATATTGGGAATCAATTATTTAATATTCAGTGCAAATTTCGTAAGATGTTTGCGCCGATATCAAATATTCTCCTCGTTACCTTTAAATGCCGTTACCTTTAAATGTCGCTACCGCCGTCCTAAATCATTCATTAAGGACCACTTCGAAAAGCTTGACTACCGGACAACGGCGCCAAAAAGACAAGAGTCGGCGATAACAAGGAGAAAGGGTTGAGATTCCGACGGAATAACACGTATTTTAATAAGCTTTTGTAAATAACCCAAATATTGTTTAATTTCTCAATTTCTTTCATTGTTCTAGTATAAACAAATAGAAATTGTGTAAAAAAAAGTAAAAAGTGTGCATTATTCAAATAAAGCTGGTGTATCCCAGCCAAACGAGAGGTACTGGACACCGGCAAATGCAAAATCCAAAAGGCCTTAACCAGCGTTGCGCCATTTTGGTCCTTCTAACCAAATCAAGTCAACAAGCAAGAAAACAAAATACAGTCCACAACAATCAAAGGTCAGTTTCCTAATTATATTCCTTAATTTTTTTCCTAAATAAAAAACATTCGTACTAAGTACAGCATATATGTGTGCAATTCTCGTAAGTTAGTTGTTTAATATAAATCGTCTCATCACTTTAAATTAGCTACATAATATTATTTACTATTGTTAGTTTTCAACTTCCTTTATTCATATTTCAATACGAGAAACATATGAATAAATTAAATTGTATACACAGTGGTATATTTTTTGATACATAAATTTAAAAATAAAAATAAAAAAAATTAAATAAATAAATAAAAACGCCGAGGAAACTGATTAATATAAAAATTCATTTTATGCAATCACACTTTGTTACTGTCAAAATTAACATATACTTGGAAATATTTACAAATATACAGTGCCATTCGCAAATCAACCTTCTTCAACCTATATAAATAATTTATAATTGCAATTTATAAAAAACCAACCTTGCAACTTGCAAACTCAACTTTACTTTAGCCTCTATTTATAAGTGCAACTCATAAAATATAATCTTGCAACTAGCAAATTTATTCTTACTTCAACCTATATAAATAATTTATAATTGCAATTCATAAAAAACCAACCTTGCAACTTGCAAACTCAACTTTACTTTAGCCTCTATTTACAAGTGCAACTCATCAAATATAATCTTGCAACTAGCAAATGTATCCGTACTTCAACCTATATAAATAATTTATAATCGCAATTCATAAAATCAAACCTTGCAACTCGCAAATTCAAATCTATTTTAACCCATTCACATATAAAATAATCTATATCTGCAATTTATCTCAGTCTGATTATTAACCTTTAACCTCACTTGATACTATAAATATTACAAAAAAAAATATCCAACCTTTATAAAATCCAGATTCTCAACTTTTCATAAATTTTTAGCATATTTATTGTTTCTTATAATCATGACTGAGATTAATAACACGGAAAATATAAAGTACCTTGTAGCTCGCCGCGGAATAATTAAATCATCTTTAACAAGATTCGATAATTTTTTAAAGAAATGCACAACACCTTTAAGCCACGAAATTCAAATTGAATTACAAACTCGCGTGGAGATGCTACAAACTGTTCCTTCTGATTTTGAAAATGTCCAATGCGAACTCGAACAACATTACATAGAGTCTGATAATGCGGAATTCCTAAAGCGAGGAAACGAGCGTGAATCTTTCGAAATTCGGTCCCATGCCTTGGTAGCTCGAGCCAAAGCCTTACTTCAATCGTTTGAAGTCTTACCAGCTTCATCAGCACCTCCGCCACAATCCTTCACACAGCCAACAGGCTCATTAAATTATATTTCACGACTGCCATCAATTCCCTTACCCAAATTTAATGGCTCATATGATTCTTATACCAATTTCAAGGAAACATTCGAATCTCTTATTCACAATAATCCACATATTTCCAACATTGAAAAGTTTCATTACTTACAGTCTAGCCTCACAGGTGAAGCCTCCAACATTATAAAATCACTATCTGCTTCCGATAGCAATTACCAATCAGCCTGGAAGTTGATGAACGAAAGATACGAAAATAAAAAGGCCATAATCCATGCTCATATTAAAGCCATTTTCGAACTACCAGCCTTAAAAGAAGAATGTCATCAAACCCTTAGAACATTTTTAGATCATTCCAAAACCCATTACGCCTCTCTCCAAAACTTGGGCGAAAAGGTTGTCGAATGGGACACCATACTCATTTTCCTATTAACCTCAAAACTAGATTTAGCCACTCGAAAGGAATGGGAGCAAACCTCCAGAGACACACCAATTCCAACTGTCGATCAGCTGTTAAAGTGCCTCATAACAAGATGCAACTTCTTAGAATCTCTTAGCTTCAAAATCAGCCAAAAAATAACAGATATCAAGCCTGAGTCCAAATCACTCAACCATGCAAGATCCTACAGTAATAAGCCTATTAGTTCCTTCATGACTCAGACGAATAATTGTCCTCTATGTAAGCAAAATCATTTTATTTATCTATGTAAACTATTTACCGACATGCCCACAAACCTCAGAGTCTCGGAGGCCAAGCGCCACCAACTCTGTACCAACTGCTTACGTCCTGGTCACAAAACCACTGATTGTAAATCAAATTTTACATGCAAAACGTGTAAATCTAAACACCATTCCTTACTTCATATAACTCGCAGCTTATCTAACAATCAGAATTCAGAGAGCGTTGCAAATCAGCGCACTGACCAATCCAATGCCAGAGCAACCTCATCGAGCAATGCTGTTCAATCCAACCCCATCCTTGATTCTCAAGCCAATTTAGAAACCTCGTTAAACCTTCACTCCGCTACCCAGAACGCTAACGCATTCATTTTGCTATCAACCGCAATAGTAAATATATTAGACAAACATCAAAGACCTATAACTTGTAGAGCAATACTCGATAATGGAAGCCAGTCTAATTTCATCACACAATCCCTTTTCGAAAAACTGAACCTTCCCTACGAGAAGATTAATATGCCTATATCCTGCTTGAACCAATCATCATTCTCTGCCTCAAAAAGGGTAAAAGTTGAAATTAAATCACTCCATGGCAACCATAATTACAAAATGCCAGCTTTGGTTGTCCAAAACATATCTAATCTTACACCTCAACATTTCATCAATACCCAAAATCTTAGTATTCCCATGCTCCTGCCACTTGCAGACAACCTTTTTAACAAACCAGCTGAAATCGAAATGTTGATTGGCTCCGGCCTGTTCTTTAACATGCTAAACTCGGGCCAGATTAAAATAGGCAAAAACCTTCCAATTTTGCAGGAAACTAAATTGGGATGGATCGTCAGTGGTCCAATTCCCTTATCCTCAGCTCAAGCATTGCATTCACAATCATCTTCTTTCTTAACAACTTCTTCAGATCGCATTCAAAATTCATTGGAGCGATTCTGGCAAATTGAAGAAAATCTTCAAACTAGCTTATCTCCTCATACTATCGAGGAAGAAGAGTGTGAAGCCCATTTTCAGTCTTCTACTACTAGGGACGAAACTGGTCGGTTCATAGTAAGCTTACCACTTAAACCCCAATATACCCTACTTGGTGAATCATATCAAACCGCCCTCAAACGATTTCTTGCTGTCGAGCGAAAACTCCATAAAAACCCTTCATTAAAACGATCCTATACCGACTTTATATCCGAATATAGTGCTTTGGGGCATATGAAGCGAATCGAACCACCCAATGAAACAAATACCAAGTATCCAACTCACTACCTACCCCATCATGCTGTGGAGAAGAGCGACAGCCTTACTACCAAAATCAGAGTCGTTTTTGACGCATCTGCCACCACCACTTCTGGTGTATCATTAAATAATGTTCTAAAGGTAGGACCCACCGTTCAAAACGATCTTTTCTCTATCTTGATCCGATTCCGACAACACAATTATGTTCTTACAGGCGATATTGCCAAAATGTACCGCCAAATTCGCCTTGAACCTGCACAATGTATGCTCCAACATATAATTTGGCGAAGCAATCCCACTGATAAACTCGAAACGTATCAGCTACAAACTGTAACCTATGGAATGGCTAGCTCTAGCTACCTAGCCACGAGATGCCTTAAGGAAATAGCCATTCAAGCGGAATCAAAATTTCCTACGGAAAGCCATATTCTAAATAGAGACACCTATGTTGATGACATAATCATTGGAGCCGTTTCCGAGGAATCCCTTACTCAAATACGGTGTAACTTAACCCACATTTTACAATCGTACGGTTTCGAGCTAAGAAAATTTTCTTCCAACAGTCCTTCTGTACTTTTAGACTTTGACCCAAATGACTCTAACATTGAATATATTATAACAGATGATACAAATGTAAAAACCTTAGGAATCAATTGGAATTCACAGGCGGATGTGTTCATCTACAACTCCTGTCTAAATATTAAATCCAAGTCAATCACAAAAAGGATTATCCTGGCCTTGATTTCTACCATTTTTGACCCAACGGGTCTCTTAGGACCCATGATTATTCCTCTTAAAATCCTTCTACAACAACTATGGCTATTGAAGAAAAACTGGGACGATCCTATTCCCGCCCACTTGTGCAATATCTGGAAAAACTTCGTAATAAACTTAAACTCTGTTCATACTTTCCAAATACCCCGTCAAGTCACTTTACCTAGCCCCGTCTACATTGAATTGCATGGTTTTTGTGATAGCTCTATAAATGCATATGGCGCCTGCGTCTATGTGCGCTCTATAGATACGCAAGGAAACATTCTGAGCCGCTTACTGTGTGCCAAATCCCGTGTCACTCCATTAAAGGCAATATCTCTGCCTAGGTCTGAGCTGTGCGGTGCAGTAATGTTAGCTCGCTTAATGAGCAAATTGAGAGATTGTCTTGATATAAAATTAGACAAGACATTTTATTATACAGATTCTACAATAGTTTTATGTTGGTTGGGCTTGGAATCCAGATCTTTGAAGACATTTGTCAGCAATAGAGTATCAGAAATTCAAAACTTATCCAATACTTTAGAATGGTATCATGTAATATCTTCAGAAAACCTTGCTGATTCGATTTCTAGAGGAGCTAATCCGGACGAACTTCGTAGCTGCAATCTTTGGTGGAATGGCCCAAGCTTCTTATCCCTACCCACTGAGTCTTGGCCGACTAGTAATCATATATCTTATTTTGCAAGGACACCTTCCGATGCCAACATTTCTGAATATAACCCCAAGTCAATCGTACTGGCCTCCCAAACTCAAGAACAAAATTCCAATTTTCCATTTATTAAGGATCTATCCAATCTGCCTAAATTACTTCGTATTGTCGCTTATTGTTTGAGGTTTATTAGCCATTGTAAAAACCCTAATCAAAGACAGGCCCAACCCCTCACGGCTTTTGAAATTGAGAATAGCCAGGTCCAATTGATCAAAATTGTCCAAAAGCAATGTTTCTCTGAAGATTTGCACTCTCTTAAAATGCATAAAAGAGTAAAAGCTTCAAGTGAGCTAAATTCCTTGAATGTATTCACAGACGAACAAGGAATCCTCCGAGTAGGAGGAAGATTAAAAAACTCCACTCTTCAATTCGAAAATAAACACCCTATAGTTTTACCGTATAAGCACATTTTCACCAACCTCATAATCACTCATATACACCAAAGCAATCTTCATGCGGGTGCGCATGCAACTTTAGCTTTTATACGACAAAAATTTTGGCCTTTAAACGGAAGATGTGCCGTAAGAAGAATTATAAGAGAATGTCTACCCTGCTATCGCGCTAATCCGCAGCCATTATCCAATATTATGGGAGATCTGCCCAACCCCCGAGTCACTGTATCTCATCCATTTGCTCATACTGGAGTGGATTATGCTGGTCCTTTCCTATTAAAAGAGTCCAAATTCAGAAATCGCCGTTTTACTAAAGCTTACATCTGCATTTTTGTGTGCTTAGCTACCAAGGCAATTCACATAGAATTAGCCAGCGAACTGACCTCGGAATGTTTTATTGTCTTATTGCGTAGGTTCATTTCTAGACGCGGATTTTGTGCTAACTTTTATTCCGACAATGGAACCAACTTTACTGGAGCTTACTCCGAGCTAAAAGGTATTTTAGAAGTCCTCCAAAATGAAAAATTAGCATATTTTTATCAAGACAATAAAATTCAATGGCATTTCAGTCCAGCCCGATCTCCCCACTTTGGTGGGATCTGGGAAAGCGCAGTAAAATCAGTCAAGAGTCACTCACGTAGAATAATTAACGATAAAAATCCGATGACGTACGAGGAGTTGTACACATTGCTTGTACAGGTTGAGGGTGTTCTTAATTCCCGACCATTAATGCCCCTAAGTAATGATCCCAACGACCGAGAAATGATAACTCCTGGCCACTTCCTAGTTGGTCGCCCCATCAATTTACTCCATGACCTCAATTTCCAAAATGAACCTATAAACCAATTGTCAAGATACCAGCTGCTGCAGCACATGCTTCAAGGTTTCTGGTCAAGATGGAAAAATGAATACCTGCACAACCTACAACAGCGCGCCAAGTGGCGCTTTTCTACCGACACCTCCCATCTCCTCGGTGCCCTAGTTTTACTGAAAGAGGATCACGCTCCACCCTGTAAGTGGACTCAAGGTTGGGTCTCCGCAGTGCATCCTGGTCCAGATGGGCAAGTGCGCGTAGTGAGTGTTACCACGCCAAATACTGTGCTACGGCGCAGTATTGTCAAAGTGTGCCCCTTACCTATAAAATACCCTCCTTCCGATTAAAATACTTTAATATATATATAGTTTTACTTGGGACACTGAAAACTTTACTTTAGGTTATTATGAGATCACTTCTCACACGCTAATGTATTTTTTTTATTTTTTTTGAAAAACCTTAGTTTTTTCAAGGGCGGCGGTATGTTTGCGCCGATATCAAATATTCTCCTCGTTACCTTTAAATGTCGTTACCTTTAAATGTCGCTACCGCCGTCCTAAATCATTAATTAAGGACCACTTCGAAAAGCTTGACTACCGGACAACGGCGCCAAAAAGACGAGAGTCGGCGATAACAAGGAGAAAGGGTTGAGATTCCGACGGAATAACACGTATTTTAATAAGCTTCTGTAAATAACCCAAATATTGTTTAATTTCTTAATTTCTTTCATTGTTCTAGTATAAACAAATATAAATTGTGTAAAAAAAAAGTAAAAAGTGTGCTTTATTCAAATGTAAGGAGGGAAAACTTGACTTGAGGAGAATGAGTGATTTGTAAAGATTGATATATTTAATTAGAATTTAACTTTTAATTACTTACTGTGTACTTACATTATATTGTTTATAATATAGATAATAAAACAAATCTAAATGTTGAAATTGACTATTTACAAGACACTGGACGTGATGCCTGGATTTAATTGAACAGTCCATGTGGACATGGTCCAAGTAGGTTGAACAACCGAGATGACGTACCTGGAATTAGATAGAAAAACACTCTGAGTATTCAATTTGCCATAAATAATGATTAATTATTTAACTAACGATTAGTATAGTTCAAATCCCCAAAATTAATGAAAGTATTAATAATATACAAGGTGCATCTTATGTGTTTGAACTGTGATTATGCATATCAGTACTAAAGTGAAGTTAAAACTTCACTTGATCAAACATAAATGCCTAATAGTAAATATTTAGGGTTATTAGGAAAGGTGCAAGGGGCGCAAACTCTCCCCAGTGCATGTAAGGAATATATGGCACAAACTCTCCACAAACAATATTATAACTACTGCAAGTGGCACAAACTCTCCACAGTACAGCAAAATAATAATAAACTGCAAGTGGCACAAACTCTCCACAGTACAGCAAAATAATAAAACACTGCAAGTGGCACAAACTCTCCACAGTACAGCAAAATAATAAAACACTGCAAGTGGCACAAACTCTCCACAGTACAGCTAAATAAGGTTACACTGCAAGTGGCTCAAGCTCTCCACAATACAGGGGGGTGGAAGGAGATATAGGTGACGTGAGAAGTCACCCTGTATCAGGAATGGACAAACCGCAAGTGGCGCAAACTCTCCACAGTACAGTATAGGTATGTGAGTTAAACTGCAAGTGGCACAAACTCTCCACAGTACAGCTAAATAAGGTTACACTGCAAGTGGCTCAAGCTCTCCACAATACAGGGGGGTGGAAGGAGATATAGGTGACGTGAGAAGTCACCCTGTATCAGGAATGGACAAACCGCAAGTGGCGCAAACTCTCCACAATACAGTATAGGTATGTGAGTTAAACTGCAAGTGGCACAAACTCTCCACAGTGCAGTAGGATTGGATGAATAGGAAATGCAACAACAAATTAATTTTCTTAATAACGTTGAATATTAAAGAACTTTAAACAAAGTAATTATTAAAAATAATTAGCAAATATACTATACTCTATGTGATAAAATATCTTTTAAAATCAAATATCAAATAACAGGCAAAACTGAATTACTCTGTGAGATAGACTCACCTATTTAACTCCTGATATGCACCACAATACACACTATATTTTATATATTTAAATTTATCTGGCTCAAGGGAACACTTTAGTTATCTTCTAGCAACTAAAGCCCAAATCGTTCTTAAAACCTTTCTTTCCCCTTTCGTGGTCTCGAAGGCTACGTGACATTATGATATTTTACTTATCTATTTCAGATAATTGTCGAGAAATGCATTTCTGAAATATTAGGGTGTACCCATGATTTAATTTATTTTACTTGAAACGAAAACTATTTTAAGAATAACAGGGTGAGAAAAAAAAATTGTCTTACAGTCGGCCATCCTGCGAGCATCTCGTCCCGAGATATCTACTAGTTCTGTTCCCGTCCTGACTGGTTATTTTTTTTGACTGGACTGAAAATGGATTTCTGAAATCTTTGACATGTTTAACAATGAACTAAACTATCCATACAAGCTTTCAGTAGACATATGACTCCCTGCTGTGGCTCCTGTCTTTACTACTGTGTCGAAAATTAAATCCACAAAATTGCCAATTCTTCAGGCGTGAAGACACTTATTTAGAGCACAATTTGTCTAGTGAGGGAGTACTCCCCTATAAAGTAAAATGTTTAGTCATTGAACAATATCCAGTGCCCAAAAACTCGGAAGAAACTAAAAGGTTCGTAGCATTCTGTAATGATTACAGACGTTTCATTCGGAACTTCGCTGAAATATGCATACCTCTCGAAAAATTATCCAGGAAACAGGTAAAATTCGAGTGGCCGGAAGACTCCGAAAAATTATCCCAAATATTAAAAACAACATCAATAGAGCCACCTTTATTAAAATATCCTGATTTCAGTGAACAATTTATACTGACTACAGATGCTTCAAATTACGCGTGGTCTGCATGCAATTCTTAAAAATACGAAGGTATAGATTTACCTATATCTAATGCATCGCAAAGTTTTAAGAAAAGTGAAATAAACAAACCTATAATTATGGAAGAATTGTTAGCTATCCATTGGAGAATTAATGACTTCAAGAGTTACTTGTATGGTTCTCCACAGTTTATAGTAAAAACGGATCATAAGCCGTAAACACATCTATCTCAATGACAGAACCCACTTCAAAACTCAAAAGAATTAGACTAAACAGAAGAATATAATTTTGAAATACAGTATATGAAAGGAAATTCAAATTATGCAGACAGTATTTCAAGGATATCCATAAATGAATTAAAAGACTTGTACATAGATAATTTTTACGTCTTAGCTATAACGAGGTCAAAAAAACTCGACAAAATAAAACTCAACCTACAGAAGAAAATAAAATAGTTTCTGCAAAAGTAAAAACAGATGTTCGCAAACCATCAGTATTTAAGTACTGAATAATTTAGAGGCGCATAAATTAGATATCGAAAAATGAATATATATATTCAACGCTTTACAACTAAGTTTTGAAAAATATTTTTCAAAAACAGTCACCGTGCAACTAAGATGAAAGAACTACTTCCCTGGCTATCTGCCCCGACATACATTGAATTACACTCCTAAGTCAAACGGGGTTGGTATATCTACAAGATTTAACCAACCATTACCAATACTGCAATTTGAAAATAACCGTGTTTCGCTAAGGTTGAACATACGGATCAAAAACAGAACATTAGAATTAGGTACACTTATTATTTCCCAAAGCTGAATACGATTTTGTATTGGGACAGCATATATATACTGACAATTTTAAGTAGCCCTAAAAACAAAAATCGCATGAAATGAAATCGAGTAATCTTGCAGGCCAATTGACTGGCCCTCGCCCTCGAATACATCGATTCCCGTACGAACTGTGAGTATATTGACGAACTACTCGACTAAAATGAACAGGAGAACCATCGTGCATGAACCAGAAATTTTGCCGTGCCATTAGGGAACATAATCCATTATTAAATCAGGTATATTATTTCGCAAATCAACAATTAAGCAGTACAAGTTTTATGTACCAGTGCGAGAAGTGACTACTCAAGAATTTCTCTATGACAAGATTTGACAATATCGGAACTGTTCATTTTTTTTTGGACTTACCTTACATACAGGTACTTTAAAGTTACCTACCTTGCAGGACTATTGAGAAAAAAAAACATAAGACTATTCTCCAGCTGTTTCTCACATTCAATGGGTAGGGATCGTGGGCGCATCCCAACTCGTGCCCACTAATCCCTTAAAAGGTACAAGAGTAAAGGTCTCAATAATCTGTATACCTAACTCGTGCTCGATTGAAAAATTTACCTGTTCAAATTACCATCCCATCTATAGGAACAGGTATTATTGTTAAATTGGGTTTTCCTGAAGTACACAATTTATTATGAAAAACGTAAAAAGTTTCCAAAACTTCCATCAAATGCCGAAGAGGTGTTTGAAGTTTTAAACAATATCAATACACGCACTTTACAAGATGAGAACTTTGACCAACCTAACAAAACCTAACCCCAACCCCAGTTAGATTCGACAGCGGACCGAATTACGAAATCAAGTGATATTGGAAAATGGTTGCGTTATTTCAAATAAATGACAACTGTATATGTAGGTCTTGAATATTTAATTATAATAAATAAGAATTAAAAACCGCAGTTCCGATGCACCCGGGCACGAGTTGGTGTATTAATTTTCTACCTGGTTTTTGAACGGGCACGAGTTGGTCAGTGATTTTCGGGGCCAGGTAATAACGGGCACGAGTTGGGAAACGCCGGGGATCGCTACTTGCTAATAATGAGATGCCCATATGTTCCTGAAGTTAAAACCAATGAGCTGTCCCCAGATGATCGAAATCAGGCCTATACTGGATCATTTTACTAATAAAATGAAGATAATATATTACCCAAAAAAAAACAAAAAAAACTTGTCAGTGGATGAATCTATGGTCTTGTGAAAAGGGGGACTTTACTTCAAGCAATATCTACCAAAGAAGCGGCAGAAATATGGGATAAAGTTGTATATGGTAATAGAAGGGGACGGAACAATTTTAGATATGATGGTACATACTGGCTCGAGCGATATAACTGGCGGAAAAGATCAAGCACAAAAGATAGTGATGTATCTGATGCGCGAATGTCTGAATAACGGACATAGCTTATACATGGACAACTTTTATAATAGTTATTCATTGGCAAAAAAAAAGGTGCTTGATCAAATACCTTTTGTACAGGTGCTCTCAGAAGAGCCGAAAAGATTTCCCCAAAAACGTTGTAGCTACAAAATTAAGAAAAGGTGAGACCAAAGCTATGTATAACTGCAATATGATGATTGGCAAGTGGACCGATAAAAGAGACGTCTTAGACATATCTACTGAATAAAAAAAAATGAAGTGGTAACTAAAAGCAAAAGTCAAGTATAATAAATAGTGGAATAGACATAAGGCATTCGTGATCAAATGATGGCTTATTATCCAACGGCACGCCGAACGTTACGTTGATATTAGAAAATTATTATACATGTGATCCAGTTGTATTTGCACAGTGCCCATAAACTTTATAATAAGTACTCTGGTTAGAAAATGACATTTTACAACTTTCGAATGTCCGTATTAGAAAAACTATTGCCAAAACAGTCGCAATAAGCAGATGTACCTGTAAATGTAAACCATTTACCTGTAGAAATCGAAATTCTACCAAAGAAGCGGCAGAAATATGGGATAAAGTTGTATATGGTAATAGAAGGGGACGGAACAATTTTAGATATCATGGTACATACTGGCTCGAGCGATATAACTGGCGGAAAAGATCAAGCACAAAAGATAGTGATGTATCTGATGCGCGAATGTCTGAATAACGGACATAGCTTATACATGGACAACTTTTATAATAGTTATTCATTGGCAAAAAAAAAGGTGCTTGATCAAATACCTTTTGTACAGGTGCTCTTAGAAAAGCCGAAAAGATTTCCCCAAAAACGTTGTAGCTACAAAATTAAGAAAAGGTGAGACCAAAGCTATGTATAACTGCAATATGATGATTGGCAAGTGGACCGATAAAAGAGACGTCTTAGACATATCTACTGAATAAAAAAAAATGAAGTGGTAACTAAAAGCAAAAGTCAAGTATAATAAATAGTGGAATAGACATAAGGCATTCGTGATCAAATGATGGCTTATTATCCAACGGCACGCCGAACGTTACGTTGATATTAGAAAATTATTATACATGTGATCCAGTTGTATTTGCACAATGCTCATAAACTTTATAATAAGTACTCTGGTTAGAAAATGACATTTCACAACTTTCGAATGTCCGTATTAGAAAAACTATTGCCAAAACAGTCGCAATAAGCAGATGTACCTGTAAATGTAAACCATTTACCTGTAGAAATCGAAATTCTCAATGAACTTGGACAAACGCTTAGAAAATAAAATGTAGGGTTTGAGCTATGGACAAAAAATACGGAAAGATACTGTGTACCACTGCACAGCTTGTCCCGAGATGCCCGGCCTCTGCATATGAAATTGTCTTAGAGAATACCACTCATTGGAGACATAAGATTCTAGGGCTATAGTACCCAAGGAAGGATTTCTCTGAGGAGAATATTGTGGAAATATTATTAAGCATAATAAGGGCAACTAATCTCTTCACATAAACAGAGAAGCCAAGAGCAAAAAAAAACAAAAAAAAAAACTTAAAAGCTGAGGTGCCTTGGACTTGACACATTAGCAAACTCTTATACCAAACCATTGCCAACCTTCGGAACTTTGTAGTAGCGTAATAGATAGTGGCTTCCCCTAAACATCGAAAAATATCACGAAGTTCATCGACCTTTTGAAGCCAAACCGAAATCGATTGCACCCTACCCTCGAGGTCAAATAAAGGTACAGTACCACATCCCCTCGGACCGTCTTGATAGGCCGTTCTCGTTCGGCAGTATTTTCGAGAAAAGTGGTCATTACAGTGGTCAATCGTTCAATAGTCATTCGGTGTCAAAGAATCAATACGGTTTCTTCTTGGGGTAACAGATTCACTCGAACCCGAAGCCTCTTGGGTTTCAATTGGTAGCGGTATTTTATTGCGACGTTGGGGACCCATTTCAGTTGATTATTATTACTTTTGTGATTTATGGTAGAAATACGGTAAATAAATATTTAATAAAATAAAAACACAAAGCTAGAATAACATTTAAAAAAAAATAGTGTCATCTCGGCATTGTAATTTTATGTCATTGAATTCATAAATCCAGGTCATCTCTATCCCACTTCTGATAAATTGTGAGGAGGGAAAAACTTGACTTGAGGAGAATGAGTGATTTGTAAAGATTGATATATTTAATTAGAATTTAACTTTTAATTACTTACTGTGTACTTACATTATATTGTTTATAATATAGATAATAAAACAAATCTAAATGTTGAAATTAACTATTTACAAGACACTGGACGTGATGCCTGGATTTAATTGAACAGTCCATGTGGACATGGTCCAAGTAGGTTGAACAACCGAGATGACGTACCTGGAATTAGATAGAAAAACACTCTGAGTATTCATTTTGCCATAAATAATGATTAATTATTTAACTAACGATTAGTATAGTTGAAATCCCCAAAATTAATGAAAGTATTAATAATATACAAGGTGCATCTTATGTGTTTGAACTGTGATTATGCATATCAGTACTAAAGTAAAGTTAAAACTTCACTTGATCAAAAATAAATGCCTAATAGTAAATATTTAGGGTTATTAGGAAAGGTGCAAGGGGCGCAAACTCTCCCCAATGCATGTAAGGAATAAGTGGCACAAACTCTCCACAAACAATATTATAACTACTGCAAGTAGCACAAACTCTCCACAGTACAGCAAAATAATAATACACTGCAAGTGGCACAAACTCTCCACAGTACAGCAAAATAATAAAACACTGCAAGTGGCACAAACTCTCCACAGTACAGCAAAATAATAAAACACTGCAAGTGGCACAAACTCTCCACAGTACAGCTAAATAAGGTTACACTGCATGTGGCTCAAGCTCTCCACAATACAGGGGGGTGGAAGGAGATATAGGTGACGTGAGAAGTCACCCTGTATCAGGAATGGACAAACCGCAAGTGGCGCAAACTCTCCACAGTACAGTATAGGTATGTGAGTTAAACTGCAAGTGGCACAAAATCTCCACAGTACAGCTAAATAAGGTTACACTGCAAGTGGCTCAAGCTCTCCACAATACAGGGGGGTGGAAGGAGATATAGGTGACGTGAGAAGTCACCCTGTATCAGGAATGGACAAACCGCAAGTGGCGCAAACTCTCCACAATACAGTATAGGTATGTGAGTTAAACTGCAAGTGGCACAAACTCTCCACAGTGCAGTAGGATTGGATGAATAGGAAATGCAACAACAAATTAATTTTCTTAATAACGTTGAATATTAAAGAACTTTAAACAAAGTAATTATTAAAAATAATTAGCAAATATACTATACTCTATGTGATAAAATATCTTTTAAAATCAAATATCAAATAACAGGCAAAACTGAATTACTCTGTGAGATAGACTCACCTATTTAACTCCTGATATGCACCACAATACACACTATATTTTATATATTTAAATTTATCTGGCTCAAGTGAACACTTTAGTTATCTTCTAGCAACTAAAACCCAAATCGTTCTTAAAACCTTTCTTTCCCCTTTCGTGGCCTCGAAGGCTTCGTGACATTATGATATTTTACTTATCTATTTCAGATAATTGTCGAGAAATGCATTTCTGAAATATTAGGGTGTACCCATGATTTAATTTATTTTACTTGAAACGAAAACTATTTTAAGAATAACAGGGTGATAAAAAAAATGTCTTACAGGGTACATAAAAGTATCTTGAACCTGACACATTATTTCATATAAATATTTCTTCATTTTTGTAATGAGGGAAAAACTTGACTTGAGGAGAATGAGTGATTTGTAAAGATTGATATATTTAATTAGAATTTAACTTTTAATTACTTACTGTGTACTTACATTATATTTTTTTTATAATATAGATAATAAAACAAATATAAATGTTGAAAATAACTATTTACAAGACACTGGACGTGATGCCTGGATTTAATTGAACAGTCACTATGGACCTGGTCCAAGTAGGTTGAACAACCGAGATGACGTACCTGGAATTAGATAGAAAGACACTCTGAGTATTCAATTTGCCATAAATAATGATTAATTATTGACTAACGATTAGTATAGTTGAAATCCCCAAAATTAATAAAAGTATTAATAATATACAAGGTGCATCTTATGTGTTTGAACTGTGATTATGCATATCAGTACTAAAGTAAAGTTAAAACTTCACTTGATCAAAAATAAATGCCTAATAGTGAATATTTAGGGTTATTAGGAAAAGTGCAAGGGGCGCAAACTCTCCCCAGTGCATGTAAGGAATATGTGGCACAAACTCTCCACAAACAATATTATAACTACTGCAAGTGGCACAAACTCTCCACAGTACAGCAAAATAATAATACACTGCAAGTGGCACGAACTCTCCACAGTGCAGCAAAATAATAATACACTGCAAGTGGCACAAACTCTCAACAGTACAGCAAAATAATAATACACTGCAAGTGGCACAAACTCTTCATAGTGCAGCAAAATAATAATACACTGCAAGTGGCACAAACTCTCCACAGTACAGCAAAATAATAATACACTGCAAGTGGCACAAACTCTCCACAGTACAGCAAAATAAGGTTACACTGCAAGTGGCTCAAGCTCTCCACAATACAGGGGGGTGGAAGGAGATATGGGTGACGTGATAAGTCACCCTGTATCAGGAATGGACAAACCGCAAGTGGCGCAAACTCTCCACAATACAGTATAGGTATGTGAGTTAAACTGCAAGTGGCACAAACTCTCCACAGTACAGCTAAATAATAATACACTGCAAGTGGCACAAACTCTCCACAATACAGGGGGGTGGAAGGAGATATAGGTGACGTGAGAAGTCACCCTGTATCAGGAATGGACAAACCGCAAGTGGCGCAAACTCTCCACAGTACAGTATAGGTATGTGAGTTAAACTGCAAGTTGCACAAACTCTCCACAGTACAGTAGGATTGGATGAATAGGAAATACAACAACAAATTAATGTTCTCAATAACGTTGAATATTAAAGAACTTTAAACAAAGTTATTATTAAAAATAATTAGCAAATATATATACTCTATGTGATAAAATATCTTTTAAATTCAAATATCAACTAACAGGCAAAACTGAATTACTCTGTGAGATAGACTCACCTATTTAACTCCTGATATGCACCACAATACACACTATATTTTATATATTTAAATTTATCTGGCTCAAGTGAACACTTTAGTTATCTTCTAGCAACTAAAACCCAAATCGTTCTTAAAACATTTCTTTCCCCTTTCGTGGCCTCGAAGGCTTCGTGACATTATGATATTTTACTTATCTATTTCAGATAATTGTCGAGAAATGCATTTCTGAAATATTAGGGTGTACCCATGATTTAATTTATTTTACTTGAAACGAAAACTATTTTAAGAATAACAGGGTGATAAAAAAAAATGTCTTACAGTCGGCCATCCTGCGAGCATCTCGTCCCGAGATATCTACTAGTTCTGTTCCCATCCTGACTGGTTATTTTTTTTTTGACTGGACTGAAAATGGATTTCAGAAATCTTTGACATGTTTACCAATGAACTAAACTATCCATACAAGCTTTCAGTTGACATATGATTCCCTGCTGTGGATCCTGTCTTTACTACTGTGTCGAAAATTAAATCCACAAAATTGCCAATTTATCAGGCGTGAAGACACTTATTTAGAACACAATTTGTCTAGTGAGGGAGTACTCCCCTATAAAGTAAAATATTCAGTCATTGAACAATATCTAATGCCCAAAAACTCGGAAGAATCTAATAGGTTCGTAGCATTCTGTAATGATTACAGACGTTTCATTCGGAACCTCGCTGAAATATGCATACCTCTCAAAAAATTATCCAGGAAACATGTAAAATTCGAGTGGTCGGAAGACTCCGAAAAATTATCCCAAATATTAAAAACAACATCAATAGAGCCACCTTTATTAAAATATCCTGATTTCAGTAAACAATTTATACTGACTACAGATGCTTCAAATTACGCGTGGTCTGCATGCAATTCTTAGAAATACGAAGGTATAGATTCACCTATATCTTATGCATCGCAAAGTTTTAAGAAAAGTGAAATAAACAAACACCTATAATTATGGAAGAATTGTTAGCTATCCATTGGAGAATTAATGACTTCAAGAGTTACTTGTATGGTTCCCCACAGTTCATAGTAAAAACGGATCATAAGCCGTAAACACATCTATCTCAATGACAGAACCCACTTCAAAACTCACAAGAATTAGACTAGACAGAAGAATATAATTTTGAAATACAGTATATGAAAGTAAATTCAAATTATGCAGACAGTATTTTAAGGATATCCATAAATGAATTAAAAGACTTGTACATAGATAATTTTCACGTCTTAGCTATAACGAGGTCAAAAACTCGACAAAATAAAACTCAACCTACAGAAGAAAATAAAATAGTTTCTGCAAAAGTAAAAACAGATGTTCGCAAACCATCAGTATTTGAGTACTGGATAATTTAGAGGCGCATAAATTAGATATTGAAAAATGAATATATGTTATTCACGCTTTACAACTTAGTTTTGAAAAATATTTTTCAAAAACAGTGACCGTGCAACTAAGATGAAACAACTACTTCCCGGGCTATCTGCCCCGACATACATTGGATTACACTCCTAAGTTAAACGGGGTTGGTATATCTACAAGATTTAACCAACCATTACCAATACTGCAATTTGAAAATAACCGTGTTTCGCTAAGGATAAACATACGGTTCAAAAACAGAACATTAGAATAAGAATTGGGTACACTCATTATTTCCCAAAGCTGAATACGATTTTGAATTGGGACAGCATATACTGACAATTTTAAGTAGCCCTAAAAACAAAAATCCCATGAAATGAAATCGAGTAATCTTGCAGGCCAATTGACTGGCCCTCGCCCTCGAATACATCGATTCCCGTACGAACTGTGAGTATATTGACGAACTACTCGACCAAAATGAACAGGAGAACCATCGTGCATGAACCAGAATTTTGCCGTGCCATTAGGGAACGTAATCCATTATTAAATCAGGTATATTATTTCGCAAATCAACAATTAAGCAGTACAAGTTTTATGTACCAGTGCGAGAAGTGACTACTCAAGAATTTCTCTATGGCAAGATTTGACAATATCGAAACTGTTAATTTTTTTTTTTTGGACTTACCTTACATACAGGTACTTTAAAGTTACCTACCTTGCAGGACTATTGAGAAAAAAAAACATAAGACTATTCTCCAGCTGTTTCTCACATTTAATGGGTAGGGATCGCTACTTGCTAATAATGAGATGCCCCTATGGTCCTGAAGTTAAAACCAATGAGCTGTCCCCAGATGGTCGTAATCAGGCCTATACTGGATCATTTTACTAATAAAATGAAGATAATATATTACCCATAAAAAAAAAACTTATCCGTGGATGAATCTATGGTCTTGTGAAAAGGGGGACTTTACTTCAAGCAATATCTACCAAAGAAGCGGCAGAAATATGGGATAAAGTTGTATATGGTAATAGAAGGGGACGGAACAATTTTAGATATGATGGTACATACTGGCTCGAGCGATATAACTGGCGGAAAAGATCATGCACAAAAGATAGTGATGTATCTGATGCGCGAATGTCTGAATAACGGACATAGCTTATACATGGACAACTTTTATAATAGTTATTCATTGGCAAAAAAAAAGTTGCTTGATCAAATACCTTTTGTACAGGTACTCTCAGAAAAGCCGAAAAGATTTCCCCAAAAACGTTGTAGCTACAAAATTAAGAAAAGGTGAGATCAAAGCTATGTATAACTGCAATATGATGATTGGCAAGTGGACCGATAAAAGAGACGTCTTAGACATATCTACTGAATAAAAAAAATGAAGTGGTAACTAAAAGCAAAAGTCAAGTATAATAAATAGTGGAATAGACATAAGGCAGTCGTGATCAAATGATGGCTTATTATCCAACGGCACGCCGAACGTTACGTTGATATAAGAAAATTATAATACATGTGATCCAGTTGTATTTGCACAATGCCCATAAACTTTATAATAAGTACTCTGGTTAGAAAATGACATTTTACAACTTTCGAATGTCCGTATTAGAAAAACTATTGCCAAAACAGTCGCAATAAGCAGATGTACCTGTAAATGTAAACCATTTACCTGTAGAAATCGAAATTCTCAATGAACTTGGACAAACGCTTAGAAAATAAAATGTAGGGTTTGAGCTATGGACAAAAAATAAGGAAAGATACTGTGTACCACTGCACAGCTTGTCCCGAGATGCCCGGCCTCTGCATATGAAATTGTCTTAGAGAATACCACTCATTGGAGACATAAGATTCTAGGGCTATAGTACCCAAGGGAGGATTTCTCTGAGGAGAATATTGTGGAAATAATATTGAGCATAATAAGGGCAACTAATCTCTTCACATAAACAGAGCAGCCAAGAGCAAAAAAAACAAAAAAAGCTCAAAAGCTGAGGAACAGATTCACTCGAACCCGAAGCCCGAAGCCTCTTGGGTTTCAATTGGTAGCGGTATTTTATTGCGTCGTTGGGGACCCATTTCAGTTGATTATTATTACTTTTGTGATTTATGGTAGAAATACGGCAAATAAATATTTATTAAAATAAAAACTCAAAGCTAGAATAACATTTAAAAAAATGGTGTCATCTCGGCATTGTAATTTTATGTCATTGAATTAATAAATCCAGGTCATCTCTATCCCACTTCTGATAAATTGTAAGGAGGGAAAAACTTGACTTGAGGAGAATGAGTGATTTGTAAAGATTGATATATTTAATTAGAATTTAACTTTTAATTACTTACTGTGTACTTACCTTATATTTTTTTTTATAATATAGATAATAAAACAAATCTAAATGTTGAAAATAACTATTTACAAGACACTGGACGTGATGCCTGGATTTAATTGAACAGTCACTATGGACCTGGTCCAAGTAGGTTGAACAACCGAGATGACGTAGCTGGAATTAGATAGAAAAACACTCTGAGTATTCAATTTGCCATAAATAATGATTAATTATTGACTAACGATTAGTATAGTTGAAATCCCCAAAATTAATAAAAGTATTAATAATATACAAGGTGCATCTTATGTGTTTGAACTGTGATTATGCATATCAGTACTAAAGTAAAGTTAAAACTTCACTTGATCAAAAATAAATGCCTAATAGTAAATATTTAGGGTTATTAGGAAAAGTGCAAGGGGCGCAAACTCTCCCCAGTGCATGTAAGGAATATGTGGCACAAACTCTCCACAAACAATATTATAACTACTGCAAGTGGCACAAACTCTCCACAGTACAGCAAAATAATAATACACTGCAAGTGGCACAAACTCTCCACAGTACAGCAAAATAATAATACACTGCAAGTGGCACAAACTCTCCACAGTGCAGCAAAATAATAATACACTGCAAGTGGCACAAACTCTCCACAGTACAGCAAAATAATAATACACTGCAAGTGGCACAAACTCTCCACAGTACAGCAAAATAATAATACACTGCAAGTGGCACAAACTCTCCACAGTACAGCAAAATAAGGTTACACTGCAAGTGGCTCAAGCTCTCCACAATACAGAAGGGTGGAAGGAGATATGGGTGACGTGATAAGTCACCCTGTATCAGGAATGGACAAACCGCAAGTGGCGCAAACTCTCCACAATACAGTATAGCTATGTGAGTTAAACTGCAAGTGGCACAAACTCTCCACAGTACAGCTAAATAAGGTTACACTGCAAGTGGCTCAAGCTCTCCACAATACAGGGGGGTGGAAGGAGATATGGGTGACGTGAGAAGTCACACAGTATCAGGAATGGACAAACCGCAAGTGGCGCAAACTCTCCACAATACAGTATAGGTATGTGAGTTAAACTGCAAGTGGCACAAACTCTCCACAGTACAGCTAAATAATAATACACTGCAAGTGGCACAAACTCTCCACAATACAGGGGGGTGGAAGGAGATATAGGTGACGTGAGAAGTCACCCTGTATCAGGAATGGACAAACCGCAAGTGGCGCAAACTCTCCACAGTACAGTATAGGTATGTGAGTTAAATGCAAGTGGCACAAACTCTCCACAGTACAGTAGGATTGGATGAATAGGAAATGCAACAACAAATTAATGTTCTTAATAACGTTGAATATTAAAGAACTTTAAACAAAGTTACTATTAAAAATAATTAGCAAATATATATACTTTATGTGATAAAATATCTTTTAAATTCAAATATCAACTAACAGGCAAAACTCAATTACTCTGTGAGATAGACTCACCTATTTAACTCCTGATATGCACCACAATACACACTATATTTTATATATTTAAATTTATCTGGCTCAAGTGAACACTTTAGTTATCTTCTAGCAACTAAAACCCAAATCGTTCTTAAAACATTTCTTTCCCCTTTCGTGGCCTCGAAGGCTACGTGACATTATGATATTCTACTTATCTATTTCAGATAATTGTCGAGAAATGCATTTCTGAAATATTAGGGTGTACCCATGATTTAATTTATTTTACTTGAAACGAAAACTATTTTAAGAATAACAGGGTGATAAAAAAAAATGTCTTACATTTTATAATATGGAAAAAAGTAATTTTATATATTCTTCCCTACTGAAACACCCCTGAGATAAGAGATCGCCGGCTTGGTTTTTTTTTAAATTACATGAACTGGTTTATTGGTTATATTCACTAAGGTTAGTGAGTATTTTAGTGTTAGTGTTTAGTATATATATATATATATATATATATATAGTCGACCAATGTATGTTGTGACATCCAGTCAAAATTTCGACTTTTTGACATCCTCAATATACACATTTTAACGTATTTGTAGAAATAAAAGAGATGATATCTCTTTAACCTCCTTTGTATATGTCTATATTCAATTTCATATAAAGCATCTTGTGGCATCTTTAGAAAATATATGTGTATTGTTGCATCCATTTAAAATAATAATAGTATAATAGTTTGTTATAGACATAGATGGAAAGTGGGAATTTTTGATGCATTATTTTAGAGTTTTGCATATTCGACACACATTTTGCTCACCATGTTTATTGTATATATAAAAAAATGTAAAATAATGGCGCGTTGTATGAAGCACCTAAACTCGGTTTAATGATAACTGATGTTTAGACTGTGAAAGATTGATGTATTTATTATTAATCAATAATATCAGTAGTCATTGATTCGAGTTTAAGTGTTTTATACAACGTGCCCCAAAAGATTGTTGGTACATGAAATTGTAGAAGTTGTAACATGCCGCTCAGCCTGTTATGTTTCTCGTTTCAAAACTATTGTGGCTCATTACTCACTTCCTCCCAAATTTTTAATACATTTCTAAACATGCCGTTTCCTTGAAGCATTAGCCACTCCAAAATAAAACATGAATTTGTATCAAATTCCCCTTTCATTTTTGTCTTTAGATATTCGAAATTTCACATTGTGGATTGGAACGCTTTCTTTCCTCTAACTGCCACTAAGAAGGCAACAATTAATATATTTTTCAATCTATAGTTTTGTGAACAAATTTATATCGTCTGGTTGCTCTGCAGCCGGAAAATTTACGTCTAGGCAAGATCAACTTTAAGGCATTCGTTCTCGTTCCAGTCTCGTTCCTGTGCACGAGGTCCTGTTGGAGTCATCGCCGCCATCGCGCTAAGAGCTGCAAACAACCCCAGCCCTTTAAGATAAGTTCCTTCGTCTTATCTTTAGCGTGTGTAAGATTTGGATTTGGCGTGTTAATTATTACAGCTTGGTATTCTCCTCGTTTGGTTTTTTTAGAATATTCAATTTATGTTGAATTTTTAAATTTCAATAAATAATTATCATTTTACTTAATTACAGATACCTGTAAATAATTGTCATATTAGTAAAGCGTGATATATAGACGTCAAAAAATAATAGTTCAATACTATTAAACGCTTTACAAAATTAGAAAAATTAATTTCCAAAGAACAGACCGTCCACTAAGAAGCAACAACTACTTCTCGGGCTATATGCCCCGACAGACATTGAATTACACTTCTAAAGTAAACGAGTTTGGTATATCTGTTAAGATAGAACCAACCATTCTCAGTAAAGGAAATGCTAAGAGTGCGATATCAGCGACATCTCTACATCGAATCACAAACCAAAATTCTACATCGACAAAAAACCATCTCGGTTTTGTTGGTATTTACTTAATTACAGTTACCTGTAAATAATTGTCATATTAGTAAAGCGTGATCTATAGACGTCAACAAATAATAGTTCAATACTATTAAACGCTTTACAAAATTAGAAAAATTAATTTCCAAAGAGCAGACCATCCACTACGAAGCAACAACTACACTTCTAAAGTAAACGGGGTTGGTATATTTGTTAAGATAGAACCAACCATTCTGATATCGCACTCTTAGCATTTCCTTTACTGAGGTCAATGTATTGGTGTGGTATCAACCTAGTCTCCAGTCCAGGATTATGCTTTCAGAGCTTCTGGACGAATAGCATCTACCTTGTACTGATGAGGCGCAAATACGCCGAAACCGGTCTACAAGTGATGTTATTCCTTCTAATCGCAAACCAGAATGGTTGTTTCTATCTTAACAGATATACCAACCCCGTTTACTTTAGAAGTGTAATTCAATGTCTGTCGGGGCATATTTTCCGAGAAGTAGTTGTGGCTTCTTAGTGGACGGTCTGCTCTGTGGAAATTAATTTTTCTAATTTTGTAAAGCGTTGAATAGTATTGAACTATTATTTTTTTGACGTCAATTATTATTTTCATTCTTTGTATTGATTATTCAATAATTATTAAATTAGAGAAACGTGTTCGGGGATAAGTAGTTTGATTTTATTTCGTTTTTCATTGCTTTCGTTTCGATTAAAAGCTGGTGACGTCCAATTTAATATTAATTGCACCCCATCCCAGTGATAGCGTATAAAATAGTTTAATTCGTGCCGAATTCCACCAATTCTGGGGCTCTTTTAAAGTTACGTTCACCAATTAGTTAAATACAGTAAAGTTTGTATTCGGTTTCAGATATTTGTTAACTTCTATTAATGTCTAAAATTTTGTGAAGGCAACCAATCGTTAACGATAGCAATGATTTAACCTATCGAGTCATAGCGCACCCCAGGTATTATTATTTTAACATTAATATGAGTAGATTCCACAAAGTAAGGGTCCAAACAGTAAATTCAATTATTTTAACATGATTGACGAATGACCCTCCAAGTATCAAAAATATTTTGATGTTTGATATAATTTTATTAGGTAAAACAAAATAAAAACAAAATTAATAGCAATGTCTTAACTAAAGATAATAAGGTAATAACAGAAGAACCATTGCAAGTAAACTTGACAATTATTGACAATTATTGACAATTATTGTCAAAAACTGTCAAAAATTGACAATTTTATCAAAAACTGTCAAAAATGGTCAACAATTGTCAAAAATTGTCTAAAATTGTCAATTCAAAAATGGCCAATTGTCAAGAATTTAAAAAAAATTTTGAAAAATGGCCAAAAATTTTCAAAAATGGTCAATAATTGTCAAAAACTATCAAAAATGATCAAAAATAGTCAAACTTTTGAAAAATTGTTGATAATTGTAAAAAATTGTAAAAGTTTTTGAAATATGGTCAAAAATGGTCAATAATTGTCAAAAATGGTCAAAAATTTGGGAAAATGGTCTTAAATTTTGAAGAATTGTCAAAAATGGTCAAAAACTATAAAAAATGGTTAAAAATTGTCAATTATTTATAAAAACTGTTAAAATGGGTAATTATTGTCAAAATTGGTCAATAATTGTTAAACTTTTGAAAATAGTCGATAATTGTCGAAAACTATCAAAAATGGACAATAATTTTGAAAAATGGTCAAAAATTTTGAAAAATTGTCAAAAATGGACAATAATTGTTGAAAAGCTATCAAAAATGGTCAAAAACTGTCAAAAATGGACAATTATTGTTAAAAATTGTCAAAATTTTTGAAAAATGGTCAATAATTGTCAAAAATGGTCAAAAATTTGGAAAAATAGTCCATAATTGTCAACAATTGTCAATAATTATCAAAAATGGTCAATAATTTCGAAAAATGGTCAAAAATTTTGAAAAATTGTTAAAGTTTTTGAAAAAATGTCAAAAATGGCCAATAATTGTCAAAAACTATCAAAAATGGTCAAAAACTGTCAAAAATGGACAATAATTGTTAAAAATTGTCAAAATTTAGAAAAATAGTTGATAATTGTCAAAAATTGTTAAATTTTTTAAAAAATTGTCAAAATTTTTGAAATATGGTCAATAATGGTCAAAAATGGTCCAAAATTGTCAACAATTGTCAATAATTATCAAAAATGGTCAATAATTTTGGAAAATGGTCTAAAATTTCGAAAAAATTGTCAAAAATGGTTAAAAATTGTCGATTATTGTTAAAAACTGTTAAAAATGGACAATTATTATTAGTCTTTACTGAATTCCAGCCCACAAAAAATTTTTATTTGTGACCAGGTTTTGTTTTCAAATACTTTTGGATGAGCTTTTTTTAAGTTCTCGCACTCTGGTTTCTTTGGCGGCTTTTTGTTTTTAATGTGCAAATTTCTTTTGCTCACTTGTCCATGGTGTAAGAATTCTCCGTTTTTCTTCCTGCAAACAAATGTTTTATAATTACCGCAGAATTCAGAATTTGCTAAGAGGTGTCAAAAGAAATATATTTGAATCTCTCAAATAAAGATATAGTGAAAGATGTGGGACTCCAAAGCAATGCGAATAAAATAATGGATAACTGATGACATGCTTCAACTAATAGCACAACAAGGAAAAATCAAAGATGCACAGGACAAAAACGGTCTAAAACAATATGAGTAGCTTACGTCTGTCTACCATTTTAATTACGTGCTCTCACATAAGCAACGACAAGGTTAAATGTCTTACACTTTGCCAATTTGCTAAAAAAAACCAAGTGAAAAGGTTTACCAATAAATAGTAAGGGTAGATGACTAAAAAACGGAAAATAATAAAGAAATTGCATTTAATGAATGAAATTATAAAAGGACAAAGCCGAGTGGAAAAAATCCACAAAACTAACCTAATTTCGATTTTCAAAGGGGTAAATTGTAACGGAGAATAAATCGAAACTTGATTGCAAAAACCTATGATGAATGTTTCTGAATTCCCACCAATTATTTTCAGCAGTACCGAATATGTACTAAAAAAACCCTAAGCTAATAAATGATTCAGTGTAAACTGAATAATAGAATTATTCCTGTAGAAAAAAATAAAACATACATATCAGTCATAAATTACATCGAAGCGATCGCTATTGCTCAACTGAAAACTGCAGTTGAAATTAGTTAGCAAAATTGTATATCAAAAAGTATGATATTACGATTTGAACTAACTAAATATTGCTGTTTAAGGCTTAAGCGGATTTTAAATACCAGCATAAATTCTTAAAGTAAGTACATCTACTAGTAATTTTTTAATTTAGAGTTAAACTTTCAAATTACAAAACGAAATTATAAAATATATAACTACAAAAACAATTAATAAAATACTTACTTGATAATATACACAGTATTCTTGAGAGGCGTTATTGTTTAAACGTCATAATCTACTAGAGCAAATAGGCGGATGTCACAAAATCCACTGTCTAAAATAGGAGTATGGACGCAACAATATCGCATTGTAAATTGACCAGCGGTTACCCGATATACAAAATATACTCAGCTCGCGCCATCTACTTAATATACGTAAGAACTATATTTATCTTTCCGTTTGAAAAACACTATTTTTGACATCCTCCTAAAATTTTGTCGACACCCTCTTGCCCCTCCTACACACTGATTACACGCATAAAACGTTGTGACATCCGATTTTGGATGTCACAACGTAAATGGATGTCAATAAGATGCTGAAAATTTTACGTCATGAAGTCACAGCGTCGAAAGGATATAACTATATATATATATATATATATATATATATATATATATATATATATATAATAATCGCTTGATTTGTATTTATTGGGTATGGTTAATGTGAATATAATGAAAAATTAAACGATCTTTGACGTTTCGCTTTCGTTTGAAAGCTTTTTCAAAATGTTTATTTTATATGTCAAAATGAAGTAAAAAATATACAAATTGTTATTTTAGAATTTAGTTATGATACAAGTACTTACTTCAGAACTAATTTATTAATTTGTTATTTTATTAAATTATGATAAATTTGACTCAAATTTTTGATATCTTGTTTATCGTTCACAGAATTTTTTTCTTTTTTTATATGTATCATTTCTTTAATTGTAAGTTTCTGATAATTAGAGTCTTGTGTTAGGGGCGCATCCCAACTCGTGCCCACTAATCCCTTAAAAGGTACAAGAGTAAAGGTCTCAATAATCTGTATACCTAACTCGTGCTCGATTGAAAAATTTACCTGTTCAAATTACCATCCCATCTATAGGAACAGGTATTATTGTTAAATTGGGTTTTCCTGAAGTACACAATTTATTATGAAAAACGTAAAAAGTTTCCAAAACTTCCATCAAATGCCGAAGAGGTGTTTGAAGTTTTAAACAATATCAATACACGCACTTTACAAGATGAGAACTTTGACCAACCTAACAAAACCTAGCCCCAACCCCAGTTAGATTCGACAGCGGACCGAATTACGAAATCAAGTGATATTGGAAAATGGTTGCGTTATTTCAAATAAATGACAACTGTATATGTAGGTCTTGAATATTTAATTATAATAAATAAGAATTAAAAACCGCAGTTCCGATGCACCCGGGCACGAGTTGGTGTATTAATTTTCTACCTGGTTTTTGAACGGGCACAAGTTGGTCAGTGATTTTCGGGGCCAGGTAATAACGGGCACGAGTTGGGAAACGCCGTGTGTTAGTATTTTTGTTTTTTTGAAATCAAATTCATGTTTTTCTGTTGTTTCGTGTTTATGTAGAGCTGTAGAAGCATTTTTTGTATATTTGTGGCCGTTGAGACGATTTTCTAAATATTGAGTTGTCAAACCTATATATTTTTTTGGACAGTTTAAACATGGTGTAGAATATATAACATTAGATTTTTTATTGGTTTTAGTTGGACTTTTAAGTTTAGTAAATAATGATGACAAAGTATTTTGAGCTTTATGACAAATGTTAATGTTATGTTTAGACAATATGAATTTTAGTTTTTCTGATAGTTCGTTTGTATAAGGCATTGCTATGTAGAGGTAATGGATTTTGAGATGAGCCCTAACCTTGTAAATAGTTGCGTAGATATAAATGGCAACAATGCAATAAATTCGTGAAGTGAAAACTGAAAAAGTCCGCTTCGGTTGATTTTATTCTTATAGCCCAGGCGAAGTATGTTGAAAATAACATTATAATTTTATTGTAAAATATAATTTAAAACATGATACATACTCAACGGAATTACATTTATTATAGGGAATTGCGTTAATGTCTAGAGATAAATAAAATCAAAGCAATACAGAGTGTTAAACTAATGATATATGATTACAAAGTAATCAGTTAATTGATATTTTAATGACCTAGACAGCTTATGGATTACAAGCTATTAAATACCACTTAGGAGCCCTAGCCCCTTAAAGAAATAATACCATGATCTACCTGATTTTAATAATAAAATCAAAATTAGAAAAACCCTATGTAATATAACTGGGAAAATTATATGAAAAGCTCTTAACTATAAGCATTTATTATCAACTATATAAATTTATATGTCGTCATCGTCTTCATCATCCGAAAATTCACTTTCACTGTGGCTATCCTCTCCTACGTTTATTATTAAATCCGCCACTTGATCCATGACATGTTCTCTTTCCATATAGTCCTTTTCAACTTTTATTACATTGGCGCAAATGTTTTTCCAATTATCTACCGTTACCTCACTAAATTTTTTCTCCGTTAACTTCCATACATCATCCATTTTAAAAGTTATGTTGCAGGCAGCTACTTCGTTCTTGACCAATGCCCAAATTTTTTCTATTGGGTTTAGCTCTGGATGATAGGGTGGTAGACGCAACGTTAAAATGTCATGTTCTGATAGAATTTGGTCTATTACATATCTTTTAGAAACTGGCCTGTGGATTTTTATAATTGTGAATAGTTCTGCTTTAGTTGATTTTTCAGGAAAGAATATATTTCTTTCAGCAAGCCACTTCAGCATTGCATCTTTTTTCCATGAAAAATTTGGAATGGGTTCTAGGAGTGTATTATGATATGAGGCATTGTCTAATATTAAGACGCATTTTTTCGGTGCATTAGGAATGAATTTTTCTTTTAACCATTTGACAAAATTTGTATTATTCATTTCATCATCTCCGGTTTTCATTCCCGATTTAAAAATTGTAAGTGCCTCGGGTACGAATCCTGCTTCACCTCCAGCATGTAAAATAATTAGCCGTTTACCTTTAGCTACGGGTGATTTTAAACACTCCTTTGTACCATCGTCCCATGCTTTTGGTACGGTATGTGAACTGTGGATATAGGTTTCATCACAGTATACAATCGGCCGTCCATCTTCTTTGTATTGTTTTAACTTTCTCAAGTATTCAGTTCTTTTAGCTTTAATGTCATATGTCTCCATTAAAACTTTCCTTTTATCTTCAGTTTTTCTCCATCTAAATCCCATTCTTTTAACCAATTTTCTGAAACTATCAATTTTACCAGTAAAGTTCACCCCTTCTTCATTTCTCACTTCTTCAAAAATTCTTTTCATGGTAGGTCTTCTTTTATGAATAGCACTATAAGAATAAATAATTCTTCGAATTATTTCTTCCTCAAATCCATTAACGGATCCTTTGGAAGTTGAAGGTTTGTTGACGCTTCTCCTAGGTGATTCGAAGCGTTCACCAGGCGATTTTTTATTAGCTTCGCTCACAATACGTTTCACTGTGGCCTTAGAAACATCACAAGCTTTAGCTACTCTTTCATTCAAATTGAACAGAGGGACATCTAGGTCTTTCTGTTCTTTTTCTGCCTTCATAAATTTATATACACTGTATATTATTTGTCGACCTTGACTATGTATAACTTTTTTGGAACCACTCATGTTTCCAGGTCTATTCTAGAACAAAAGATTTAAAAAATTAATACACAAAATAAAGATATATGAATATAAACTATAGTTTCAAGTTTTACATATGCATCAATTAAAAAAAATTTTTCCTACGACCACATAGGAAAGTAACGTATATCGCACTATACAGTACCTCGGAAAGTGGCTTATATCAAACTAGCGTGCGAATTACTTTCCACACATGAGCGGAAAGTAACTTTCCGCACGCTTGCGGATAATAAGTCAAATGTATAATTTTTATTAAGATTGACCACTGTCAAGCTGTCAAATATATAATTTTTAATTAGATTTACCTATGTAATATCTAAATTTGAAGCGATCTATTTGAAAAGTGAAATTTTTTTCATGTTCTTGATTAAAAAAAATTTAAAACGCGGTCGGGGATCGAACCCACGTACTCTTCGTCAGAAGTCCGATGCTGTACCAACTAATCCAAACCAACATTAATACTGAACTGAAAATGTAATCATCTTATAGGTATTTATTATAATATATAAAAAGCAGGCTTTGACAAATTGTGAGAAATGTCAAAAAATTATTCTGATTAGTGAATGTGAAGCGCAATAATTGTGAGGTCAGTTTATATACCTACCTACCTGGAACTATCTACAATAACAACGTATCCCAGACATGCATAACAATATCGTGGATACTGACAATGACATATATACAATAATTAAGAATTGATTGTAATAACCTACCTATAACTAATTAAATTTTTGTTACTAATGATAGTTATTGTTATTTCTTGAAATCAATTATGTTGACTTTAATTGTAACATTTTGTGTATTAATATGTCAGATGTTGATTACACATTATTTGGTGAAATTATCACGTGGTCGTAGGAAAAATACTGTACATTACTTGTGCGAAAGTGATTTTTCACACTCGGCTTATGCCTCGTGCTACAATATTTCCCACTCGTGTGAAAAATGTCACTTTCCGCACACGTTATGTAATATACTATTCTGCCCAATGTCCCATGTAAAAATAACATTCTTTTTGATTAGGTAATAACATGCCAAAAATCAAACTTTTAATTTTAAACACGTAATAAAATAAATTAATACATACCTTACTGTCAAGTAAATTAATTCACTAAACAAAATATTTTCACAAATTATTGTCTACAAAAATCTTAACTAAACTACAAGGAACTAAAAAGGAAACAAAATGTACTGCACTATTAAAAGATTCGGAGTCGAAACAACCTGAACGGAGGACAGTCAAAGAATGAAATTTAAGCGCTGATCTTATTAGGATGGGTAGTAACTTTTTTTTCGAACGCAATCTGGTATTCTGCGACGGAATCACGCAGGGCTCATCTCAAAATCCATTACCTCTATCTGTTTTGATTTAATTCAGTTTTTGTGTTGTTATTTTGAGTGTTATTGTAGAATTTGTAGGTGCGTTGTTTGAAAATTTTTTCTATATTGTTTATTGGGTAGTTGTTATTTTTTAAGGTGTCTTTCACGTGTCTAAAGATTTCAGGACGGTATTCTGGAGAAGTCAGTTTAATAGCTCTATCGGTTAATCCAATAATTACACTGTTTTTTTGAGCATTAGGATGATTAGAATTGTAATTTAGATATCTGCCGGACCATGTTTCTTTTTTATATAGTTTAGTTTTTATTTTGTTGTTGTTAGATCTGATCAATGTTAAGTCTAAAAAATTTATTGTATTATTTTCTTCAGTTTCAAGAGTAAATTGGAGTTTTGGATGGAAATTATTAAATGCAGTTAAAATAGCATTGATCTTGTCTGATGGAATTGCAGTTATACAATCGTCAACATAGCGTTTATAAAATAATACATTAAAATTTAAATTCATTAGTACGTTCTCTTCAAGATGTTCCATTATCAATTGATTTATAAACGCTATGTTGACGATTGTATAACTGCAATTCCATCAGACAAGATCAATGCTATTTTAACTGCATTTAATAATTTCCATCCAAAACTCCAATTTACTCTTGGAACTGAAGAAAATAATACAATAAATTTTTTAGACTTAACATTAATCAGATCTAACAACAACAAAATAAAAACTAAACTATATAAAAAAGAAACATGGTCCGGCAGATATCTAAATTACAATTCTAATCATCCTAATGCTCAAAAAAACAGTGTAATTATTGGATTAACCGATAGAGCTATTAAACTGACTTCTCCAGAATACCGTCCTGAAATCTTTAGACACGTGAAAGACACCTTAAAAAATAACAACTACCCAATAAACAATATAGAAAAAATTTTCAAACAACGCACCTACAAATTCTACAATAACACTCAAAATAACAACACAAAAACTGAATTAAATCAAAACAGATACATAGCAATGCCTTATACAAACGAACTATCAGAAAAACTAAAATTCATATTGTCTAAACATAACATTAACATTTGTCATAAAGCTCAAAATACTTTGTCATCATTATTTACTAAACTTAAAACTCCAACTAAAACCAATAAAAAATCTAATGTTATATATTCTATACCATGTTTAAACTGTCCAAAAAAATATATAGGTTTGACAACTCAATATTTAGAAAATCGTCTCAACGGCCACAAATATACAAAAAATGCTTCTACAGCTCTACATAAACACGAAACAACAGAAAAACATGAATTTGATTTCAAAAAAACAAAAATACTAACACAAGACTCTAATTATCAGAAACTTACAATTAAAGAAATGATACATATAAAAAAAGAAAAAAATTCTGTGAACGATAAACAAGATATCAAAAATTTTAGTCAAATTTATCATAATTTAATAAAATAACAAATTAATTACCAATAACTACACTTTTTTTCACCTATTGTTCAAATATCGTAGATTTAGTTCTGAAGTAAGTACTTGTATCATAACTAAATTCTAAAATAACAATTTGTATATTTTTTACTTCATTTTGACATATAAAATAAACATTTTGAAAAAGCTTTCAAACGAAAGCGAAACGTCAAAGATCGTTTAATTTTTCATTATATTCACATTAACCATACCCAATAAATACAAATCAAGCGATTATTATAATAATGGTTAAAGAAAATAAAATAATATATATATATTGATATGGAAAGTGGAATCATACAACACATACACCAAACAAGGGTTATTTCAGTATAAAATCTAAATAAAATATAAACAAATCACCTGACAAATATTTACAACCCAAACTTTAAACGGGAATCTTTATAACTTTTCTCTAATTTTTTAAAACCCTATCACATAGCTTCAGAATTTTCAAAAGCTTTGCAAAAGTTTCTTGGCTCATCATAAATCTAAAAAGAAAGAACCTGAAAATTAAGAATTATTAGTTAGGTTCTAAAATATGACACTGGTAAAAATAGAAGAAGTACACTTATGAACATATCTAACAAAGTGTGAATCTAGATTTGTCAACTCGAACGGAAGAAAAGACATGACAACTGAAATTAAAACAGATGTCAAATAATTTTGAAATTTTTTAACTCAAAGATAAAAATAATGATAAATTATTTGGAGAAATTAAAAATAAACTTTCATATCAGAAAAAGATCAAATTATAAAACAATCAAGTCAAATAACAGAAATAAAAAATTATTAAATGAATTTGATTGGTCAGCAAATATAGAAAAACTTAAAAATAAAGAGACATATGGATTTTGAAAAGATAATAAAAAAATGGATACGTTGCTATTGATTAGAAACGGTTAGCTACAAAAAAATATACAGAATTGAGAACTATAAGCTTTTTCATATTTTAAAATTTATTTAAAATTAAGCTACGTTGTGTTAAAAGTGAAACCATAAAGTGAATTTGTGTTACTAACCTTCCTCAACAAGTTCCTATTAAAAACAGAGGTTAAATAATCTCTGTAAATATTAAATTCCTCAAATAAACCATGAGTGAAAATTCCGAGAGGTAAACAAAACTGAAAATCTTCCCAAGCCGACCCCGAAGCCATATCGAAGCCACTTCTACGAGAGACTCCAAGGCACAGAAAGGTCTAAAACATAGAAAAGAAGTAATTATCCAATCTTCAAAAAGTAATACAAGATAAAAAGGTATTTCATAAACTATAAGTTAAATCATTAAACTTACGTGCGTGTGAATAAATCCAGAACTTAATATTTATTCCTCTTCGTTACGATTACAATATCGTTCATTTTGTATATAAAATCTGTTAAAAACAGATGTTCTATTTTGTCTTTGGTTTTTAGTGTTACATGTAAAAAGAGTTGCATCATTTTCATATATTTATTAGATATAAGAATTTCATTTAGTGTGAACGTTGAGCGAAAGATCATTTAGATAAGTGTTTTGAATTGTTTCTTATGTATTTACTTATCAATTCTATATAAATACGCCGTTCATTAAAAAATAAATTAAATAATATTTCATAAATTTCTTCCTATTAAGTTGGCAAAACTGCTTCACAGTTGGATAGTTCCTATTATTCAAGGGCAAGGACACAGGACCGGCCTGAGGATATATTAAATATTAAAATAAAAAAAGAAACTAAATGAGCATTAGACCCATGAACCCAACCTGAGGTGAAGGGTCATCATAAAAGGTGAGTGATGTATGATATCACTGATATTTAAATTAAAATTCATATTAATTGGCGCCCAAATAAATATATTATAACAAATAAATTAAAATACATATCAACACTATAAATTAAAAATTCATATCGAACCCAACGTGGGGCACTGAAAAAGGCTCGCACTTAAAAAGGCTCGCATTCGTAACATTGTAACATACAAAAATAATAATAAAATAAAACCTATTTAATAATAAAAAAATTACTGTACATAGAAATTGTACAAAGAAACATTGAATATTTATAAAATTAAAATCAATATCTGAAAAATAAATAAAATTAAAATGGACGGAACTGGAGAAAAAGTTCAAGAGAAGAAGGAAAAAAGGTTAATGGACTTAAAAGTTAACGAATTGAAGGAGGAACTAGGAAGAAGAGGAAAAAGCACAACTGGTTCGAAACATGAATTAAAGGACAGATTAGAAAAAATATTAGAATTGGAAGAAAAAGACCCAGAACAATACGATTTTGGAACAAAGAGAGGAGCATCAGAAGAAGAAGAAGAAATGAGACATGGAATGGATGACTTTCAAGTACATTACATGGAACAAGGGCATAATTATGAAACAGAAGAACAAAAAGAAAATCAAACAGCAGGAAAATCACAGGAAAAGAAAGAGGAGATGGACATTATGAGTATGTTCCATATGATAATGAAAAAAATGGATCAAACTAACAAAGATATGAACAAAAAATTAGATCAAACTAACGAAGAAATGAAACAAACCAAGGAAGAGATAAAAAAAGATATGAACTCAAAATTGAATGAAACCAAGAAAGAGATATAACAAGATATGAACACAAAATTAGATCAAACTAATGAGAAAATGGATCAGAATAAGGAAGAAATGAAACAAACTAAGGAATCAATAATGAAGTTAATGGAAGAGAAGTTAGGACAAGTGGAAAAGAAACTGGGAGAATAAAACTTATATATGGAAAATAAAATAGAATTTACCAAAAAAGAAATGAGAGGAGAAATATTGGAAGGATCACAGAGATAGAAAATTAACAAATTAATAGAATCAAAGAAATAAAAGAGGAAGATAAGAATTTCAAAGGAAAAATTCAGAAAGAAGTAAGTGAAATCAAAATTGGAGTACAAGATACCCGACAAAGAATGCAAAATTCAGAAGGAAAATGGGACAAAACCCTGGCTGAATTCCAACAAGATGTGGAAGTAGCATGGACCGAAAAACAAAATCAGGGGGAAGAAAAAACAGAAAAAAGAATTGGGGAAATCCAGAAGGAGATGGAAACATTAAAAAGAAAAATAGAACAGACAGGAGTAAGAATAAATAGTGGGGAACAACAGAAAGAAACTGTAGAAATGACCAGGAAACTGGAAAATATGGAAGCAAGACTGGCTTACCTACAAGAAGAATACGATCAAGCTGAAGGCAGAAATTTCCAAGACAAGAGAAAAGGCATGATGGAAACCAGAATTATAAATAATTATATAGGAAATAGAGGGGAACACAAATTTGAAGAGGACAATAGGAAAATACACCCGAAAGTATTTATAAAAATCTTGAGAAATAAAATGAAAAACATTAGGAGCAACGAAGACATGAAGGAAATGATTCGGGAAATTCTAGATAGTCATGCTCTAGTATGGTTCACGAGCAAGGAAGAAGAGTTTTATGATTTCGAAACACTTGAGGCATTATTCATTCAATACTTCTGGGGGAACAATGCCCAAACTAGAGTGAGAGAGAAACTTTATTCTGGAAAATATGAGACAGGAAGAGGCAATAGCATGAATGACTATGCCATGAAAAACTTCATGAATGCCAAATTCCTAGATCCACCCATACCAGAGGAGGAAATAATCATGTTTATTTCTAAACATTTCAAATTTGGGATAACAGAGACAATCGCTATTCAGAACATAAGGAACATAGAACAACTGAGTAGTTACCTTCAAATAATTGAAAGGAACAAAATGGAAAATAACCAAATCAGAAATAGGACTCCAAATGAAAACCGAAACAATAATGGATATAATAATAATAATCACTATGAAAATCAAAATAATAACCAAACTAATAGACTAAATGGTAATTATGACCAAAAAAGAAATAATTACAGGAGTAATGGAAATAAGAATAATGGACAATATGAAAGAAACAACAATTACAATAACAACAATTATAGAAATAGATCATATGAAGGAAATAATAATAATAGACAATATGAAAGAAACAACAATTACAATAACAACAATTATAGAAATAGATCATATGAAGGAAATAATAGAAATGGAGAATATGAAAACAGAAAGAGAGATGACAATAGAGAACAAGGAAGAGACTACAATACAAGAAGGATGAATGAAAATACTGAAGAAAGGGGAAACAGAAATGGAGAACAAAGAAGAATAAACAACATACAAAGACAGCAAGAAAGAGTGATATCAATGGAACCAGAGATAGTCACTGAAGCAGAATCCAATCAAAATTTTGGATCGAGCACATACCAAATGTAAAAAAAAATATTATCTGTACATATGAACATCCAAGGGAATATATTAAATTTGGGGAATAATCAGAATTAAAGGAAATAATGGGATTCATAAACATAAAAGGAAAAATAAATGGAAAACAAGTTAAAATATTAATAGATACAGGTTCAGAAGCGTCAATAATTAAAGAAAAATTAATAGAAGAAAATATTGGAAATTATGAAAACAAATTAATTAAAATACCAAAAACTACATTGATAGGAGCAAACGGAAAAAACTTATGTGAAGTAAGTAAGTCTATAATACAAAATATTGAATTGAAGAATGGGAAAGAAGTTGAAATGCAATTATTGTTAGTAAACAATTTAGAAACAGAGATAGTTATAGGAGTCGATGAATTAACCAAATATAAGGCAAGAATTGATTTTGATAAGATGGAGATAGAAATAGATGGAAATAGAATTGAATTTGAAAATGGAAATTTGGAAGAATTGGCAATTGAAGAGGATGCTATGGAATATAGAAAGGAGTGAAATAATGGAAGAATTGGAATGAGTGTGTGGAAATGAAGGATATGAAGGCAAAATGAAGAATTTAATAAAAAAATATGAAGGATTGATTCGAAAAGAAATGAGAATGGCCAATAACTATGTGCATAAGATAGAAGTAAGAGGAGTAGAAAATTTCAGAATAAGAACGTATCCCATACCTTACAAATATAGGAAAGAAGTAGAATTAGAAATACAAAACATGTTGAAAGATGGTATTATAGAAAATGCAATACAAGATATGTGAATCCTATTGTGGTAGTCAAGAAAGCAAATTGAGATTTGAGATTATGCCTAGATGCTAGAAATATAAACCAATACACTGTACCACAATACGAGGCTCCGATGAATGTAGAAGCAATATTTGGACGCATAACGGACACTAAAATATTTTCAAAAATTGATTCAAAACACAGCTTTTGGCTTATTCCTTTGGATATGAAAACAGTAGAGACTATAATGATTAAATAAAAAATACACACAATGTGTAAATAAAATTGTGAATAAATTAGTATTAGGTTATTATAAGTTAATTAATTTAAGAAAATACTGCAACACAGGATTAAAGAATCTTGATAAAGGTTAATTCTCACAACAGCGACCAAAAACTATATATATATATTGATATGAATTTTTAATTTATATTGTTAATATGTGTTTTAATTTATTTATTGTAATATATTTATTTGGGCGCCAATTAATATGAATTTTGATTTAAATATTAGTGATATCATACATCACTCACCTTTTATGATGACTCTTCACCTCAGGTTGGGTTCATGGGTCTAATGCTCATTTAGTTTCTTTTTTTATTTTATTATTTAATATATCCTCAGGCCGGTCCTGTGTCCTTGCCCTTGAATTATAGGAACTATGTAACTGTGAAGCAGTTTTGCCAACTTGATAGGAAGAAAACTCTTTATATTAGAAATTTATGAAATGTTATTTAATTTATTTTTTAATGAACGGCGTATTTATATAGAATTGATAAGTAAATACATAAGAAACAATTCAAAACACTTATCTAAATGATCTTTCGCTCAACGTTCACACTAAATGAAGTTCTTATATCTAATAAATATATCAAAATTATACAACTCTTTTTACATGTAACACTAATAACCAAAGAGAAAATAGAACATCTGTTTTTAACAGATTTTATATACAAATTTGACGATATTGTAATCGTAACGAAGATGAATAAATATTAAGTCCTGGATTTAATCACATGCACATAAGTTTAATATTTTAACTCATAGTTTATGAAATACCTTTTTATCTTGTATTATTTTTTGAAGATTTTCTATGTTTTAGACCTTTCTGGGCCTTGGAGTCCCTCGTAGAAGTGGCTTCAATATGGCTTCGTGGTCGGCTTGGGAAAATTTTCAGTTTTGTTTACTCTTGGAATTTTCACTCAGGATTTATTTAAGGAATTTTATATTTAAAGAGATTATTTAACCTCTGTTTTTAACAGCAACTTGTTGAGGAAAGATTAGTAACACCAATTCACTTTATAGTTTCACTTTTAACACAACGTAATCTAATTTTAAATAAATTTTTAAACATGAAAAAGCTTATACTTCTCAATTCTGTATATTTTTCGTAACTAACTGTTTTCTAATCAATAGCAACCAATATCAAATTTTTCTAGCTTTTCAAAATCCATATGTCTCTTTATTTTTAAGTTTTTCTATATTTGCTGACCAATCAAATTCATTTAATAATTTTTGATTTCTGTTATTTGACATGATTGTTTTTTAATTTGATCTTTTTCTGATATGAAAGTTTATTTTTAATGTCTCCAAATAATTTATTATTGTTTTTATCTTTTAGTTAAAAAATTTTAAAATTATTTGACATTTGTTTTAATTTCAGTTGTCATCTCCTTTCTTCCGTTCGAGTTGACAAATCTAGATTCACACTTTGTTAGATATGTTCATAAGTGTACTTCTTCTATTTTTACCAGTGTCAGACTTTATAACCTAATTAATAATTTTTAATTTTCAGGTTCTTTCTTTTTAGATTTATGATGAACCAAGAAACTTTTGCAAAGCTTTTGAAAATTCTGAAACTATGTGATAGGATTTCAATAAATTAGAGAGAAGTTGTAAAGATTCCCGTTTAAAGTTTGGGTTGTAAATATTTGTCAGGTGATTTGTTTATATTTTATTTAGATTTTATACTGAAATAACCCTTGTTTGGTGTATGTGTTGTATGATTTCACTTTCCATATCAATATATACATATATATATATATATATATATATATATAGGATAGTCTTTGCCGACTAATTAGGTATAAAACCAGAAATATTGGGGAAACGGCAAGTTTATAAAAGTATATATATATATATATATATATATATATATATATATATATATAGTGACTATATACCCCAAGAGGTGGTTTAGTCGCCGGGGCGGCTTTTTAGATCCAGATTTTTTGGGGGGGATCGGGCCCCTTTTCCAAGTTTTTAAATCGATTTAATTATGTTCCTCCACTGTTTCCTGTAGGTTGTTTTCGCCTTCCAGTATCGGATACCTAGACAGTTTATGTCATCTATAACCTCCTGTAACCACGTTGATTTCGGCCTTCCTCTTTTTCTTTTGCCACTTGGCTTCCACTCAGTCATCGCATAAATTGTGCTGTTTGGGCCTGCTCTCCACACATGTCCCAACCATTTTAACCTTTGCTCTTTTATTACACTTATGATGTCCCTCTGGATGTCTTTTTTCAGTTCTTCATTTGTTCTTTTCCTATATTCATTTTGAGTTATTTTCTTGGGTCCTAATATGACTCTTAGTATTTTTCGTTCAAAAATTTTTAGGTCTTCTTGTTGTTTTTTGGTCATTATCATAACTTCAGCTCCATACGTTATTGTTGGTCTAATTATTGTTTTATAAATTTTCATTTTGGTGTTTTTGCCTAGAAATTTACTTCTCAATAAATTTTTATTTGCCTGGAAGACTCTGTTTGCTGCCAATATTTTCTCCTTAATTTCCATTTCTCCATCCCTATTGTTGGTTATTGTAACTCCTAAATATTTTATTTTATCAACTTCTTCAAATTTGAAGTCACCGATGCCATTATTATTGTTCATTAGGTGTTTGTTCACAGTCATTATTTTTGTTTTTGTTTCATTCTTTTTAAGGCCAATTTTCTTACCTTCTTTCACAATTTCTTGAAACATTTTTTCATAATTTCTCTGTTTTTTGCTACCAAGACTAAATCATCCGCATAAGCTATCAATTGTACCCCCCTTGTCCTTATGTTTCCTTTGTCTACTTTTCTGACTACATGTTCCAGCGCCAGATTAAATAGAGTTGTTGACAGATAATCTCCTTGTCTGACTCCTTTGTTAATCTCGAATATGTCCGTTTCACCTTTTTGTGTTTTTACCGTAGCTGTTGATTGTTTCATAGTAATCCAGATTAATTTTCTCAGTTTTTTGTTTATCTCCATAGTTTGAAGTGCTCTCATTAGTTGTTGCCTTTTTATTGAATCAAAGGCTTGTTCAAAATCAATAAATAGCATCTCTGTTCCGATTTGATGTTCGTGAGTTTTTTTCCAATATTTGCTTCAGTATATGAACTGCGTCTATGGTTGATTTGCCTTTATTAAATCCGTATTGATACTGTCCTAATATTGTGCTTATACTACTTGCCAGTCTCTTTTGGATGAGTGTAGACAGTATTTTATAGGTCGTGTTAAGTAGCGTAATTCCTCTATAATTTGTGCACTTTTGTTGATCCCCCTTTTTATGTATTGTTACTATTTGACCTGATATCCACTCTTCCGGCATCTTTTCATCCCTCCATATGCACCTTACTAATTCGTATATCTATTCTGTCAGTTTTTCTCCTCCATATTTAATCAATTCAATATTTATTCCGTCACTTCCTGGTGCTTTTCCGTTTTTGCTTTTACTAATGATTTCTTTTATTTCTTCTAGCGTTGGTTCTGGTATTTGCTCTACTTCTAATTCTTCGTCTTCCGAAAATTCTTCCAGTATTTCCGTCTCTGTTAAGACGTTTTTAAAATGTTCCAACCATGTTGTTTTATATTCTATTTCGTCTTCTACCACTTTACCATTTTTGTCTTTTATTCCAATTTGTTTGGGCTTGAATACTCTATTTTGCTCTTTAATTTTTTGGTAGAATAATTTCGAGTTCTTATTATTATTTTCGGCATCTATTTTTTTTAGCATGCTATCCACCCAATCTCTTTTAATTTTCCTTACTGCATTTTTTGCTTGTTTTCTTATCTTGTCATATTCGTTCTTTTCTTCGTCTTTGTTCGTTCTAAGCCATTGGCTCTAAGCATCCCTTTTTGTTTCCACTATTTTTCTGCACTCCTCATTATACCATCCTTTTTTTGTACTGTTCTTTTTAATGCCCATTTTTTCTTTTGCCGCTGTATTAATACATTCTTCAATTTTTCTCCATTTACCTTGAACTTCATCGATTTGTATTTCTTTTCCTTTATCATCCAGTAATTTTTCTATGCGCTTTCCATATTCTTCTCTAATTTTCATATCTTCTAATTTTTGTATATCCCATTTATTGATTATATGTCTGCTTTTAAGTTTCTTTTTTATTTTTTGTTTTAAAATTGCTGTGACCATGTAGGGATCTGAGTCGGCGCATGCTCCTCTATATGACCTTACATTTCTGATCGATGATTGATTTCGTCTTGATATCAGAACATGATCAATTTGGGAATATGATTTTTGGTCGGGGGATCTCCAGGTATATTTATGGTATTTTTTGTGTTGGAATTTTGTGCTACTTATCACCATGTCTGCGTACGATGCGAAATTACAAAGCCTTTGTCCATTATTATTGGTTTTTTCATGTACGGTATGTTTGCCAGCTATATAGTCTTTATATGATCTTCTTTACCAATCTGGGCATTAAAATCTCCCAAAACCACTATTGTATCTTCTTTATGCATTTTCATCATCTCTTCTTCAAGCTTCTCGTAAAATATTTCTTTTTCTTCATCCTTTGCAGTTTCTGTTGGTGCATATACGTTCAAGACTGATAAGTTAAGAGGTTTTGCTCCAATTCTCAAGAAGGCTATTCTCTCATTTACGGCTCTAAATTCCAAGATATTTCTCTCAGTTTTTCCCTCACAATAAATGCTACTCCCCGTTGCCCTTGTTTCACTCCTCCCGAAAATAGTAGTTTGTAATCTTTCTTTTTTCAATTATTCCCTCTCCTCTCCACCTGATTTCTTGTAAGGCCGCTACATCAATATTGTACCTTCGTAGTTCATTTGCAATTTCTTCCATCTTTCCGGCTTCTAGCATTGTTCTTATATTCCAAGTGCATATTCTTAGTAATTTTTTTTCGTCTTTATTTTTTATTCTATATTTTTTCCTATTGCATTGTCTTATTACATCGCCTTTGTCATCATTATTACATTCTGATCGATTCTTTTTATGGTACCCGTTCTTTCTACCCCATTAGCACCTAAGTCTTCAAGTGTGTATTCTTTGCTGTTTATTACCAATCTATTGAATTTTAAAAACGCTCTTTCACCTTTTCCCCTTGCTTCTTTTAAATGTTTTATCAGTTTCTTTCTCTCTTCTTGTACTTTTTTGGTGTAGTCATTTTTAATCCAAATGTTTGTTCCCTTAAGTTTGTTTGTTTGGTTAAATATATCAATCTTTTTCTCGAATCTTGTTAATTTTACTAATATTGGTCTGTTTTTCCCTACTTGATAGTTACCAAGTCTGGCAATTTCTTCTATATCCGCTTTCTCATTAATAGTCACCTCCATTTTTCCAAATATTTTTCGCAGTTTTATTCTTGTTTCTTACATTTTTTCATCTTTTTCATCCGTTATTTCTTGTATTACAATATTTTTCTTTTTCATTTCTTTTTCCAGACTTTCTATTCTTACTTCTTTTTCTGATATTGTTATTCTCATTTCATCGTTTTCTTGACGTAACAGTTTTATCTCGTTTGTGTTTTCATCCAGTTTGTTTTGTATGTCTTTTAATTTGCCTGTTATCGCTTTAAACATTTCCTTGATTTCATCCATGTCTTCCTTCTTATTTCTTATGATTTTATGCCTCTTTGTCAATTGATGTCCGCGTTGCGCCCGCAGTTAATGCTAGAGACTTACTTCAATTCAGCCTCTAACCCACACTTGCACTGGATTTCACCTTTGACCCAAGAAGCTATTTTCAACTTTCAGTTGGAATATATTTTAAAATTATCTACGTTTATGCCTATTTATCTAAATTGTTAGCTCTTATCAGTAGTAAAACCTGTTTTTGATAAATTTAACTACTACTTAATTTGAAGAAATCAAGAATTTATTTTGATTTACATCTCAAATTATATAATTTCTTAAGATTTAATTCAGTTTTTCGTATTATTTAATCTAAACTTAACTCTAAATACTTATCTTGTGCAGCCTGATACAGTTTCAAGTCAAAAAACCGTTTTAGACCACTTAATTTCTCACTTTCACTGGGAGCAATATTAATGCGTGTTTCACCTATAGAACCAGCGGCGGAACTCGAGGTTAAATAATCTCTGTGAATATTAAATTCCTCAAATAAACCATGAGTGAAAATTCCGAGAGGTAAACAAAACTGAAAATCTTCCCAAGCCGACCCCGAAGCCATATCGAAGCCACTTCTACGAGAGACTCCAAGGCCCAGAAAGGTCTAAAACATGGAAAAGAAGTAATTAGCCAATCTTCAAAAAGTAATACAAGATAAAAAGGTATTTCATAAACTATAAGTTAAATCATTAAACTTACGTGCGAGTGAATAAATCCAGAACTTAATATTTATTCCTCTTCGTTACGATTACAATATCGTCCATTTTGTATATAAAATCTGTTAAAAACAGATGTTCTATTTTGTCTTTGGTTTTTAGTGTTACATGTAAAAAGAGTTGCATAATTTTCATATATTTATTAGATATAAGAATTTCATTTAGTGTGAACTTTGAGCGAAAGATCATTTAGATAAGTGTTTTGAATTGTTTCTTATGTATTTACTTATCAATTCTATAAAAATACGCCGTTCATTAAAAAATAAATTAAATAATATTTCATCAATTTCTAATATAAAGAGATTTCTTCCTATTCAGTTGGCAAAACTGCTTCACAGTTGGATAGTTCCTATTATTCAAGGGCAAGGACACAGGACCGGCCTGAGGATATATTAAATAATAAAATAAAAAAAGAAACTAAATGAGCATTAGACCCATGAACCCAACCTGAGGTGAAGAGTCATTATAAAAGGTGAGTGATGTATGATATCACTAATATTTAAATTAAAATTCATATCAATTGGCGCCCAAATTAATATATTATAACAAATAAATTAAAATACATATCAACACTATATATATATATATATATATATATATATATATATATATATACATATATATATATGTATGGCTTAACACCTCAGGTGAGGTTGCGCCGCTTTCGCTTTCTAAATCCGTCTATCGGGGTGGATCAGTCCCCATCCTCGGTTTATTATTGTATCCGTTCGCTTATTTGCCGCCATTTCTTCCGGTCTCTTGTTTCTTGCTTCCATCTTGTCACACCTGCCTTGATCAAGTCGTCCTCTACCTCTGCCAACCATTTAGATCTGGGTCTTCCACGTCTTCTCTTCCCTCCCGGCTGCCATTGTAGCATAGCCTTTGTTACTGCTTCCTTCCCTTGCCTCCATATATGTCCCAGCCATTTGACTCTTTGAGTTTTAATTTTCTTTATTATGTCTTCTCCATTCAGTTCTTCTAATATTTATTGGTTCGTTCTCCTTCTATATTCTTGTTCTCCTATCTTCACTGGACCCAGAATTGATCTTAATATCTTGCGTTCGTTCATCCTTAGTTTGTCTTCTTCTGTTTTCGTCATAGTTATAGTTTCTGCTGCGTACATTGTTATTGGCCTTATTATTGTATTGTATATGTTCAACTTTGTTTGCCTAGTCAATATTTTACTTTTTAACAAATTTTTGTTAGCTTGGTACGCTCGATTTGTTGCCATTATTTTTTCTTCGACCTCCGTTCTTCTTTCCCCTTTATTGTCTATCATTACACCCAGGTATTTAAATTTTTGTACTTCTTCGAATTTTTTATTTCCTATTCGTATTTCCCCATTTTGTCCTGTTTTTCCAAATCTCATTATCTTCGTTTTCTTCACATTAATTTTCAGTCCCAACTTCCTTCCTTCCTCCTCAATCTCCCTTAGTAATTTTCCCATGATTTTCCTTTTTTTTTTGTCAGTAGTACTATGTCATCAGCATAAGCTATGAATTGACTTCCTGTTGTTCTAAGATTTCCCTTTTGTAACTTTCTCAAAACAAATTCTAGAGACAGATTGAACAGCGTAGCTGACAGTGAGTCTCCTTGTCTTACACCTTTGTTTATTTCAAACTCTTCCGTTTCTCCTTTTTGTGTCAGGATACTAACCTTTGAATGTCTCATTGTCATCTCTATTAGTTTTCTTAGTTTTTTACTTACCCCTTGTTCTTTTGAAGCTTTCATCATTTCGTTCCTCTTTAGAGAGTCAAAGGCTTGTTCAAAGTCAAAAAATAACATTTCTATTTCATATTTATGTTCGTATGCTTTTTCCATAATTTGTTTAATAGTGTGTATTGCATCTGTTGTTGATCTGTCTCTTATGAATCCACATTGATATTGTCCTATAATATTTTGAGTTTCAGTTATTAGTCGTCTTTGTATTAGTGATGATAATATTTCATAGGTTACGTTTAATAGTGTAATGCCTCTATAGTTCTTACATTCTTGCTGGTCTCCTTTTTTGTGTATCGTTATGATTTGTCCAGTTTCCCATTCGTTCGGCATTTTTTCCTCTTCCCATTTTTTTTAACCAATCTATATATTCTTTCATGTAACATGTCTCCTCCGTGTTTTATCAGCTCTAAATTGATTCCATCCTTCCCAGGTGCTTTCCCATTTCTTCCTCTCTTGATAATATCTCTTACTTCCTCTAATGTTGGTTCTTGTGTAATAATTTCTTCTTCTGCTTCTTCTCCTATTTCATCTTCTATCACTGGTTCATTTAGTAATTCCTTAAAGTACGTTGTCCATATTTCTTTGTATTGTTTTTCCTCTTCCACAATTTTTCCTTGTTTGTTCTTTATTCCTTTTAATTTGTTTTTGAAAGTCCTATTATTTTCTTTTATTTTTTTATAAAATTTTTTTGAATTTCTGTTCCATTTCTCTTTCTCTATTTCCTGTATCCTTAAGCCCATCCATTGCCTTTTTCTTTTCCTGGTTATTTTCTTGGTATCTTTCCTTAGTGTTTGATATTTTTCTCTATCTTCTGGTTTATTTGTTCTTATCCATTTTAGCCTAGCTTCTGCTTTTGTTTCAGCTATTCTTTGGCATTCGGTATTGTACCATTCTTTTTTGCTCTCCTTCTTCTTTTTACCTATCACTTTTTCCGCTACTACTTGTATTCCGTTTTTTATATTGCACCATTCTTCTTTCATATCATTGCGTTCTTGCCTCCCATCTTCTGGTCAATAATTTTCAAGTTGTTCTACGTATTTCTTTTTTACTAGATTATCCTTTAATTTTTCAATGTCCCATTTTTTTTGTCTACTCTTGGGTTGTGTCTTCTTGTTTTTAATTTTATTTTTGCCATTACCATGAAGTGGTCTGAGTCTGCGCAGGCTCCTCTATAAGATCTTACATCTTTAATTGAGGATTGCCTTCTTTTGTTTATTAGAAAATGGTCTATTTGAGATTGTGTTCGCTGATCTGGTGATATCCATGTTATTTTGTGCTTGTCGGGATGTGGAAACTTTGTGCTGCTTATGGTCATATCCGCTCGTGTTGCTAAGTTACATAATCGCTGTCCGTTGTCATTGGTCCTCTCATGTATTGTATATTTTCCTGCGACGAGTTCGATATATTGTTCTTTTCCTATTTGTGCATTGAAATCCCCTATTACCATGATCGTGTCTTCCTTAGGGATATTTTCTATTCCTTCCTCTATATCTTCATACCATCTGTCTCGCAGTTTCCGTCGGTGCATATACATTTAGTAACGATAGGTTGGACGGTTTTGCTTCTATCCTCATGTATGCAAGTCTGTCATTTATCGGCCGAAATTCTAGAATATTTTTCCTTACGTCTCCGAAAATCATAAAGGCTACTCCATATTGTCCTTGTCTCTCGCCCCCTGAGTATCTGAGACTGAAATTTTTTGTTTCTATTTCCCCTTTTCCCTTCCATCTATGCTCTTGTATGACAGCTATGTTTATTCCATATCTTCGCAATTCCGCTCCTATCTCTTGCATTTTTCCTGCAGTTAGCATCGTCCTAATATTCCATGTGCTTATTTTCATTGTTTTATATTTCGAGTTCTGTTTTATCTTTTGTTTCCTTTTCATTCTTCTATGATCCTCTTCTACTTTTCTTTTAGTTAATACTTTTTCATGTCCTTGTTCAAGCCTAGTCGTCGTTTCTAGTGTTCTTTCTTCTGTTTCATCTTCGTTTACTAGTTTTTTGGACTATCTTTCTTTATTTCGCTCTCCTTGTTGTCCGATCTCCATTCCTCTCCATTTATGATTATCTTGTTGTACCCAATTTTAACTATGTTTCCTTTTTGCCTTTCATCTCTTGCTATGTCCTTCATTCGCTTCTGTTTCAACCTTTCATTTTTTGTTAGATCGTTGTTGATGTATATTCTTTCGTCTTTGTTGTCCTTTAGTTTATTTTTATTCTGCATTACTTGTTCTTTGTCTTTTTCCTCATTAAATTGTATCAAGCATGTTCTGGGTCCTAGTTTCGTAGATGATTTCACCTGCATATTCACATATATATTGATATGAATTTTTAATTTAAAGTGTTGATATGTATTCTAATTTATTTGTTGTAATATATTTATTTGGGCGCCAATTAATATGAATTTTAATTTAAATTTTAGTGATATCATACATCACTGACCTTTTATGATGACTCTTCACCTCAGGTTGGGTTCATGGGCCTAATGCTCACTTAGTTTCTTTTTTTCAATTTATATTCAACATATCCTCAGGCCGGTCCTGTGTCCTTGCCCTTGAATAATAGGAACTATCTAACTGTGAAGCAGTTTTGCCAACTTTATAGGAAGAAAACTCTTTCTATTTGAAATTTGTGAAATGTTGTTAAATTTATTTTCTAATGAGCGGCGTATTTATACAGAATTGATAAGTAAGGACATAAGGAACAATTTAAAACACTTATCTAAATGATCTTTCGCTCAAAACATTCTCACTAAATGAAGTTTTTATATCTAATAAATATATGAAATTATGTAACTCTTTTTACATGTACCACTAAAAACCAAAGACAAAATAGAACATCTGTTTCTGACAGATTTTATATACAAAATGGACGATATTGTAATCGTAACGAAGAGGAATAAATATCAAGTTTTGGATTTATTCACACGCACGTAAGTTTGATGATTTAATTTATAGTTTATGGAATACCTTTTATCTTGCACTACTTCTTGAAGATTGGATAATTACTTCTTTTCTGTGTTTTAGACCTTGCTGGGCCTTGGATTCCCTCGTAGAAGTGGCTTCGATATGGCTTCGGGGTCGGCTTGTGCAACGTTAATTTCGTTCACTTTACTTCCCTCTATTGAATTAATAAATTATCGTATGGGCGGCGAATAGCCAGTCCTTTATCATACCAAACACCGAGAAATGTTTCAAGGCTGAATATATTTGCTGTGGACGAGAGTCGAAATCAACGTTTCTATGCGGGCCAATCGAAGTCCGTCTGTAGTGAAAATAGTCATTTCTATTTTTTTCCCACTTCGACCTCGTGTCTCTTCTTCTACCAATTATAACTTAAATATGAATCAAGAATACACTACTGAAATGTAAATTCCTTTCCTGGTCAAAGCGTATGAGCGTGACATGAACATGAGACGTAAGTCTGTTATCTTTCACATGATTTCGTGTATTTAAACAAGTGGCAAAAGGGTTTCATTCTTCTTTCCTGTGAACATGTGCTATTGAAGCCTTTCTAGCTTATCGTATCTTATCTCTAAGAAGTGCATTCATCTAAGTGCACTTTTTTTTACCTGGACCAAACCTTTACCTGGGACACTTTACCTGGACCAGCACTTTACCTGGACCCAGAAACTTTACCTGGACCCAGAAACTTCACCTGGACCCAGAAACTTCACATGGACCCAGAAACCTGAAACCAGAACTTTACATGGAATTTCAACAAGGACTCTATCTGTCAAGGTCTTTATCTGGAACCAGGACTCTATCACTCTAGGATAGTAACATCCATATATTTCATCGCTTCTTCAACTCTTCAACATAGAACAACCCAATGAAAACCTAGTCATTTTTTTTCCTGTTTATTGTTTTTTTTTAAAGTCAATATACAACTTGTAAATTTAATAACGTTGTTCATAAAGTTCATTTTCCCTTCCAATCTTACAGGATTTGTCGTTATAATGCTGATGTGAATAACAAATAAGCTAGTATTATTCAGGGTGGCGCCCACTTACCTTTTTTAATTTTCATAATTTACCTTCATCTAATTTCAGTACCTTAAATAAATTTCAAGTAGGATTACCCGAGAACCGGTAAGAATACTCTCTGAATTTGTACTAGTTTGGTCTCAGAATCTACACCTGAGGTGCTCTCTAAACTGAGTAGCCGTTACAAATTGGCACCCGAACGTGTGTGGGCCTTGTTTTACACATTTGCTTTATATCGATAAATTTTGAAACTTGGAAGTTTGGACAGTAGTTGAAGTAAGAAGCAATCACTTTAATATTCTACATATATATATATATATATATATATATAAAGTTATAGTAGATATTTGCCGAATAATAATGTACAAGGACAGGAATATTGGGGAAGCGGCAAAATTGTAAAATGAGTACTCTTTACACTATTTTCCAAGCTTTCGGAATATCTTTATTTCCATTCTCAAGGACAGCATTCGAGATTGTATTACAAGTTGTTTCAAATGGTAAATACATCTAATAATAATAATTTTGATTTGAATTTTTTTAAAAAGTAAATGTCAAAATGATGTCAAACAAAATCGTTTGCTTATAGAAAAAGAAATAGTATATAATTATAACTAACTTATATCTAAAAATATCAAGATTGGCTAGGTTCGTCTTCTTTTTTTTAATTTGTTTGATGTTATTTTAACCTCAAATGTTTGAAATAGACGAATTTGAAATTTGATGACACTCATGCTCCCTATCAATAGCCAAAAGGTAGTAATAAATATCACTCAAATTTTTATGATCACTCTTTCTATTGATGATATTTTGTTCTTGAGATATGTGAGCCATTTCCAAGAAAAGTCTTTTTTTGGTATTTGATTGTATATCTAAAATACTGACAGAATCAAAATCCATAATATGGTCTTTATCAATTATATGTTTGGCCAAAGCACATCTATCGGGATATAATCTGGAATCACTTTTATGGAGAGAAATTCGGTTTTTTAATTTTTGGCTAGTGTGACCAATATATTTATCCTCGCAATTTCTACAAGGGATACAGTATACTACATTTGAAAGATTAAGAATATCAGTTTTATCTTTAACTCTTGTATAAATTGATTTGATCGTTAAACATGTTTTATTTGCAATTTTTATGTTAGTAAGTGGTTTGAAAGTTCTAATTAATTTTGGTGTAATTTCTCTAATGTATGGCAAAGAAATATAGTAATAGGGAATTTCAGCATGTTCTGAAATAATGTCCAAATTTGGAGAGTTATTATAAAATATGTTTTTTATCAACTTGTTTGGATATCCATTATCTAAAAATAATTGATGAAGGATTTTTAAGTTTTTTTCATGAAATACAGGATCTGAAATATTAATTATTCTATTTTTCATTTGCCTTATCAAATTAATTTTCATAGAATACTTATGATATGACCAAAAGTTCATGAATCTTCCAGAACTCATTGGTTTCCTATACCAATCAATAGATAAAGTGTTATTAGAATTTCTTATCATTCTAGTATCTAAAAAAGGTATACTTTGTAATTCGTCTTCCTTCTCTATTGTAAACTGAATGTGTTGATCATAGTTGTTAAATATGGAAAGAACTTCATCTACTTTATTATCTGGTAAAGCTAGAATAATATCGTCAACATACTTTTTTATGAAGATTAAATTGAAAGGCAATATTTGTATAACTGAGTCTAACAAATTATCCATAACGTAACACTTTTGATAATCAAATATATAAACAAACTTTTGGTACTCCAATGGGAGCAACAATCTCGCCAATTATAGCATGTTACGTTATGGATAATTTGTTAGACTCAGTTATACAAATATTGCCTTTCAATTTAATCTTCATAAAAAAGTATGTTGACGATATTATTCTAGCTTTACCAGATAATAAAGTAGATGAAGTTCTTTCCATATTTAACAACTATGATCAACACATTCAGTTTACAATAGAGATGGAAGACGAATTACAAAGTATACCTTTTTTAGATACTAGAATGATAAGAAATTCTAATAACACTTTATCTATTGATTGGTATAGGAAACCAATGAGTTCTGGAAGATTCATGAACTTTTGGTCATATCATAAGTATTCTATGAAAATTAATTTGATAAGGCAAATGAAAAATAGAATAATTAATATTTCAGATCCTGTATTTCATGAAAAAAAAACTTAAAAATCCTTCATCAATTATTTTTAGATAATGGATATCCAAACAAGTTGATAAAAAACATATTTTATAATAACTCTCCAAATTTGGACATTATTTCAGAACATGCTGAAATATATATATATATATATAAACAGACAAATACTATTGAGGTTAGGAAATTTAAAAAGAGTACACTTTTTCCTTTTTTGCTGCTAACCTCAATAGTATTTGTCTGTTTGTGTCCTAATTGATCAGCAACGATCACATGCGTTTATCGCTTTTCAGCTTATATATATATATATATATATATATATATATATATATATATATATATATATATATATATATATATATATATATATATATATACATCTTTTTTTCACTTATCGTATTATTTATCTTTCTATCTTTTACTTATCATATCGTTCACAGTTGAGTTGGTAATATCTATTTTTATTATCGTTATCTCACATATCTATATATTTTTATATTTTTATCGTATATCTTCACGTATCGGACCTATAAAATTTTCTTTTTCGTCAATATTAACAGTACTCGTTTTTTCTATTTTATCTTATATTTTTAATACCGTCAATTAACGTATAATAACATGGCTCGAATTTTCAAATTAAATGTTGATTATCTTTTATCTCATGAATTGGATTACGAACTTTCTTATCGTGGCTTAGAAATACCTTCACTAGTTACAGAGAATAGGAAATTATTACGCGGTGTTCTAACACAAGAAGTATCTATGAGGAGTTCGATTTCATATGTTGAACTTCCTTTTATTACCGAAATTACAGGTATTAAGATGTCTTTTGCCGACTTGAAGAAGAAGGTTCAAGATTTTGTTGGAACTTCTTCGGATGTCGAGGTTGACTTGCCGTCTATCTCACCTCACTCAACGTACTTCTCGTTTAACTTGCGAGGAGGACGAACAAGAGCAAGTAAAGAAACATTTCACAACAGAAATATTCTGTTTAGAAGGTGAATTAGATAGCAAAATCAATGTTATCGATTCAGACAGACAATCCACTCCAGTAAATACAAGTCAAAGCTTTTCTTTTTCTAAACCTGTATCTGTACATAAATGGGGAATAAGATTCTTAGGAATAGATTCCAAAGAATCTGTACTTGGATTTTTAGAACGCGTAAATTGCCTCAAACTTTCGAGAGGTATCACAGATGCTGAATTGTTTTCTAGCTCAGCTGATTTATTTAGTGATCAGGCTTTTAATTGGTATCTTATTAACAGATGCAAAGTTCAGAATTGGGAACAATTAGTGACCAAATTAAAATCCGATTTCTTACCGTATAACTACCAAGATGATTTACTAGAGGAAATCAAAGCTAGAAAACAAGGTCAACATGAACGAGTTACCTTGTATATTAACGCCATGTGTGGTTTGTTCAACCGTCTTGATGACAAGCCCAGCGAAAGTTCCATTATTCGTATTATTCGTAAAAATCTTTTACCTCATTATGCACAACCATTAGCTTTAATTGATATTGATACTGTTGATATTTTGACTGAAAAATTTAAACGACTAGAGAAAACATTAACTTGGGACCAACAGTTTACAGCTAATCATAAGAGCAGTCAATATTTACTTGAACCAGATTTGAGCATACCTAGTACCTCTTTTAAGGATAATTCTTGTTTTAAACAAACACGGGAAAATCTATCTGTAGTATCTTCTACCTGGATTTGCTGGAATTGCAAACAAACAGGTCATATGTATTATAACTGTCAAGTTCCTAGGAAACTGTTTTGTTTTGGTTGTGGACATCCTGATACAGTAAAAACGAAATGTCCAAAATGTTCAAAAAACGAACCAAGCGGTGGTCGAGCTTCCCACTCTACCACAATCGCTCAGAAACCGGGAACATCAGGAAAATCCAGTACCAAGGTAAAACCAAAACCTCAGGAAAAACCTACAAAAGACAAAAATTGAGGTTATCTCAAATAAATCCTGTAAATTCCAGTTCTGCAAGGAAAATTTCTCCTTCTATCTTAAAAAAGGTTCCTACTGTAAGTCGCTCCGACTGGAATTCATGGCTTTATTTTGTCAAAAATTTCTATAAATTAAATTCAAGATCAAATTCAATAGTTTCAAACTCGAAGCATAAGTCTTTAGCAAATCTAGGGTCACCGTTGTATAACATGGAAAATGATAATCGACCTTATGTCGATATCATAATTTTTGATAAAACAATTTCTTGCCTTGTTGATACTGGTTCAAATATCTCATTGATTGGTTCTCGTGCATTAGGTTTTATTCATAACTGATCGGTACCTATCTTAAACCATGATAACTTAAAAATATCTACTGCAGATGGTAAGTTGCAGGACGTTCTTGGTTATATCGAAACATATGTCATCACAGACAAGATATCTAGGCTTGTGAAATTTTATCTAATACCTTCTGTTAAACATGACGTTATTCTCGGTATGGACTTTCTTAAGATTTTTAACGTAAAAACAAATTTCTCTAAATTATCTTTAACTGTAAATTCTCTCTCGTTGGCTGTAGTCAATACAATTCGGGATATATCTCATTTAACTCCTAATAAAACTGGTAAATTAAATCAAACTATTGATCTCTTCAAGACTATTAGTCCCACTTGATAGAGCATTTTATTGATACCGGAAATTCCCCTCCCTTTAAACAAACCCAATATCCCTTACCTCAGGCTATGCAAGCTTACCTGGAAAAGGAAGTAGATACTTTGCTTGAATTAGGTGTAATTCAGGAAAGTTAATCTTCATATTGTAGCCCTATCTGGTTAGTTCAAAAGGGAGATGGTAAATATAGAATGTGTTTTGATGGACGTAAATTAAATAGTGTAACTTTAAATAAAGATGCTTATCCCTTACCTTCAATCGAAGTTATACTGAGTCAACTTCGAGATACTCGTTATATATGTAGTATTGATCTGAAGCAAGCATTTTATCAAATTCCGTTGTGAGTATCCTGTTCCGAAAACTGCCACTCAGGTGCGTAGATTCTTGGGAATGGTTTCGTATTATCGACGGTTTCTTAAAGATTTTTATTCTTTATCTGCTCCAATTTCTGATCTTCTAAGTTAGCGAAAGAAACACCAACCCATTACTTGGACACCCCAAGCAGATCAAGCTTTCGAAAAGGTGAAAACTGTCTTAACTACCGCTCCTATCTTAAGTAGTCCGATTTCACCAAACCTTGCTTCTTTATGACAGATGCTAGTGATGTTGGGGTAGGAAGTGTTCTTTTTCAACTGGAAGATGGACTCGAACATCCCATAGCTTATATGAGTAAGAAACTCACAAAGGGTCAAAAGAAGTTCAGTACTACCGAAAAGGAACTGTTAGCAGTTTTGTTAGGGATTGGTCATTTTAGGTATTATCTGATCGGTCGTCACTTCACCGTAATTACCGATCATTCTTCTCTGGTTTGGTTGAATAACATGAAAAAACCTTCTCCTCGCTTAGCTAGATGGATATTGCAATAGTCGCAATACAACTTTTCTATCGTACACCGTAGATCTACCGGAACTGTAGTTGCGGATGCTTTATCTCGTATACCTGAAGTTAGTATTTTAGACTTATCTACCTTGCATCCTGATAAATGGTATAATGACATGATTTCTCATGTTCAGGATTTTCCGGAAAAATACCCAAGTTTTCGAGTTGAGAATAACATATTATATAAACATGTCTTTAATAAATTTGGACCAATTAGTAATATTTCCGATTGGAAAATTGTCGTTCCTACTAAAAATCGAAATGAAATTTTACATCATTTTCATGATAGTCCAACTCCTTCTCACTTCGATGTTTTCAAAACATTAGGGAGAATTTCTGAAATTTATTATTGGCCGAATCTTAGAAAATCGGTTTATAAATATGTCACTCGTTGTAAAATATGTGCATCTTGTAAACCATCTAACTTACCACAAGCAGGATTAATGGGACAATATCGTAATATTAACTTCCCTTTTCAATTAATATCATGTGATCTGTTAGGGCCATATCCCCGATCTCGCAAAGGTAATCAGTTCGCACTTGTTGTAGTTGACTGGTTCACTAAATTCGTATTGGTTCATCCCTTACGTCAGGCTACCGCTAGTTCTATAGTGGATTTCTTGGAAAATCATGTTTTTCTCATTTTTGGAATACCTCAAATCGTTTTGTGTGATAATGGTAAACAGTTCACGAGTCATCTTTTCAAAAATCACATGGAAAAATATTCAGTACAAAGGATATGGTATAATGCTAACTTTCATCCGCAAATTAATCATACTGATCGCGTAAACAAATCCATTGTCACAGCTATACGATTTTATAGTTATGAAGATCATAGAACATGGGATGAAGGAATATATAAAATTGCTTAAGCAATTCGGCTGTCGAAACATGAAGATACCGATTTCACCCCTTCCTTCCTTACCTTTGCTCGAAATGTACCTGCCTCGGGAAATTTTTATGGTAAAATTGCAGAAAATGCAAATAATCAGGTAACCATTTCCGACAAAGTTCACCGAATTCAGGATACACAGGAAATGCCTAAATTTTTCGAAGTGGTGAGAAAGAACTTGCAAACAACATATTGACAAAGTAGTCAACGTTATAATTTGCGCAAACGTGATCATAGGTGATCGGGTTTGGAAGAAGAACTACCCAAAATCGGACAAAGCCAGATATATTTCCGCAAATTTTTACCGAAATATACACAATGTACCGTATATCGTGTTCTCTCCCTTAGTGTATGAATTAAAAGATGAAACGGGAAAAAATATTGGTCGATGGCACATGAAAGACCTTAAAGCTGGTATCTTGTCTGATGATGAGTGTTCTGATATCGATGTTTCCGAAGCAACCCTAACGTAATCAGATGAATATATCTTTCCTAATTGTTCATTCTATTTGTGTTGTATGTTGGTGTCTCGAATATTTTTTTTTATCTTTTTATCATAGAGATTTTCCTTTTCTCTGACTAGTAAACGATAATGACTTTCTTTCCCTACTACTGATTAGCAAATTAACCTTCGTGTTCTGGGATAAATGAGTAGTGTAATAAATATTTTCCTAGCCGGATGGAATTCTAATCTAAGAATTATAATATAAAATCTGTTGAGAATTTTTCGAATTTTTAAAATATTCAAATTTATTATAATTTTGAAAAAGTTTTTTTGCACAGTCAAATCAAATTGAGTAATAAACCTGTTGCGCACATGCATAAAGGTTAATGAATTGTGTCTAATTGATTTGGAGAAATATCGGATATACCTTAAATGTTTTAGGGGTGATATTATATCTTCAGTATCTTATCTTATCTTAATTATCGTAGTTTACGATAAATATCTTATCTCATCTCATCTCATCTCATCTCATCTCATCTCATCTCATCTCATCTCATCTCATCTCATCTCATCTCATCTCATCTCATCTCATCTCATCTCATCTCATCTCATCTCATCTCATCTCATCTCATCTCATCTCATCTCATCTCATCTCATCTCATCTCATCTCATCTCATCTCATCTCATCTCATCTCATCTCATCTCATCTCATCTCATCTCATCTCATCTCATCTCATCTCATCTCATCTCATCTCATCTCATCTCATCTCATCTCATCTCATCTCATCTCATCTCATCTCATCTCATCTCATCTCATCTCATCTCATCTCATCTCATCTCATCTCATCTCATCTCATCTCATCTCATCTCATCTCATCTCATCTCATCTCATCTCATCTCATCTCATCTCATCTCATCTCATCTCATCTCATCTCATCTCATCTCATCTCATCTCATCTCATCTCATCTCATCTCATCTCATCTCATCTCATCTCATCTCATCTCATCTCATCTCATCTCATCTCATCTCATCTCATCTCATCTCATCTCATCTCATCTCATCTCATCTCATCTCATCTCATCTCATCTCATCTCATCTCATCTCATCTCATCTCATCTCATCTCATCTCATCTCATCTCATCTCATCTCATCTCATCTCATCTCATCTCATCTCATCTCATCTCATCTCATCTCATCTCATCTCATCTCATCTCATCTCATCTCATCTCATCTCATCTCATCTCATCTCATCTCATCTCATCTCATCTCATCTCATCTCATCTCATCTCATCTCATCTCATCTCATCTCATCTCATCTCATCTCATCTCATCTCATCTCATCTCATCTCATCTCATCTCATCTCATCTCATCTCATCTCATCTCATCTCATCTCATCTCATCTCATCTCATCTCATCTCATCTCATCTCATCTCATCTCATCTCATCTCATCTCATCTCATCTCATCTCATCTCATCTCATCTCATCTCATCTCATCTCATCTCATCTCATCTCATCTCATCTCATCTCATCTCATCTCATCTCATCTCATCTCATCTCATCTCATCTCATCTCATCTCATCTCATCTCATCTCATCTCATCTCATCTCATCTCATCTCATCTCATCTCATCTCATCTCATCTCATCTCATCTCATCTCATCTCATCTCATCTCATCTCATCTCATCTCATCTCATCTCATCTCATCTCATCTCATCTCATCTCATCTCATCTCATCTCATCTCATCTCATCTCATCTCATCTCATCTCATCTCATCTCATCTCATCTCATCTCATCTCATCTCATCTCATCTCATCTCATCTCATCTCATCTCATCTCATCTCATCTCATCTCATCTCATCTCATCTCATCTCATCTCATCTCATCTCATCTCATCTCATCTCATCTCATCTCATCTCATCTCATCTCATCTCATCTCATCTCATCTCATCTCATCTCATCTCATCTCATCTCATCTCATCTCATCTCATCTCATCTCATCTCATCTCATCTCATCTCATCTCATCTCATCTCATCTCATCTCATCTCATCTCATCTCATCTCATCTCATCTCATCTCATCTCATCTCATCTCATCTCATCTCATCTCATCTCATCTCATCTCATCTCATCTCATCTCATCTCATCTCATCTCATCTCATCTCATCTCATCTCATCTCATCTCATCTCATCTCATCTCATCTCATCTCATCTCATCTCATCTCATCTCATCTCATCTCATCTCATCTCATCTCATCTCATCTCATCTCATCTCATCTCATCTCATCTCATCTCATCTCATCTCATCTCATCTCATCTCATCTCATCTCATCTCATCTCATCTCATCTCATCTCATCTCATCTCATCTCATCTCATCTCATCTCATCTCATCTCATCTCATCTCATCTCATCTCATCTCATCTCATCTCATCTCATCTCATCTCATCTCATCTCATCTCATCTCATCTCATCTCATCTCATCTCATCTCATCTCATCTCATCTCATCTCATCTCATCTCATCTCATCTCATCTCATCTCATCTCATCTCATCTCATCTCATCTCATCTCATCTCATCTCATCTCATCTCATCTCATCTCATCTCATCTCATCTCATCTCATCTCATCTCATCTCATCTCATCTCATCTCATCTCATCTCATCTCATCTCATCTCATCTCATCTCATCTCATCTCATCTCATCTCATCTCATCTCCATCTCATCTCCATCTCATCTCATCTCATCTCATCTCATCTCATCTCATCTCATCTCATCTCCATCTCATCTCCATCTCATCTCCATCTCATCTCCATCTCATCTCCATCTCATCTCCATCTCATCTCCATCTCATCTCCATCTCATCTCCATCTCATCTCCATCTCATCTCCATCTCATCTCCATCTCATCTCCATCTCATCTCCATCTCATCTCCATCTCATCTCCATCTCATCTCCATCTCATCTCCATCTCATCTCCATCTCATCTCCATCTCATCTCCATCTCATCTCCATCTCATCTCCATCTCATCTCCATCTCATCTCCATCTCATCTCCATCTCATCTCCATCTCATCTCCATCTCATCTCCATCTCATCTCCATCTCATCTCCATCTCATCTCCATCTCATCTCCATCTCATCTCCATCTCATCTCCATCTCATCTCCATCTCATCTCCATCTCATCTCCATCTCATCTCCATCTCATCTCCATCTCATCTCCATCTCATCTCCATCTCATCTCCATCTCATCTCCATCTCATCTCCATCTCATCTCCATCTCATCTCCATCTCATCTCCATCTCATCTCCATCTCATCTCCATCTCATCTCCATCTCATCTCCATCTCATCTCCATCTCATCTCCATCTCATCTCCATCTCATCTCCATCTCATCTCCATCTCATCTCCATCTCATCTCCATCTCATCTCCATCTCATCTCCATCTCATCTCCATCTCATCTCCATCTCATCTCCATCTCATCTCCATCTCATCTCCATCTCATCTCCATCTCATCTCCATCTCCATCTCATCTCCATCTCATCTCCATCTCATCTCCATCTCATCTCCATCTCATCTCCATCTCATCTCCATCTCATCTCCATCTCATCTCCATCTCATCTCCATCTCATCTCCATCTCATCTCCATCTCATCTCCATCTCATCTCCATCTCATCTCCATCTCATCTCCATCTCATCTCCATCTCATCTCCATCTCATCTCCATCTCATCTCCATCTCATCTCCATCTCATCTCCATCTCATCTCCATCTCATCTCCATCTCATCTCCATCTCATCTCCATCTCATCTCCATCTCATCTCCATCTCATCTCCATCTCATCTCCATCTCATCTCCATCTCATCTCCATCTCATCTCCATCTCATCTCCATCTCATCTCCATCTCATCTCCATCTCATCTCCATCTCATCTCCATCTCATCTCCATCTCATCTCCATCTCATCTCCATCTCATCTCCATCTCATCTCCATCTCATCTCCATCTCATCTCCATCTCATCTCCATCTCATCTCCATCTCATCTCCATCTCATCTCCATCTCATCTCCATCTCATCTCCATCTCATCTCCATCTCATCTCCATCTCATCTCCATCTCATCTCCATCTCATCTCCATCTCATCTCCATCTCATCTCCATCTCATCTCCATCTCATCTCCATCTCATCTCCATCTCATCTCCATCTCATCTCCATCTCATCTCCATCTCATCTCCATCTCATCTCCATCTCATCTCCATCTCATCTCCATCTCATCTCCATCTCATCTCCATCTCATCTCCATCTCATCTCCATCTCATCTCCATCTCATCTCCATCTCATCTCCATCTCATCTCCATCTCATCTCCATCTCATCTCCATCTCATCTCCATCTCATCTCCATCTCATCTCCATCTCATCTCCATCTCATCTCCATCTCATCTCCATCTCATCTCCATCTCATCTCCATCTCATCTCCATCTCATCTCCATCTCATCTCCATCTCATCTCCATCTCATCTCCATCTCATCTCCATCTCATCTCCATCTCATCTCCATCTCATCTCCATCTCATCTCCATCTCATCTCCATCTCATCTCCATCTCATCTCCATCTCATCTCCATCTCATCTCCATCTCATCTCCATCTCATCTCCATCTCATCTCCATCTCATCTCCATCTCATCTCCATCTCATCTCCATCTCATCTCCATCTCATCTCCATCTCATCTCCATCTCATCTCCATCTCATCTCCATCTCATCTCCATCTCATCTCCATCTCATCTCCATCTCATCTCCATCTCATCTCCATCTCATCTCCATCTCATCTCCATCTCATCTCCATCTCATCTCCATCTCATCTCCATCTCATCTCCATCTCATCTCCATCTCATCTCCATCTCATCTCCATCTCATCTCCATCTCATCTCCATCTCATCTCCATCTCATCTCCATCTCATCTCCATCTCATCTCCATCTCATCTCCATCTCATCTCCATCTCATCTCCATCTCATCTCCATCTCATCTCCATCTCATCTCCATCTCATCTCCATCTCATCTCCATCTCATCTCCATCTCATCTCCATCTCATCTCCATCTCATCTCCATCTCATCTCCATCTCATCTCCATCTCATCTCCATCTCATCTCCATCTCATCTCCATCTCATCTCCATCTCATCTCCATCTCATCTCCATCTCATCTCCATCTCATCTCCATCTCATCTCCATCTCATCTCCATCTCATCTCCATCTCATCTCCATCTCATCTCCATCTCATCTCCATCTCATCTCCATCTCATCTCCATCTCATCTCCATCTCATCTCCATCTCATCTCCATCTCATCTCCATCTCATCTCCATCTCATCTCCATCTCATCTCCATCTCATCTCCATCTCATCTCCATCTCATCTCCATCTCATCTCCATCTCATCTCCATCTCATCTCCATCTCATCTCCATCTCATCTCCATCTCATCTCCATCTCATCTCCATCTCATCTCCATCTCATCTCCATCTCATCTCCATCTCATCTCCATCTCATCTCCATCTCATCTCCATCTCATCTCCATCTCATCTCCATCTCATCTCCATCTCATCTCCATCTCATCTCCATCTCATCTCCATCTCATCTCCATCTCATCTCCATCTCATCTCCATCTCATCTCCATCTCATCTCCATCTCATCTCCATCTCATCTCCATCTCATCTCCATCTCATCTCCATCTCATCTCCATCTCATCTCCATCTCATCTCCATCTCATCTCCATCTCATCTCCATCTCATCTCCATCTCATCTCCATCTCATCTCCATCTCATCTCCATCTCATCTCCATCTCATCTCCATCTCATCTCCATCTCATCTCCATCTCATCTCCATCTCATCTCCATCTCATCTCCATCTCATCTCCATCTCATCTCCATCTCATCTCCATCTCATCTCCATCTCATCTCCATCTCATCTCCATCTCATCTCCATCTCATCTCCATCTCATCTCCATCTCATCTCCATCTCATCTCCATCTCATCTCCATCTCATCTCCATCTCATCTCCATCTCATCTCCATCTCATCTCCATCTCATCTCCATCTCATCTCCATCTCATCTCCATCTCATCTCCATCTCATCTCCATCTCATCTCCATCTCATCTCCATCTCATCTCCATCTCATCTCCATCTCATCTCCATCTCATCTCCATCTCATCTCCATCTCATCTCCATCTCATCTCCATCTCATCTCCATCTCATCTCCATCTCATCTCCATCTCATCTCCATCTCATCTCCATCTCATCTCCATCTCATCTCCATCTCATCTCCATCTCATCTCCATCTCATCTCCATCTCATCTCCATCTCATCTCCATCTCATCTCCATCTCATCTCCATCTCATCTCCATCTCATCTCCATCTCATCTCCATCTCATCTCCATCTCATCTCCATCTCATCTCCATCTCATCTCCATCTCATCTCCATCTCATCTCCATCTCATCTCCATCTCATCTCCATCTCATCTCCATCTCATCTCCATCTCATCTCCATCTCATCTCCATCTCATCTCCATCTCATCTCCATCTCATCTCCATCTCATCTCCATCTCATCTCCATCTCATCTCCATCTCATCTCCATCTCATCTCCATCTCATCTCCATCTCATCTCCATCTCATCTCCATCTCATCTCCATCTCATCTCCATCTCATCTCCATCTCATCTCCATCTCATCTCCATCTCATCTCCATCTCATCTCCATCTCATCTCCATCTCATCTCCATCTCATCTCCATCTCATCTCCATCTCATCTCCATCTCATCTCCATCTCATCTCCATCTCATCTCCATCTCATCTCCATCTCATCTCCATCTCATCTCCATCTCATCTCCATCTCATCTCCATCTCATCTCCATCTCATCTCCATCTCATCTCCATCTCATCTCCATCTCATCTCCATCTCATCTCCATCTCATCTCCATCTCATCTCCATCTCATCTCCATCTCATCTCCATCTCATCTCCATCTCATCTCCATCTCATCTCCATCTCATCTCCATCTCATCTCCATCTCATCTCCATCTCATCTCCATCTCATCTCCATCTCATCTCCATCTCATCTCCATCTCATCTCCATCTCATCTCCATCTCATCTCCATCTCATCTCCATCTCATCTCCATCTCATCTCCATCTCATCTCCATCTCATCTCCATCTCATCTCCATCTCATCTCCATCTCATCTCCATCTCATCTCCATCTCATCTCCATCTCATCTCCATCTCATCTCCATCTCATCTCCATCTCATCTCCATCTCATCTCCATCTCATCTCCATCTCATCTCCATCTCATCTCCATCTCATCTCCATCTCATCTCCATCTCATCTCCATCTCATCTCCATCTCATCTCCATCTCATCTCCATCTCATCTCCATCTCATCTCCATCTCATCTCCATCTCATCTCCATCTCATCTCCATCTCATCTCCATCTCATCTCCATCTCATCTCCATCTCATCTCCATCTCATCTCCATCTCATCTCCATCTCATCTCCATCTCATCTCCATCTCATCTCCATCTCATCTCCATCTCATCTCCATCTCATCTCCATCTCATCTCCATCTCATCTCCATCTCATCTCCATCTCATCTCCATCTCATCTCCATCTCATCTCCATCTCATCTCCATCTCATCTCCATCTCATCTCCATCTCATCTCCATCTCATCTCCATCTCATCTCCATCTCATCTCCATCTCATCTCCATCTCATCTCCATCTCATCTCCATCTCATCTCCATCTCATCTCCATCTCATCTCCATCTCATCTCCATCTCATCTCCATCTCATCTCCATCTCATCTCCATCTCATCTCCATCTCATCTCCATCTCATCTCCATCTCATCTCCATCTCATCTCCATCTCATCTCCATCTCATCTCCATCTCATCTCCATCTCATCTCCATCTCATCTCCATCTCATCTCCATCTCATCTCCATCTCATCTCCATCTCATCTCCATCTCATCTCCATCTCATCTCCATCTCATCTCCATCTCATCTCCATCTCATCTCCATCTCATCTCCATCTCATCTCCATCTCATCTCCATCTCATCTCCATCTCATCTCCATCTCATCTCCATCTCATCTCCATCTCATCTCCATCTCATCTCCATCTCATCTCCATCTCATCTCCATCTCATCTCCATCTCATCTCCATCTCATCTCCATCTCATCTCCATCTCATCTCCATCTCATCTCCATCTCATCTCCATCTCATCTCCATCTCATCTCCATCTCATCTCCATCTCATCTCCATCTCATCTCCATCTCATCTCCATCTCATCTCCATCTCATCTCCATCTCATCTCCATCTCATCTCAATCTCCATCTCATCTCCATCTCATCTCCATCTCATCTCCATCTCATCTCCATCTCATCTCCATCTCATCTCCATCTCATCTCCATCTCATCTCCATCTCATCTCCATCTCATCTCCATCTCATCTCCATCTCATCTCCATCTCATCTCCATCTCATCTCCATCTCATCTCCATCTCATCTCCATCTCATCTCCATCTCATCTCCATCTCATCTCCATCTCATCTCCATCTCATCTCCATCTCATCTCCATCTCATCTCCATCTCATCTCCATCTCATCTCCATCTCATCTCCATCTCATCTCCATCTCATCTCCATCTCATCTCCATCTCATCTCCATCTCATCTCCATCTCATCTCCATCTCATCTCCATCTCATCTCCATCTCATCTCCATCTCATCTCCATCTCATCTCCATCTCATCTCCATCTCATCTCCATCTCATCTCCATCTCATCTCCATCTCATCTCCATCTCATCTCCATCTCATCTCCATCTCATCTCCATCTCATCTCCATCTCATCTCCATCTCATCTCCATCTCATCTCCATCTCATCTCCATCTCATCTCCATCTCATCTCCATCTCATCTCCATCTCATCTCCATCTCATCTCCATCTCATCTCCATCTCATCTCCATCTCATCTCCATCTCATCTCCATCTCATCTCCACTCATCTCCATCTCATCTCCATCTCATCTCCATCTCATCTCCATCTCATCTCCATCTCATCTCATCTCATCTCCATCTCATCTCCATCTCATCTCCATCTCATCTCCATCTCATCTCCATCTCATCTCCATCTCATCTCCATCTCATCTCCATCTCATCTCCATCTCATCTCCATCTCATCTCCATCTCATCTCATCTCATCTCATCTCATCTCCATCTCATCTCCATCTCATCTCCATCTCATCTCCATCTCATCTCCATCTCATCTCCATCTCATCTCCATCTCATCTCCATCTCATCTCCATCTCATCTCCATCTCATCTCCAATCTCATCTCCATCTCATCTCCATCTCATCTCCATCTCATCTCCATCTCATCTCCATCTCATCTCCATCTCATCTCCATCTCATCTCCATCTCATCTCCATCTCATCTCCATCTCATCTCCATCTCATCTCCATCTCATCTCCATCTCATCTCCATCTCATCTCCATCTCATCTCCATCTCATCTCCATCTCATCTCCATCTCATCTCCATCTCATCTCCATCTCATCTCCATCTCATCTCCATCTCATCTCCATCTCATCTCCATCTCATCTCCATCTCATCTCCATCTCATCTCCATCTCATCTCCATCTCATCTCCATCTCATCTCATCTCATCTCCATCTCATCTCCATCTCATCTCCATCTCATCTCCATCTCATCTCCATCTCATCTCCATCTCATCTCCATCTCATCTCCATCTCATCTCCATCTCATCTCCATCTCATCTCCATCTCATCTCCATCTCATCTCCATCTCATCTCCATCTCATCTCCATCTCATCTCCATCTCATCTCCATCTCATCTCCATCTCATCTCCATCTCATCTCCATCTCATCTCCATCTCATCTCCATCTCATCTCCATCTCATCTCCATCTCATCTCCATCTCATCTCCATCTCATCTCCATCTCATCTCCATCTCATCTCCATCTCATCTCCATCTCATCTCCATCTCATCTCCATCTCATCTCCATCTCATCTCCATCTCATCTCCATCTCATCTCCATCTCATCTCCATCTCATCTCCATCTCATCTCCATCTCATCTCCATCTCATCTCCATCTCATCTCCATCTCATCTCCATCTCATCTCCATCTCATCTCCATCTCATCTCCATCTCATCTCCATCTCATCTCCATCTCATCACCATCTCATCTCCATCTCATCTCCATCTCATCTCCATCTCATCTCCATCTCATCTCCATCTCATCTCCATCTCATCTCCATCTCATCTCCATCTCATCTCCATCTCATCTCCATCTCATCTCCATCTCATCTCCATCTCATCTCCATCTCATCTCCATCTCATCTCCATCTCATCTCCATCTCATCTCCATCTCATCTCCATCTCATCTCCATCTCATCTCCATCTCATCTCCATCTCATCTCCATCTCATCTCCATCTCATCTCCATCTCATCTCCATCTCATCTCCATCTCATCTCCATCTCATCTCCATCTCATCTCCATCTCATCTCCATCTCATCTCCATCTCATCTCCATCTCTCATCTCCATCTCATCTCCATCTCATCTCCATCTCATCTCCATCTCATCTCCATCTCATCTCCATCTCATCTCCATCTCATCTCCATCTCATCTCCATCTCATCTCCATCTCATCTCCATCTCATCTCCATCTCATCTCCATCTCATCTCCATCTCATCTCCATCTCATCTCCATCTCATCTCCATCTCATCTCCATCTCATCTCCATCTCATCTCCATCTCATCTCCATCTCATCTCCATCTCATCTCCATCTCATCTCCATCTCATCTCCATCTCATCTCCATCTCATCTCCATCTCATCTCCATCTCATCTCCATCTCATCTCCATCTCATCTCCATCTCATCTCCATCTCATCTCCATCTCATCTCCATCTCATCTCCATCTCATCTCCATCTCATCTCCATCTCATCTCCATCTCATCTCCATCTCATCTCCATCTCATCTCCATCTCATCTCCATCTCATCTCCATCTCATCTCCATCTCATCTCCATCTCATCTCCATCTCATCTCCATCTCATCTCCATCTCATCTCCATCTCATCTCCATCTCATCTCCATCTCATCTCCATCTCATCTCCATCTCATCTCCATCTCATCTCCATCTCATCTCCATCTCATCTCCATCTCATCTCCATCTCATCTCCATCTCATCTCCATCTCATCTCCATCTCATCTCCATCTCATCTCCATCTCATCTCCATCTCATCTCCATCTCATCTCATCTCATCTCCATCTCATCTCCATCTCATCTCCATCTCATCTCCATCTCATCTCCATCTCATCTCCATCTCATCTCCATCTCATCTCCATCTCATCTCCATCTCATCTCCATCTCATCTCCATCTCATCTCCATCTCATCTCCATCTCATCTCCATCTCATCTCCATCTCATCTCCATCTCATCTCCATCTCATCTCCATCTCATCTCCATCTCATCTCCATCTCATCTCCATCTCATCTCCATCTCATCTCCATCTCATCTCCATCTCATCTCCATCTCATCTCCATCTCATCTCCATCTCATCTCCATCTCATCTCCATCTCATCTCCATCTCATCTCCATCTCATCTCCATCTCATCTCCATCTCATCTCCATCTCATCTCCATCTCATCTCCATCTCATCTCCATCTCATCTCCATCTCATCTCCATCTCATCTCCATCTCATCTCCATCTCATCTCCATCTCATCTCCATCTCATCTCCATCTCATCTCCATCTCATCTCCATCTCATCTCCATCTCATCTCCATCTCATCTCCATCTCATCTCCATCTCATCTCCATCTCATCTCCATCTCATCTCCATCTCATCTCCATCTCATCTCCATCTCATCTCCATCTCATCTCCATCTCATCTCCATCTCATCTCCATCTCATCTCCATCTCATCTCCATCTCATCTCCATCTCATCTCCATCTCATCTCCATCTCATCTCCTCTCATCTCCATCTCATCTCCATCTCATCTCCATCTCATCTCCATCTCATCTCCATCTCATCTCCATCTCATCTCCATCTCATCTCCATCTCATCTCCATCTCATCTCCATCTCATCTCCATCTCATCTCCATCTCATCTCCATCTCATCTCCATCTCATCTCCATCTCATCTCCATCTCATCTCCATCTCATCTCCATCTCATCTCCATCTCATCTCCATCTCATCTCCATCTCATCTCCATCTCATCTCCATCTCATCTCCATCTCATCTCCATCTCATCTCCATCTCATCTCCATCTCATCTCCATCTCATCTCCTCATCTCATCTCATCTCCATCTCATCTCCATCTCATCTCCATCTCATCTCCATCTCATCTCCATCTCATCTCCATCTCATCTCCATCTCATCTCCATCTCATCTCCATCTCATCTCCATCTCATCTCCATCTCATCTCCATCTCATCTCCATCTCATCTCCATCTCATCTCCATCTCATCTCCATCTCATCTCCATCTCATCTCCATCTCATCTCCATCTCATCTCCATCTCATCTCCATCTCATCTCCATCTCATCCCATCTCATCTCCATCTCATCTCCATCTCATCTCCATCTCATCTCCATCTCATCTCCATCTCATCTCCATCTCATCTCCATCTCATCTCCATCTCATCTCCATCTCATCTCCATCTCATCTCCATCTCATCTCCATCTCATCTCCATCTCATCTCCATCTCATCTCCATCTCATCTCCATCTCATCTCCATCTCATCTCCATCTCATCTCCATCTCATCTCCATCTCATCTCCATCTCATCTCCATCTCATCTCCATCTCATCTCCATCTCATCTCCATCTCATCTCCATCTCATCTCCATCTCATCTCCATCTCATCTCCATCTCATCTCCATCTCATCTCCATCTCATCTCCATCTCATCTCCATCTCATCTCCATCTCATCTCCATCTCATCTCCATCTCATCTCCATCTCATCTCCATCTCATCTCCATCTCATCTCCATCTCATCTCCATCTCATCTCCATCTCATCTCATCTCATCTCCATCTCATCTCCATCTCATCTCCATCTCATCTCCATCTCATCTCCATCTCATCTCCATCTCATCTCCATCTCATCTCCATCTCATCTCCATCTCATCTCCATCTCATCTCCATCTCATCTCCATCTCATCTCCATCTCATCTCCATCTCATCTCCATCTCATCTCCATCTCATCCCATCTCATCTCCATCTCATCTCCATCTCATCTCCATCTCATCTCCATCTCATCTCCATCTCATCTCCATCTCATCTCCATCTCATCTCCATCTCATCTCCATCTCATCTCCATCTCATCTCCATCTCATCTCCATCTCATCTCCATCTCATCTCCATCTCATCTCCATCTCATCTCCATCTCATCTCCATCTCATCTCCATCTCATCTCCATCTCATCTCCATCTCATCTCCATCTCATCTCCATCTCATCTCCATCTCATCTCCATCTCATCTCCATCTCATCTCCATCTCATCTCCATCTCATCTCCATCTCATCTCCATCTCATCTCCATCTCATCTCCATCTCATCTCCATCTCATCTCCATCTCATCTCCATCTCATCTCCATCTCATCTCCATCTCATCTCCATCTCATCTCCATCTCATCTCCATCTCATCTCCATCTCATCTCCATCTCATCTCCATCTCATCTCCATCTCATCTCCATCTCATCTCCATCTCATCTCCATCTCATCTCCATCTCATCTCCATCTCATCTCCATCTCATCTCCATCTCATCTCCATCTCATCTCCATCTCATCTCCATCTCATCTCCATCTCATCTCCATCTCATCTCCATCTCATCTCCATCTCATCTCCATCTCATCTCCATCTCATCTCATCTCATCTCCATCTCATCTCCATCTCATCTCCATCTCATCTCCATCTCATCTCCATCTCATCTCCATCTCATCTCCATCTCATCTCCATCTCATCTCCATCTCATCTCCATCTCATCTCCATCTCATCTCCATCTCATCTCCATCTCATCTCCATCTCATCTCCATCTCATCTCCATCTCATCTCCATCTCATCTCCATCTCATCTCCATCTCATCTCCATCTCATCTCCATCTCATCTCCATCTCATCTCCATCTCATCTCCATCTCATCTCCATCTCATCTCCATCTCATCTCCATCTCATCTCCATCTCATCTCCATCTCATCTCCATCTCATCTCCATCTCATCTCCATCTCATCTCCATCTCATCTCCATCTCATCTCCATCTCATCTCCATCTCATCTCCATCTCATCTCCATCTCATCTCCATCTCATCTCCATCTCATCTCCATCTCATCTCCATCTCATCTCCATCTCATCTCCATCTCATCTCCATCTCATCTCCATCTCATCTCCATCTCATCTCCATCTCATCTCCATCTCATCTCCATCTCATCTCCATCTCATCTCCATCTCATCTCCATCTCATCTCCATCTCATCTCCATCTCATCTCCATCTCATCTCCATCTCATCTCCATCTCATCTCCATCTCATCTCCATCTCATCTCCATCTCATCTCCATCTCATCTCCATCTCATCTCCATCTCATCTCCATCTCATCTCCATCTCATCTCCATCTCATCTCCATCTCATCTCCATCTCATCTCCATCTCATCTCCATCTCATCTCCATCTCATCTCCATCTCATCTCCATCTCATCTCCATCTCATCTCCATCTCATCTCCATCTCATCTCCATCTCATCTCCATCTCATCCATCTCATCTCCATCTCATCTCCATCTCATCTCCATCTCATCTCCATCTCATCTCCATCTCATCTCCATCTCATCTCCATCTCATCTCCATCTCATCTCCATCTCATCTCCATCTCATCTCCATCTCATCTCCATCTCATCTCCATCTCATCTCCATCTCATCTCCATCTCATCTCCATCTCATCTCCATCTCATCTCATCTCATCTCCATCTCATCTCCATCTCATCTCCATCTCATCTCCATCTCATCTCCATCTCATCTCCATCTCATCTCCATCTCATCTCCATCTCATCTCCATCTCATCTCCATCTCATCTCCATCTCATCTCCATCTCATCTCCATCTCATCTCCATCTCATCTCCATCTCATCTCCATCTCATCTCCATCTCATCTCCATCTCATCTCCATCTCATCTCCATCTCATCTCCATCTCATCTCCATCTCATCTCCATCTCATCTCCATCTCATCTCCATCTCATCTCCATCTCATCTCCATCTCATCTCCATCTCATCTCCATCTCATCTCCATCTCATCTCCATCTCATCTCCATCTCATCTCCATCTCATCTCCATCTCATCTCCATCTCATCTCCATCTCATCTCCATCTCATCTCCATCTCATCTCCATCTCATCTCCATCTCATCTCCATCTCATCTCCATCTCATCTCCATCTCATCTCCATCTCATCTCCATCTCATCTCCATCTCATCTCCATCTCATCTCCATCTCATCTCCATCTCATCTCCATCTCATCTCCATCTCATCTCCATCTCATCTCCATCTCATCTCCATCTCATCTCCATCTCATCTCCATCTCATCTCCATCTCATCTCCATCTCATCTCCATCTCATCTCCATCTCATCTCCATCTCATCTCCATCTCATCTCCATCTCATCTCCATCTCATCTCCATCTCATCTCCATCTCATCTCCATCTCATCTCCATCTCATCTCCATCTCATCTCCATCTCATCTCCATCTCATCTCCATCTCATCTCCATCTCATCTCCATCTCATCTCCATCTCATCTCCATCTCATCTCCATCTCATCTCCATCTCATCTCCATCTCATCTCCATCTCATCTCCATCTCATCTCCATCTCATCTCCATCTCATCTCCATCTCATCTCCATCTCATCTCCATCTCATCTCCATCTCATCTCCATCTCATCTCCATCTCATCTCCATCTCATCTCCATCTCATCTCCATCTCATCTCCATCTCATCTCCATCTCATCTCCATCTCATCTCCATCTCATCTCCATCTCATCTCCATCTCATCTCCATCTCATCTCCATCTCATCTCCATCTCATCTCCATCTCATCTCCATCTCATCTCCATCTCATCTCCATCTCATCTCCATCTCATCTCCATCTCATCTCCATCTCATCTCCATCTCATCTCCATCTCATCTCCATCTCATCTCCATCTCATCTCCATCTCATCTCCATCTCATCTCCATCTCATCTCCATCTCATCTCCATCTCATCTCCATCTCATCTCCATCTCATCTCCATCTCATCTCCATCTCATCTCCATCTCATCTCCATCTCATCTCCATCTCATCTTCCATCTCATCTCCATCTCATCTCCATCTCATCTCCATCTCATCTCCATCTCATCTCCATCTCATCTCCATCTCATCTCCATCTCATCTCCATCTCATCTCCATCTCATCTCCATCTCATCTCCATCTCATCTCCATCTCATCTCCATCTCATCTCCATCTCATCTCCATCTCATCTCCATCTCATCTCCATCTCATCTCCATCTCATCTCCATCTCATCTCCATCTCATCTCCATCTCATCTCCATCTCATCTCCATCTCATCTCCATCTCATCTCCATCTCATCTCCATCTCATCTCCATCTCATCTCCATCTCATCTCCATCTCATCTCCATCTCATCTCCATCTCATCTCCATCTCATCTCCATCTCATCTCCATCTCATCTCCATCTCATCTCCATCTCATCTCCATCTCATCTCCATCTCATCTCCATCTCATCTCCATCTCATCTCCATCTCATCTCCATCTCATCTCCATCTCATCTCCATCTCATCTCCATCTCATCTCCATCTCATCTCCATCTCATCTCCATCTCATCTCCATCTCATCTCCATCTCATCTCCATCTCATCTCCATCTCATCTCCATCTCATCTCCATCTCATCTCCATCTCATCTCCATCTCATCTCCATCTCATCTCCATCTCATCTCCATCTCATCTCCATCTCATCTCCATCTCATCTCCATCTCATCTCCATCTCATCTCCATCTCATCTCCATCTCATCTCCATCTCATCTCCATCTCATCTCCATCTCATCTCCATCTCATCTCCATCTCATCTCCATCTCATCTCCATCTCATCTCCATCTCATCTCCATCTCATCTCCATCTCATCTCCATCTCATCTCCATCTCATCTCCATCTCATCTCCATCTCATCTCCATCTCATCTCCATCTCATCTCCATCTCATCTCCATCTCATCTCCATCTCATCTCCATCTCATCTCCATCTCATCTCCATCTCATCTCCATCTCATCTCCATCTCATCTCCATCTCATCTCCATCTCATCTCCATCTCATCTCCATCTCATCTCCATCTCATCTCCATCTCATCTCCATCTCATCTCCATCTCATCTCCATCTCATCTCCATCTCATCTCCATCTCATCTCCATCTCATCTCCATCTCATCTCCATCTCATCTCCATCTCATCTCCATCTCATCTCCATCTCATCTCCATCTCATCTCCATCTCATCTCCATCTCATCTCCATCTCATCTCCATCTCATCTCCATCTCATCTCCATCTCATCTCCATCTCATCTCCATCTCATCTCCATCTCATCTCCATCTCATCTCCATCTCATCTCCATCTCATCTCCATCTCATCTCTCCATCTCATCTCCATCTCATCTCCATCTCATCTCCATCTCATCTCCATCTCATCTCCATCTCATCTCCATCTCATCTCCATCTCATCTCCATCTCATCTCCATCTCATCTCCATCTCATCTCCATCTCATCTCCATCTCATCTCCATCTCATCTCCATCTCATCTCCATCTCATCTCCATCTCATCTCCATCTCATCTCCATCTCATCTCCATCTCATCTCCATCTCATCTCCATCTCATCTCCATCTCATCTCCATCTCATCTCCATCTCATCTCCATCTCATCTCCATCTCATCTCCATCTCATCTCCATCTCATCTCCATCTCATCTCCATCTCATCTCCATCTCATCTCCATCTCATCTCCATCTCATCTCCATCTCATCTCCATCTCATCTCCATCTCATCTCCATCTCATCTCCATCTCATCTCCATCTCATCTCCATCTCATCTCCATCTCATCTCCATCTCATCTCCATCTCATCTCCATCTCATCTCCATCTCATCTCCATCTCATCTCCATCTCATCTCCATCTCATCTCCATCTCATCTCCATCTCATCTCCATCTCATCTCCATCTCATCTCCATCTCATCTCCATCTCATCTCCATCTCATCTCCATCTCATCTCCATCTCATCTCATCTATCTCATCTCCATCTCATCTCCATCTCATCTCCATCTCATCTCCATCTCATCTCCATCTCATCTCCATCTCATCTCCATCTCATCTCCATCTCATCTCCATCTCATCTCCATCTCATCTCCATCTCATCTCCATCTCATCTCCATCTCATCTCCATCTCATCTCCATCTCATCTCCATCTCATCTCCATCTCATCTCCATCTCATCTCCATCTCATCTCCATCTCATCTCCATCTCATCTCCATCTCATCTCCATCTCATCTCCATCTCATCTCCATCTCATCTCCATCTCATCTCCATCTCATCTCCATCTCATCTCCATCTCATCTCCATCTCATCTCCATCTCATCTCCATCTCATCTCCATCTCATCTCCATCTCATCTCCATCTCATCTCCATCTCATCTCCATCTCATCTCCATCTCATCTCCATCTCATCTCCATCTCATCTCCATCTCATCTCCATCTCATCTCCATCTCATCTCCATCTCATCTCCATCTCATCTCCATCTCATCTCCATCTCATCTCCATCTCATCTCCATCTCATCTCCATCTCATCTCCATCTCATCTCCATCTCATCTCCATCTCATCTCCATCTCATCTCCATCTCATCTCCATCTCATCTCCATCTCATCTCCATCTCATCTCCATCTCATCTCCATCTCATCTCCATCTCATCTCCATCTCATCTCCATCTCATCTCCATCTCATCTCCATCTCATCTCCATCTCATCTCCATCTCATCTCCATCTCATCTCCATCTCATCTCCATCTCATCTCCATCTCATCTCCATCTCATCTCCATCTCATCTCCATCTCATCTCCATCTCATCTCCATCTCATCTCCATCTCATCTCCATCTCATCTCCATCTCATCTCCATCTCATCTCCATCTCATCTCCATCTCATCTCCATCTCATCTCCATCTCATCTCCATCTCATCTCCATCTCATCTCCATCTCATCTCCATCTCATCTCCATCTCATCTCCATCTCATCTCCATCTCATCTCCATCTCATCTCCATCTCATCTCCATCTCATCTCCATCTCATCTCCATCTCATCTCCATCTCATCTCCATCTCATCTCCATCTCATCTCCATCTCATCTCCATCTCATCTCCATCTCATCTCCATCTCATCTCCATCTCATCTCCATCTCATCTCCATCTCATCTCCATCTCATCTCCATCTCATCTCCATCTCATCTCCATCTCATCTCCATCTCATCTCCATCTCATCTCCATCTCATCTCCATCTCATCTCCATCTCATCTCCATCTCATCTCCATCTCATCTCCATCTCATCTCCATCTCATCTCCATCTCATCTCCATCTCATCTCCATCTCATCTCCATCTCATCTCCATCTCATCTCCATCTCATCTCCATCTCATCTCCATCTCATCTCCATCTCATCTCCATCTCATCTCCATCTCATCTCCATCTCATCTCCATCTCATCTCCATCTCATCTCCATCTCATCTCCATCTCATCTCCATCTCATCTCCATCTCATCTCCATCTCATCTCCATCTCATCTCCATCTCATCTCCATCTCATCTCCATCTCATCTCCATCTCATCTCCATCTCATCTCCATCTCATCTCCATCTCATCTCCATCTCATCTCCATCTCATCTCCATCTCATCTCCATCTCATCTCCATCTCATCTCCATCTCATCTCCATCTCATCTCCATCTCATCTCCATCTCATCTCCATCTCATCTCCATCTCATCTCCATCTCATCTCCATCTCATCTCCATCTCATCTCCATCTCATCTCCATCTCATCTCCATCTCATCTCCATCTCATCTCCATCTCATCTCCATCTCATCTCCATCTCATCTCATCTCATCTCATCTCCATCTCATCTCCATCTCATCTCCATCTCATCTCCATCTCATCTCCATCTCATCTCCATCTCATCTCCATCTCATCTCCATCTCATCTCCATCTCATCTCCATCTCATCTCCATCTCATCTCCATCTCATCTCCATCTCATCTCCATCTCATCTCCATCTCATCTCCATCTCATCTCCATCTCATCTCCATCTCATCTCCATCTCATCTCCATCTCATCTCCATCTCATCTCCATCTCATCTCCATCTCATCTCCATCTCATCTCCATCTCATCTCCATCTCATCTCCATCTCATCTCCATCTCATCTCCATCTCATCTCCATCTCATCTCCATCTCATCTCCATCTCATCTCCATCTCATCTCCATCTCATCTCCATCTCATCTCCATCTCATCTCCATCTCATCTCCATCTCATCTCCATCTCATCTCCATCTCATCTCCATCTCATCTCCATCTCATCTCCATCTCATCTCCATCTCATCTCCATCTCATCTCCATCTCATCTCCATCTCATCTCCATCTCATCTCCATCTCATCTCCATCTCATCTCCATCTCATCTCCATCTCATCTCCATCTCATCTCCATCTCATCTCCATCTCATCTCCATCTCATCTCCATCTCATCTCCATCTCATCTCCATCTCATCTCCATCTCATCTCCATCTCATCTCCATCTCATCTCCATCTCATCTCCATCTCATCTCCATCTCATCTCCATCTCATCTCCATCTCATCTCCATCTCATCTCCATCTCATCTCCATCTCATCTCCATCTCATCTCCATCTCATCTCCATCTCATCTCCATCTCATCTCCATCTCATCTCCATCTCATCTCCATCTCATCTCCATCTCATCTCCATCTCATCTCCATCTCATCTCCATCTCATCTCCATCTCATCTCCATCTCATCTCCATCTCATCTCCATCTCATCTCCATCTCATCTCCATCTCATCTCCATCTCATCTCCATCTCATCTCCATCTCATCTCCATCTCATCTCCATCTCATCTCCATCTCATCTCCATCTCATCTCCATCTCATCTCCATCTCATCTCCATCTCATCTCCATCTCATCTCCATCTCATCTCCATCTCATCTCCATCTCATCTCCATCTCATCTCCATCTCATCTCCATCTCATCTCCATCTCATCTCCATCTCATCTCCATCTCATCTCCATCTCATCTCCATCTCATCTCCATCTCATCTCCATCTCATCTCCATCTCATCTCCATCTCATCTCCATCTCATCTCCATCTCATCTCCATCTCATCTCCATCTCATCTCCATCTCATCTCCATCTCATCTCCATCTCATCTCCATCTCATCTCCATCTCATCTCCATCTCATCTCCATCTCATCTCCATCTCATCTCCATCTCATCTCCATCTCATCTCCATCTCATCTCCATCTCATCTCCATCTCATCTCCATCTCATCTCCATCTCATCTCCATCTCATCTCCATCTCATCTCCATCTCACCTCCATCTCATCTCCATCTCATCTCCATCTCATCTTCATCTCATCTCATCTCATCTCATCTCATCTCATCTCATCTCATCTCATCTCATCTCATCTCATCTCATCTCATCATCATCAAGGGTAGTAAAATTGTCTACTGTACTATATATTTTATAGTACTTATCTTATCTTATCGTTACAGACAAAAGTGTCTTGTCTGTATTTATATGCCGAAGGGTATATAAAATTTCTTCTTTAAAGACCATGACAATTTGACTTTGCAATTAACTTACATAGTTGCTGACATATCAGGGGATATCGAAGTTATTATCTTAGCTCAGCTTAGTTTTATTACTGATGAAATAAAACAAATTAATTTGTTTAAATCTTCATTATTTATTTTGAACTAACGTTCAAATTAAAATTAGTGACGCGTTTCGCTACACAGTAGCTTTTTCAAACTAGTGAAGCTACAATGAAAAACTTTTAATTTATATAGTGCCTTAATACGGAATTCTAAGATATTGACAAAAGTATTAAAAATGGGGATAAGTACAAAAAGTGCCTAAATACGGAATTCTAAGATATTGACAAAAGTATTATAATATATTTAAATAGGTATAAGTACAAAAAGTGTCTAAATACGGGATTCTAAGAAAGATACAAAGGTATTGAAAAAAGGTACCTGGGAAATTGATCAACAACTATCACATTTTCTAGGTAAAAAGGTTTAATAAGGGAGAATGATTGATATCTATTTGGTCGTTAAGCAGATTACCGGAATATTTGTTTTTGTTAATCTCGAGGGCTTCTAAAAGATTTAATTTAAAGGATTTGGGTTCTACATGCAAAATTTCAAAATTTGAGTCGAAAGTGTGTTGGTTTGTTAATAGATGATTTGAATAGTTGGAATCTAATTTGTTATTGTCATAGCTGCGTTTGTGTTCTGAAATTCTAGTTTTAAAGTTCCTAAAAGTTCTACCGATATACATTTTGTCACAGTTGTCGTTACCACATTTTAATTAGAACTTTTAGGAACTTTAAAACTAGAATTTCAGAACACAAACGCAGCTATGACAATAACAAATTAGATTCCAACTATTCAAATCATCTATTAACAAACCAACACACTTTCGACTCAAATTTTGAAATTTTGCATGTAGAACCCAAATCCTTTAAATTAAATCTTTTAGAAGCCCTCGAGATTAACAAAAACAAATATTCCGGTAATCTGCTTAACGACCAAATAGATATCAATCATTCTCCCTTATTAAACCTTTTTACCTAGAAAATGTGATAGTTGTTGATCAATTTCCCAGGTACCTTTTTTCAATACCTTTGTATCTTTCTTAGAATCCCGTATTTAGACACTTTTTGTACTTATACCTATTTAAATATATTATAATACTTTTGTCAATATCTTAGAATTCCGTATTTAGGCACTTTTTGTACTTATCCCCATTTTTAATACTTTTGTCAATATCTTAGAATTCCGTATTAAGGCACTATATAAATTAAAAGTTTTTCATTGTAGCTTCACTAGTTTGAAAGAGCTACTGTGTAGCGAAACGCGTCACTAATTTTAATTTGAACGTCAGTTCAAAATAAATAATGAAGATTTAAACAAATTAATTTGTTTTATTTCATCAGATTTATGATAATCTTTTGATTGTTAGAAATTTCAATATTTATGATTTTATTGCCTAACTAATGTGACCATCTTGACGGTGGAGAAGCTCAGTTAATGGATTTATTGAGTATTCTATATGTTTAGGAGTGATATTTTCTCTTCTACATTCCAAAAGGAAACATCTTCTATTGTATTCTTTTGCTAATTTCATCTTAATTCTCGACCATTTCTTAAATAATTGAACAGTATATTTACCATAATTGTCTTCTATGTTCTTATGAAAAAAAATTCAAACCACTTACTAACATAAAAATTGCAAATAAAACATGTTTAACGATCAAATCAATTTATACAAGAGTTGAAGATAAAACTGATATTCCTAATCTTTTAAATGTAGTATACTGTATCCCTTGTAGGAATTGCGAGGATAAATATATTGGTCACACTAGCCAAAAATTAAAAAACCGAATTTCTCTCCATAAAAGTGATTCCAGATTATATCCTGATAGATGTGCTTTGGCCAAACATATAATTGATAAAGACCATATTATGGATTTTGATTCTGTCAGTATTTCAGATATACAATCAAATACTAAAAAAAGACTTTTCTTGGAAATGGATCACATATCTCAAGAACAAAATATCATCAATAGAAAGACTGATCATAAAAATTTGAGTGATATTTATTACTACCTTTTGGCTATTGATAAGGAGCATGAGTGTCATCAAATTTCAAATTCGTCTATTTCAAACATTTGAGGTTAAAATAACATCAAGCGAATATAAAAAAATAAGATGAACCTAACCAATCTTGATATTTTTAGATAAAGGTTAGTCATAATTTTATACTAGTTCTCATTCTATAAGCAAACGATTTAGTTTGACATCATTTTGACATTTTTTTTTTTTAATTCTAATCAAAATTATAATATAATATGATATATATATATATATATATATCAACATATGTACATATACATATATATATATATTTATCTTTACGCCTTTGTGCGTCCGATATACGGACGCACAATTATTTATCAATTTAAACTACTTTTTCGATAGTTTTACATCATAACAAGCATTCTTGCAAATTTTATGGTGGACCTCAAAATACGACAAAATGAGTGGAGTATATAATATGTGAGTTCCATAAATTTCCGCACTGGCGCACTTGTATATACACGATGTGAATAAACTAAAATATTTTTTAGCCAAACCAAGCGACTTGTGCGTCCGCTGGTGGCAACACCGCAATTATAAGAATTAAGTGACTATATTTCTGAATATTTCTTCGGTGGTTGTTTCATAGGAAACTTTTATAAACTTACATAATTTACTAGGACTTTGGGCCCATAGCAGCATAATGACATACTTTTGTTTTCTTGTTGATTGACGCAGTTTAATTCAGCTTATGTCGCTGAGTAGATGGGCTAAGACAGTTCCGCGACAAGTATAGGGAAAACAGTGTGTTAGAGAAAGAGAGTCATGGAGGCAATGTGTGTGAGAGAGAGCGCGCCGTCGTGCGCATCGTCCGCCATTTTTAGTCCGCCGTGCGCATCGCATTTTTAGTCTGCTTCGCGCATCACGAGGCGGCCGCCATTTTTAGTCCCCGAGCCGTGCAGTTCGCCATTTTTAGTCTGCTTCGCGCATCATGAGGCGAATTTAATTTTAAAAAAATTTTGACTTGAGTGCGGATCGAACCGCCAACCTACGCGTCAATAGCAATTGATTTAACACAGTAGACCATAAGCTCTCATGTTTATTCTATGCGAAGAAAGGTATTACATGCTGCAATACGGTCGCGCGCGCACCGTACGCTAGGCGCCGTAAGTTGTGACGTAATCGAGACTGATCCGTTGCGATGATAACAGGCGCGCGCTAATATACCTGGGGGCTTAAAAGTAACTTATGTTGAAATATTACCAACGAATTTCGTAATATACCGGGGGGCTTAAAAGTAACTTATGTTGAAATATTACTAACGAATTTCGTAATATACCGGGGGGCTTAAAAGTAACATACTATATAATATTTGAACTGAAGTGGCACGTCGCGTGCTACGTCAAACGCAACGTGTCACGTGTGAAGGTTACGTACTACGCCGTCACATGCTACGTCAAACGCCACGTGTCATGTCAAACGTCACGTGTCACGTCAAACGTCACATGTCACGTCAAACGTCACGTGTCACGTCAAACGTCACGTGTCACGTCAAACGTCACGTGTCACGTCAAACGTCACGTCAAACGTCACGTCAAACGTAACGTGTCACGTCAAACGTCACGTGTCACGTCAAACGTCACGTGTCACGTCAAACGTCACGTGTCACGTCAAACGTCACGTGTCACGTCAAACGTCACGTGTCACGTCAAACGTCACGTGTCACGTCAAACGTCACGTGTCACGTGTCACGTCACGTGTCACGTCAAACGTCACGTGTCACGTCAAACGTCATGTGTCACGTCACGTGTAGCGGTAAACGTTACATACTACGCCAAACGTCACGTGTCACAAGCTACGTCAAACGTGTGGGCTCATTTGTAATATGGCTTTAGAAGAGTACAGTCATCGAATTGAAGAGTTTATTAAGAGAATTGGTAAATTAAATGAAGAAATTGCACTTTATGAGGATAAAAGTGAGGTTATAAGGCAAATAGAGAATCTCAGTTTATCTGGTGGGGAAGAAGAAGAAGTACGACGGGTGTGGAGCAGTCTTAGTATAAACTGGTTACCTAAAGAGCTAGCATGCAGACAATTACCACAAATTACTTATCCGTTAAGACGTATTCAACCATGTTCAATAGAACAGAAGAAGATATAAAAAATGAAATCAACAATGTTTTTGCTATGTCATGTGTAATATTAGTATTTGTCTTTGTTTTAATTTTAAAAATTATTTTAAAAATTGTGAAACGAAAATTTGAATCTTCATGTAATATAAAAGTTGATGAATATACAGAGTGTTTCAATAAAAAACCCATGTAACTTTAAAAAAACTTTATTTACAATGGTAATACAGTATTTGAAAACCAGTGACTGAGGCGTTGTACATTTGGATTTGGATCATGAACAAAGTTTCCTGTTGCACACGGCGTACCATCAAATTTGCAAACGTCAATAATGTGTGGAAAAACACCAAATACGTGACATTTCTTCAGCAGAAATTCCGCTTTTTGTTGCCCTCGAATGTAAATATAGTCTGCGGCATACAATAGCTTGCTTTCCAATATTTCGTTTACTTTGGAATATTCTACATCTCCTGAAGAGTATCGAATGCCATGTACCTTCCTCTCCAAGTATGATGTAGTCTTTTTATCATCGTTACTTAATGTGGAGAACGGTTGCGGCGGCAAAAATATGTAATGCGAACTTTTGAAGCCGATTTCTATGGTGAGTTCTTTGGCAACGAAAATCCCATCTACGACAAAGCCTTGAATGTCTACAAATGCTACTCTCATGTTGACGTCTGCTCGAATACTAACTCTGATCAGCAACTAGTTTAGGCTTTTAACAATTTCGGTGAGGGGGAAGTATTCCATGACGCAATCGTGAATTATGATGCAATAGACTTTGGTATTTTCGGGAAAGCCTATGTTTGCTTCAATGTCGAGTTTCACATCGACTGTGGACGCCTTCATGCTTTTCTCCTGCTTCGAACAATCGATAACAAACAATGCACGATGTTTGAAAGAAGAATAATCCAGCAGGGGGCGCTTCTGTGTGGAGTTTGCGTAGTTGGGATAGAATTCAGTATAGTTAAAATATGCCTCATTGTAGTCAGTTTTACCAAAGTCCAATTGCATTCTTTCATTAGGCCAATATTCACCGTTAAGTGACAGTCTTATACTTTGCACGTCGGCATTGTCAAATAAAGTCGGGTCAGCTGTACCCACGTTACGTTTATCGGTTTGAAAGAAAACAATAACAAAACGAGGTCTTTCAACTGAAGTGGATGTTTTAACAGCCCAAACTTCACGTCTTGCGCCCTTAGTAATTGCAGGCAATTCGTGTAACTCCCACTTCCTAAATGGAATAACTATAGGTTGATCTTTTTGAATGGATTTCATGAGATTCAATTTTATATCGTCATTGGGAAAGATATGTTTAACTTTTAGTTCAATGGTTGTAATGTTAATTTTAGCAGTTGTACTAGTGAGCGTACCAGAGACATTCTTTTCCGTGATATATATGCAATCATTATCGTTTCGTGCTCGAACTAATCGTATCGTTTGACGCCCACATGTAATCATGGGATAATCGTTGAAAATGTTGAAAATATGTTTGAGAGGTATTTGAAGGTTGAAGGACTTGTCGCTGACATTCAGAATGGGATCTTTCGGGTAATTCCAGCCTGCTATAGCCATATGATTGGAATCTTCTTGGTTATAACAAGTCATGGCACGTACGGCACTTATTATTCCAGGATCCCGAACTGTTTCCATTTCCCTGGCACTTTCACTGTACGTACATGAATCGAATAGGAAGGCTCCAACATTATTTGCCAATTTTACGTCACCAGCTCCATGTGTTTCAAGCGACCCTTTAATGCACAACAAAGTATCGCTCATTGCAAACAACGAATCAACTTGATTGATGCTAAACTCCACAATGTCACTGCAATTGAATGATTTTATGAATGGAGCATAGGTTCTGTATTCGGCCTTTCGAATTGAATCGTCAAACATCGGCTTACGATATATATCAAACATTGAAGGCATGTTGTCGTTTTGACGAAGCCGTTTTCCATACATGGTTGTCATTTTTCAATTTAAACCCCAGCGATTGCAGAACCAATTTGTTTGCGAACGTGAGCTGTTTCAGCTTTGGCGACTGCTTAGCTAATGAAGTTGGAAGCTCTGCAGTCTGTCTTTTATGATTGATTATTAGCCCCATCTGCTTCGCACTCTAAGCTCCAACACCAAAGTACTAAGTTCTCCACGAAAGTTTACAGGCTGACCGTCTTGGTCTACGGCTATGACAGTGATATTGGTTATTTCACGTTGCGGTATAACAGGTAAGTATAGCAAATTATGAGGAATTTCGTCAATGGAATATCCTGGATCTACTTGTATGACAAATTCATAGATAGTATGAGCAGGTCTGTTTGCATCGAAGGCTCCAGTGGAAATGTTACAATCGAAGCGGATACTGGATACTTTAATGATTTTGACGGGGAGATCTGAAGAGTGCATTTTGTTGGCGTCGAGTATTTTCGGTGAAAATCCCAATATTCTTCCAAGACTATCAGCTTCCATGAAGGAAATTTTGTATTTACTGCAAATTTCACATTTCAACGTATTGTGATTGGGTTTTAGTGAAAATACCGGTCTAGTTGAATTGCTGCTAGCACCCAACTTATCACTGATAAACGCTTCAAGATCAGCAATTTCATAACATCCAGTGGGAAAATTAAAACTTTGCAACTTGTTATTGGCATCGTAGTAGTAAAACATGCAATTTTCAATGTTTGGTATACTGTGATAGGAATGAAAAGATCGTAGAGCTATTTCATAATCATTCTTAGGATCGAGCACAATAGGCGTAGGAGGTTGGAAAGTGAACACGTGATTAGTGCTGTTCACTCTCAACAGCTGTGACATGATGACTAATGAAATTCGGGAGATGTATGAATTTAAATAACACACACGACATGTTCAATTATTTGTTTTTACAAAGAAAACATGTGGCTTGAGAACTCGGAGGGCCGTCACAATGCGTCGTCCAATCAGGTCGGTTGTAATGGATGAAACAAGGCAGTCGTATTTGTAGTTCAAAATTTGCTCGATATTCATTGGGAAGTTTATGCCACATATCAAGCAATTCACAAGGCCTTACACACCCTATTAGATGCTCAATGGGAAAGTGCTTTAGTTCTTCGGCAGTGAAACTACTCAATGTTTTTCCATGGTAGATATGTTGTAGTAATAGTTCCGTCATTGTTGTAGAAATTTCAAACACAAATGACCGCAATTGATTTGATCGTAGTTTTGATATTGGGTATTGTTGTAGAAAATTCTCGCACTCTTTCCAAAATATTTAACAACTTCTTTCGGCGGCTTCAAGTTACCAAATGAATCAAAATACTCTACATTGTTGTTCATCTTTCTGTAAGCTACCCAATGACTTCCGCTATTCTTAGAGGTATCCAAATTAACCACTGCGCATTCTTGTTTTCGGGGACCGGCTTTGGGGAGAGTGTCTCGCATGAAAACTCCTCGAAAATGTGGTATTTTACGCAATTTTGCGTAATGTGTTATGTCAAAGTCGGATAGTGCGTGATTGGGCAGCTTTATTAGTTTTTTTGCTTTTTTAAATACAATCCAAATCCGCCTTTTGGGTACTTTTTCAGATACAGACCGGATCCTACACGTTCCATAGCCTTATTATGACGTACATCTTCTTCCAATTTCTTTTGCGCATGCTTTGCGTCAATGACAGTTTTAGCAATCCCAGCAGCACCACCTGACAAAGCTCCAAGTGCCGAAAGGCCAGCAAACAAAGGGATGAGTGGTAGGAAACCTCCGGATTTCGCTACAGGTATTACTCGAGGAACCTCGACTTCTTTTTTCCCACCAAATTCTTTAATAAGTGCTTTGGCTGCTCGTAAGGCAAACGTTGCGGTGTCTTTCAAAGATGCCCCTTTTTTCATGGACTTTCCCACTTTTAGAATGACATCTCGATGGAAAGAACGACGTTTGCGGCGACAACCCATCCCCAGCTTTCTTTTCACCTTCATTCCGCCTGTCACAAGTAATGCAGCAGTTTTCTCTGCCAAAGAAGCGTCTTTTGATTTGACGCGAGCCCAAGCTTTATCTTCAAGTATCTGATCGGCTTTGTGTCGTTCTTCGAGAGACTTATTCTTCCAGTAAGAAATATCGTGTTGTTTACAAGCTGCGTCCAAGGGGTTAATGCCTGGATCTCCACGATCAAGACGTTTTTCCAATTTTGTACCGGCTACCCAAAAAAAAAACAATTAATTTTTTACAAAAGGGGTGGGGGAAGAGTACTTACGTCCACAGTACTGATAGCTAGGTAAGTGAAGTTCAATAGGTAGTTTATTGATGAGAGAATTTAAGAGACCTTCTCCTTCAAACACCAACATTAAGACTGATACGCGTAAGTGGCGCGACACCTATATTTATAGAGTAGCACTAAGAAAAAACGGCACACACTATGAAGATAATTCAACAAGAGCAGACGATACCCATTGAAAATCTAGATTTCACCTCAACGCCATCGATCGGCAAACATGGTAAATTGTTACCAAATTCTTTCCGTGCCATTATATGCGGTCCCAGCGGGTGTGGAAAGACGAATGCCGTGCTGGCGCTCCCATTCAATCCGAATGGCGCGAAATTCAAAAACGTTTATGTTTATTCAAAATCGTTATTCCAACCAAAGTACCAATTGCTGCAAGAAGTTATAGCACAAGTCAAGGGCGTTGGCTATTTTCCATTTAAAGACAACGAGGAAATAATAAGTCCAGATAAAGCTCGGCCTAATTCTGTCTTTTTATTCGATGACGTTGCATGTGATGGTCAACAGAAAATTCGTGAATACTACTCCATGTGCAGACATAAAGATATCGATGCTGCATATCTTTGTCAAACATACTCAAAAATACCGAAACAGCTTATACGCGATAATTGTAATGTAATTGTGTTATTCAAGCAAGATGAGGTGAACTTGAAACATATATTCGACGAACACGTATCTCCAGACATGACATTTGACACATTTAAAAATGTGTGTTCAACGTGCTGGTCTGACCGTTATGGTACTCTGGTCATTGTGAAGGATTTCACCTTCAACGATGGCAGGTATCGCAAAGGATTCGATAAATATATAAAATTGTAGCGCATGTCTTTAGTCTGCACCAATATGTCTGACGATAAGGTTACTGCTGCTGCATTGCGCAAGAAAAAAGTGTCTGAACTTGCCAGATCGATTCGCAAAAAATACTTGGCGTTGAAATTAGGTAAATCGGAGCAAGATGAGTCTATTAATAAACTATTCAAGCCGATATCTAAACCACTTGAAGAAATTGTGCAATCCTCAAAGACATTACAAAAAACGATTACAAATTTGAATCCAAAAGAGGAAATAAAAAAGGAAGAACCTGATGATGTGTTTACACCTTTTCTCGAAACGGAACCGGTGGCCGAAACCGATGAATCCGGCAATATTACACGTTCTGAGTCTCCAGAAGAGATGCGTCCCGAAATTTCCCAGGAAGCTTTCGCAGACTATTTAGACCAATATCCTGCCATCAGTCATCAGTTCATTGAAGATTACTTCCAAAAAGATGATAAAATCGATAAAAATTATGGTCCGATATACAATGATGAAATCGGTTGGTTATTAGGCAAACGTCGAATTGCGTTTAATGGAAAAACCGGTAATATAAACATACTTCCTGAGAAAAACAAAGAAGGAAGATATGTTATTGGAACGCCAGGCTTGTATGAACTTCTATTTTACCGAGACCCCAGTTACAATGATCAAGATTTACAGAACTATAAAAATCTTTTGGCAAAAACTGAAGTTCACTTAGACACGTTAGATCGTCTCAAGGGCTCAAGTACTGAAAAATATCACTACATCATAAAACCTTTATTCAAAACAAAATCTCTAACGACAACGAATAGATCGTCCAAGGTATTGACTCGTCTAAAATCGATTCCTTCGGCAAAAGGAAAAGGTATCGATCGTTTAACATATAATGATAAACCTATGGAGTATATTTATTGGGACGATGCCAATGAATTGGTGGATCGTTTGAAATTGTTGATTGCTTCAAAAGAGGCAGGTAATACGTCACACGACAACGAAATAGTAGCAATTATCAATGAGCTCAAGAAGGCTGATATAATAGAATAATACAAGCTGAAACTTGTTCATTTCAATTATGCCTGTCGATAAATTCGGACATAGACATCAAACGCCTTATGCGCGTTTACCAGCGAAAATTACGTTTCCTCATACACCGGACGGTAATATTGATATTGAAAATGTGAAAATTTGTAATGTTAAGGAACCGACAACAAATAGTGACGCTGCAACAAAAAAATATGTTGATGTTCAATTGAATGGCCTACGTACTATCAACTCACCATTAATTCAAACACATGGTGTGGTGCTGCAGCAACAAGACCGTGATATAAAGGATTTAGCAGTAGGATTGATCGAAATAAGAAAAGAGCTTCATAAGACAAAAATCCCCATATTACAGGCGCACATTACCAACTTACAAAATAAAACTAACGAAATTGATGTATTTATTTCGCGAAATCCCCCTGTAGCAGGTAGGGATATGGCTACGAAGAAATACGTTGACGATTTAATTACCACAGCCAAGGTATTTATTCGAAAAGAATTCACTGCTTCTATTAACATGTGTGTTGAAGGCATACGTGAGTTACAAAAAGAAATTACAGAAAATATCAGATCCGTCTCTGATATGAAAACTAACGTTTCGGGCATTGTAGACAATATTAAGGTCATGAATACGAATACCGTTAACCGCATTAACAGTCTGGAGCTGAAGCTAGCTGGTAGTACGTAATAATATGTATTCTAAAGAAAAAATTCAGCTTGTAAACGAGCTCCACAAACCGATACGGAAAAAATTCCCTCGGAGACGCACTATCATTAAGGGCCTTGACGACCTCTGGCATATGGATCTGGCGGAGATGAGAAATTTTGCTCCACAAAATAGGAATCATAAAATGATACTAGTCGTTATTGATTGTTTTTCAAAGTTTGTGTGGGCACGCCCACTAAAGACGAAGACCGGAGAGGAAATCACTCGGGCATTCTCGGACATTCTCGCTCACACTAGACGAATGCCGAAAAATCTGCAATCTGATCAGGGAAAGGAATTTTACAACGGCAAATTTCAAAATTTAATGAAAAAATATGGCATAAATCATTATAGCGTATTTAGTACAATGAAAGCTTCTATGACAGAGCGTGTTATAAGAACGCTAAAATCAAAACTCTACAAGTATTTCAGTTTAAATGGCACCCACAAATGGCTGGACATTCTACCTAAAATTACTCAAGACTACAACAATACAAAACATTCCACAACAAAATATAAGCCTTCTCAAGTCAACAAATCCAACGAAAAATCTATTTTGAATAACACCTATACCCATTTAAAGATAGCCGGTCCACGAAAATTTAAAGTTGGCGACATTGTGCGCATATCCAAGGCAAAACATGTCTTTGAAAAAGGATATACACCCAATTGGACTACAGAACTATTCAAAATCACCAAAGTTAAAATTACCAATCCTGCTACGTATTTACTTGCAGACATGCAAGGGACACCAATCAGCGGCTGCTTCTATGACGAAGAACTACAGAAAACATCGAATCCGGACGTTTACTTGGTGGAAAAAGTTCTTAGACGTAAAGGCAAGAAACTGTTCGTGAAATGGTTAGGCTTAGACGAAAAACATAACAGCTGGATTAATGGAGTTGATGTTTTATGATGTAAAAGGCCACACACACACACACACATGCTATAAATTGGAGGCGCTTCAGATCTCAAACTCAGTTAGCAACATGAGTTATCAAGGTGTCAGTAGTGGTGGTGGTGACGACAGTAGTAGTAGTAGTAGTAGTGATAATAACTATACTGTAGAGCTGGATAGAATTTTGAAAAACTATGAGTTTGCTGCAAAGTCTGAAAATGTGTACCTGCTTTCAACACAATATTCAATTTCCGGTTATGAAGTAAAATGCGGAATTAGTCCGGCAAGATCATTTACGCCTGCTGTTATTCTATCTCAGCAGCTCAAGTTCAGCAAAATATCTTTCAGCACTTACGAATGGCAGAACTTTATTTCAATAATGACGCAACAGATGAATTTCTTTCATACCGGAGACGAGTTCAAACCTGATTCGATTCCATGTGGAGACTACTGCACCATTACCCCATTAAATTACGATGATTGTAAGGTAATTTTTGTTAGAAAACATGACGTTGAGTATTACATGGATGAAGAAGAAGTATCCCAAATTTTAGTAGTAAATAATTTGATTATACAACGTATATCAGTGTTGGAAAATTTGGATTTTTGTCAAAATTATTATAATGTTTTGGATTTCTGTAAAAATATCACCCCCGAAAATTTAAGTTCTCTACAAATTTTATATGCATTTTGTTCCATAACACCAAACGATATGTTAAACAGCGCTCTTAGAGAATTTGTATACTTTTATAAACTCAAAGTCATCAATTATTTGAATAAATAGTTATATAGATGTGTTTGTGTGTTTTCTTCCCCCAACCGACGACGAAAAAAAACAACTATTCAAAATAATGTTTTTTATTTCAAAAGAAATACATTTAAAGCTACAAAAGCGAATTACAAAAAAATTAAAAAAGAAATACAAGCAATATACAAAAATACAGGTAAGTCATATTTTAGTCAATTATATATTACCGCTCTCGGAAGTTTGTTAATTAAAAATTAAATTTTATAATGCCCCCAAGGTAGCGTATCGGAAGTATTTGGTATTAAATAGCGTTTATCATCATAAGGACTCAAACCGATTTTTGATTGCTCTACACTATAGACATTATGTCCAAATGACCTAATGCAGCGTTGTGTGGTTATTTTATTTTTCCATTCCCTCAAACATTTCACATAGTCATCAAACGTAATGTTATTTTTAACAACATTATATTTAACGCCTTTGGACTTCTTAACAACTTTACCACCCTGAACCTTGTAACTATACATTTTAGAGCGAAGCCCTACGAAAGTTTATTTTCTCTAAATACATCTTAAAAAAATTTTAAAAATTTCATTTTCAAATATTTTGTGAGACGAACACACACACACACACACACACACACACACACACACACACACACGCACACACACACATACACACACACACACACACACACACACACACACACACACACACACACACACACACATACGCATAACAATAATATTGAAACTTACTTTCAATTTCTTCTTGTAGCACTCACGTACGCACTCTCAGCAAAATCTTGTTTATATGCGGATAGTCAAATGATACTAAACCGTATGACTTCTCCTTTTTATACCTTGAAGGTGGGATGTTTACAAAATTAGAAGTTTCCAAAAATATAGATATTTTCACAGTGCACACACACATACACAACCATAAATCAATAGACAAAAATATTAGTCGAAGGAAATCGAAAACAAAAACATATTTTCATTTAATTGGGAATTTACAATTTTTGCGGTTACCTGTGTGTGTGTGTGTGTGTTGTGAACCTATTGTTTACCGATATTGATTAAGACTTGTTGTTGAAAATGTAGCTAATAATTTCATATAAAAAAATACGATTCACTTATTGTATCTCAGTCTCGATCAAGATGTTCGTCTATGCGCCAGTACTACTGTTTTTTCTCGCCGTGTCGTCGGAAAACAATACTGAATATGCGAAAGCATTTTTGCTACGTTTCGGCTATGTGAATTCGTCAATAAGTGCGATTACCGATTTGGAAACATCTATAATAGCATTTCTGGAAAGGTACAATCTTCCTGTAACGGGAAAATTGAATGATGCAACAATAAGTTTTATGAATAAACCCAGGTGCGCTTTAAGCGAAAATAATTTTCGGGTGAATTCAAAATGGAACAAAACGAAATTAACGTGGTATTTTCCTCAAGCCACCGATGACCACCTAAAAATAGCTCGACGGGCTTTCGAGATGTGGGAAGAAATATCTATTTTAAAATTTGAAAATGTTCGAATACCTGATCCAACACCTGACATCACTTTAACTGTTGTTGGTACTGAACACTATTACCGAAAAGTTTGTCAAGGTGGTCGTAGATGGAACGATGGAACAAGTTTTTTGGCAGTTTTACTACATGAAATTGGACATGTGCTTGGACTAGAGCATAGTACTGTTCAAACGGCTATTATGAATCCATATTATCAAGAAGATATGATACATTTCGGTGAAGATGATAAAATGGCAATACAAAGTTTATATGGAGTAAAATTGAAAGATAAAAAAGTTCTCCAAACTACTGCTAAGAATGATGTAACTACTGAGAAACCTATGACACCACCGCCGCCACCACCGCCGCCACCACCGCCACCACCGCCGCCACCACCACCGCCACCACCACCATCACCATCTACGCCAAGAATTTGTGAAATTCAAGCCCCTGATTTTATGTTTCTTGCTAAAGCTTCCAATTTTCCAAACTACCGCATGTATGTTGGTTATGATATATTTTTGTGGAAGTTTGATTTAAATGTTGTGCATATTCCGAAGAATCCTGAATTAATTGTCGATTATCTCCCTCAAGAACTAAGATCCGAACATGTTTCACACGTCTTTCAGAACTCGCAGGGAAATTTAGCAACCATCATTAATAATACGTTCTATTCAGCATCTTTCCCCGATCTTAATATTCACAACCATTTTCCACTCTTTTCTCTTCCTCATCATGCTAAAATAAATGCTCTATTCCAAACGAATAGCGGCCGAATGTACCTCATGTACAACGATAATTTGTGCGTTGAATTTACTGAAACTGGTAACATCTTAAATCGTGGCCCAATCAGTTATTTCTTCCCCGGACTACCTGATAAAATAACTTCAGCCTTTCGTTATACGGATGGTCATATTTACTTCTTCTACAAAAATTCTTATTATAAGTACAGTGAATACACCAATAGAGTAGCAGAAGCAGGTCCATTTAGTTGGAGTTTATTTGGTATAACATGTCCTGAAGAGGGTCTTCTGAAGCAATTGAGAACAATGCTGTCAAAAGTTATTTCTTTGTATGAATAAAAGTTTATTTTAATTTCTTTAATAACTGAAATAAAATTATGAAAATTGACTTTACTCGTTTCTTCATCCTTTTATTGTGACATAAAACGTTTGACGTGGCACGTCATGTTTAACGTGTCGCGTATAACGTGACAACGTGACATGCGACGTTTAACGCTGAATCGTTTGATGGGTCACATGTCAACATTCGTTAAGGTCCTTTTGACATCTTAATATGTGACATACCTCGTACATATACAAAAATATCTCAAACTGGAGACGGAGACCACTCCGGCACGCGCAGGTTAAAAATCAAATTGAAGCAAACATAGACTTCCCCGAAAATACCAAAGTCTATTGCATCATAATTCACGATTGCGTCATGGAATACTTCCCCCTCACCGAAATTGTTAAAAGCCTAAACTAGATGCTGATCAGAGATAGTATTCGAGCAGACGTCAACATGAGAGTAGCATTTGTAGACATTCAAGGCTTTGTCGTAGATGGGATTTTCGTTGCCAAAGAACTCACCATAGAAATCGGCTTCAAAAGTTCGCATTACATATTTTTGCCGCAGCAACCGTTCTCCACATTAAGTAACGATGATAAAAGACTACATCATACTTGGAAAGGAAGGTACATGGCATTCGATATTCTTCAGGAGATGTAGAATATTCCAAAGTAAACGAAATATTGGAAAGCAAGCTATTGTATGCCGCAGACTATATTTACATTCGAGGACAACAAAAAGCGGAATTTCTGCTGAAGAAATGTCACGTATTTGGTGTTTTTCCACACATTATTGACGTTTGCAAATTTGATGGCACGCCGTGTGCAACAGGAAACTTTGTTCATGATCCAAATCCCTGCCACGCCTCTGGACTATATTCGTGTGCCGAAAGAAATGTACAACGCCTCAGTCACTGGTTTTCAAATACTGTATTACCATTATAAATAATGTTTTTAAAGTAACATGGGTTTTTTATTGAAACACTCTGTATATTCATCAACTTTTATATTACATGAAGATTCAAATTTTCGTTTCACAATTTTTAAAATAATTTTTAAAATTAAAACAAAGACAAATACTAATATTACACATGGCATGTTAGATTGTAACTTCCTGTTACAATGGGTATTGTAGATAAAAATTTCTTATCTGCAACGTTTGTAGGAATTTCAGAAAAACAATTTATTTGCAAAGTTTATTTTTAAAAAAGTATACATTATTGATAAAAAGAAATTATTTTTGTTAATAAAGTCTTGAGATGATTTAAAAGGTCTCCATTAGGACATGGGATATCAAATAGGTTCCAATTAAAGGGACCGGCTGCAACAAGTTTTTTGGTAAACTCATTATATTTGTAGTATGTGGTGTTTTTGAAAAAGTACATGTGTCCGTCAATGTACTGGAATGCTCCTGTAACATCTGTGGGTAGTCCAGGGAAAATATCTTTTATTTGTCCTCTATTCTGAACAGTTTTCAAGTTCTTGTCAAATTCAATATAATTACTGTTATTATAAAATACATATATTTTCCCATGATTGCTTTGAAACATTGTGTTTATTTGGGAATTTTTAGGTATAATTAAATTATTTTCCTCAAGTATTTGTAGAGCGGGAAAATCTGCTACATAGTATTTACGGTCATTGACTGCTATTAAATTATCTGAAGAACTTTGAAAAATCTGAATTACGGGGCCCACTTCTTCAGGTAAATAATCATCGAGTATTTCTGGTTGCGAGGGAATAAGTTTCGAATTCAAATCAATTTTCCATAGGGAATTTTCATTAATAATATATAAATGGTAATTTTCAAATTCACCAGCCGTGGCAATGAACATATACTCCGGTGTTATGTCGCATAAATTTTTATCCGGTTCATTTGGTTGATGTCTATGACCAAGTGTCTTTGTAGTCGGTGGTGGTGGTGGCAGCGCTGAACGAGATGTGGGTTTGAAAGGATTATTTACATATGTATTTATTGGTCCATAAAGAGCTTCAAGGGCCATTTTATCATCCTCATCCAATTTAGGAGCAATGTTGAATTGATACCATGGATACATTATTGCTGCCTCAATATCACTGTGAGCAATTCCTAGGATATGCCCAATTTCATGGATTAATACCATAAGTAGACTAGTCTGATCTTCTGAACTTGATCCATCCAAACTTAAATCCCACTTCTCATCAGCATCAATATGAAGCTCTATACAACTGTTGCCTTTTGGGAAATAGGCATGTGCCAACACCTTTCCGGGGCCATCAAATGTACTGGAACACTCATCTCTACCTTGGCAATCTGCTCGAAAATAGTGCTTTCCCCGTACAACTGTAATAGTTATATCGGGAGCATAAGGCCGTGTTTTGTGTATTAATTCAAATTTAAACTTTGAACTGTTACTCCACACTTCAAAGGCCTTTTTGGTTACATTAAGATATTCTGGAGTTGCCTGAGGGAAATACCATTTCAAATCAAATTTTGACCATTTTGATTTAACTCTAAAAGAATGATCATCCTCATCGTCGGAAGCTGCTTCACTTACAGCACATCTTGGTCTATTTAGAAGTTGAATTGTTTTTTCATCTAATTCTCCCGTTGCAGGGATATTATATCTTTCTTGAAAACTCAACAAATAATCCTCAAGTTTAGTCAAATCATTTTCATGTGTGTACCCGAAACGTTGTAAATACTTCATAGCGTACTGTTGGTCGACAACACATAGCGCTGGGCAGAGCGCTGCTGCTAATATAATTATTAACATGATCTTCACCCTTCTGTTATCCTTAAAAAACTAATCCCCAAACACATTATTAACAACATATATATTTTTCAAAAAACCCCCCAAAGACTCACGCGCCTGTTCACCGTTACACGTGACGTTTGACGTGACACGTGACGTTTGACGTGACACGTGACGTTTGACGTGACACGTGACGTTTGACGTGACACGTGACGTTTGACGTGACGTTTGACGTGACACGTGACGTTTGACGTGACACGTGACGTTTGACGTGACACGTGACGTTTGACGTGACACGTGACGTTTGACGTGACACGTGACGTTTGACGTGACACGTGACGTTTGACGTGACACGTGACGTTTGACGTAGCACGTGACGTGCCACTTCAGTTCAAATATTATACTTTTAAGCCCCTCGGTATATTACGAAATTCGTTAGTAATATTTCAACATAAGTTACTTTTAAGCCCCCCGGTATATTAGCGCGCGCCTGTTATCATCGCAACGGATCAGTCTCGATTACGTCACAACTTACGGCGCCTAGCGTACGGTGCGCGCGCGACCGTATTGCAGCATGTAATACCTTTCTTCGCATAGAATAAACATGAGAGCTCATGGTCTACTGTGTAAAATCAATTGCTATTGACGCGTAGGTTGGCGGTTCGATCCGCACTCAAGTCAAAATTTTTTTAAAATTAAATTCGCCTCATGATGCGCGAAGCAGACTAAAAATGGCGAACTGCACGGCTCGTGGACTAAAAATGGCGGCCGCCTCGTGATGCGCGAAGCAGACTAAAAATGCGATGCGCACGGCTAAAAATGGCGGACGATGCGCACGACGGCGCTCTCTCTCACACACATTGCCTCCATGACTCTCTCTCTCTCTAACACACTGTTTTCCCTATACTTGTCGCGGAACTGTCTTAGCCCATCTACTTCGCTGGGAAGACAAAACACTGCAAATTTTATGATCCATAAAAGATAAAACGTAAACGTAAGTCAACTAATAACGATACAATGAAATAGTAAGTAATGTCAAATATATAAAAATTTTACAGCTAGAAAAAAATTTCATTCTGATCTTTGATTTTATCACTAAGCGCTTACCCAATAATTCTCAAAATATACAGGAAGTGTCATTTGAAATTTGAAAGTTGAGACACGTGATAAAAAATTACGTCATTAAATTAAAGATGTTTATCGTGGTTGTATGGCTGGTCTAATTTTTCATCAACCCGCAAAGTCTCATTTCATTATTTCGGAGATACAGGAAGCATGAACTTCGTGACCAGTGATTTTAAGGAAACAATAGTTCAAATTAGACACCAAGTATTATAGCATTTTTTAATTGGTTATTTTTGTATAATTTAAAATTTTTAAATTGTACTGGTTGTATCTTTAAACGTTTGACAGTAACTGAAAACGATGTAAACGCTATGGTTGGTACTTTATAGCCCCTCTCACCTCTTATGGCTCCTCAAAGTTTCAAGAAAGTATCTTTTACCGGAGTATCTTTCTGTATTAGACATGTTTTGTTGACGCCGCAACTTATAATATTAACAAACATTAATTTTCCATTGAAATAGCTTCACGTATATGTTAGCAACAACATTTTTTCTACGAGCGGACGGATACAAACTAACAAGTTTATTAGTTACCGTCTGGTTATTGATGTAATCAATAATAGTTATTAACGCCATATTAAACAAAATTCCAATGAAACGAGAAAAATAATTATAAAAGACAATAAATAATACCTTGCGTGCGGTAAAGTAGAATCGTGCGCCATAGTATACTTTTACGCGTGCTCGTAGAAAAAAATATTGGATTGTTTTTTTTTAAGTTGAGAAAACTGAAAATTGAACTATTGAAATTTAAAAAGATTATGTAAATTGAAGTATATCCAGTACAATCCGTTATACGTAACCAAACACAAACTTCACTTCTTCGTCATATTTGCACCACGTTACCAAATAGATAAAATAATCATAATGTAATATTTAAGTGAGAAACTAATTATCTATTAGAATTTCCATTTTTCACCTAGTAGGGGTCTTACTATTATCGTGTTACCGTGAGATTACTAATAACGTACATTGGGTTTTGTAGTGAATATATTTTTGTATGAAATTGGAGTGTACTTAAATTAATTAGTTTATTGAGAGAAAATTAACATAATGTTAAAAGATTGGTCCTCGGTGGAACCAGAAGCAAATTGTATACAGGGTAATTCATTAGTACCATAGAGTCCAATATATTGTAAATCCTCGAAGATTTTCGAATAAAAGTTTGACCGGTGCTCTCCACTCTGAAGGTTCATATTTTAAAATTGGTTGCAATTGTACAGTGTATTCCAGAACGCCGTGCCTGATGAAAGCTACAGTTTTTAAACGGGACACCCTACTACTACTTCTAATTTGAATTCTGCTTGATTTCTCTAATGCAATGATATGAGGTTGTACTAGGTTACACAGTGTTTTTAAGAAGTTCTGACCACTTTTTCCTGAAAATCGTAATGAGTTCAATGCCCATGTATACTTTAAACTGCACATTTTGAAATTAATCAGTTACAGCCATACGTCTGTGATTGTCTTCTATAGTTTATTCCAACATGAACATAAAGTATTGGAATTCAATAATCCCCTAACTAACAGGCGTTTATCGGTGTTTTACTCAAAATTGACGAAATATGTTTCAAAAATTTGATAGTAACTGAAAATATATTATTTTACTAAAATGATTGAGTGATAAATATAATCGCATAAAAATGTAAAAAACAAACAAACGAAAAATACACTCCATATAAGCATAAAGTTACTGGTCTTCATCGTTATCAGTGTCACTTGATTCACTATCACTTGTGTTAGAACTATCTACATTAATGATTAAAGGATTTACTTTCACACTTTTAATAACATTATGATCCATATTCCACATGCCATTTCCAATTTTTTCAACGTGACTTAATAGTAATTTCTTTACATATTCTAATTTGTATGTAATATTGTTTCTCGCTCCGAACTCTTTAATTTCTGCCCAAACCAACTCTATTGGGCTTAACTCGCAGTGGTGAGGGGAGAGCCGTAAAACACTGATAAGCCCATCTATCACATATTTTTTAAATTTTCACTTATGTTGTTTAGCAATCTCATAGAGACAGGCTTTGGTAATGCTGTGATTGAATAATATACCTTTATTTTGTAGCCATTTCATTCATTCAGCGTTTCTCCATGAGCAGGTTGGTAATTTTTTTTGTAGGGCACTATTATCAAGAGCTATGAGTGATCGTGGTATATTTTCCAAACACGGCTTAAACCTTATTTGTGCGTTCATTTTTTTATGATAGTCGCTGTCAGTTTTTGAAGTAAATAGTAACAAACCATTTTCAGTAAAACCAGATGCGAAACCAATTTGTCCAATAATCAACCTACAATGCCGGTTGACCATTATCCATAAACGCCTGTTTACCGCTGTTAATATCAGGATCCTGCCAAATCTTAGAAGGGGTATGTCCTTCGTTAACCCAAGTTTCATCAAGATAAAAAATTTGTTTTCCCCATCGACTTGCTGCCATTATCTCGCGAAGATAATATGATTACACGTTTTCCAGTAAGACAACTATTCCTACTCCGTTGCTTACACTTAAAACCTATTTTATGCAAATGCAACAAAACGTTGTTTTACTTATAAGCGACAAATACGCATCAGTTTTTAATAATTGAAATATTTTATTTAATGTTAGTACTTCATTTTTCATATAAAATGAATGGATGTATCTTCTGATTGCGCTGTTTATAAATTCATTGGTTTTCCCTACTTTTCGTCCTGGTTTCTCCTTAGGTTCGCTTAAAACCTGATTTGTTTTTTGTTCTCGTATTACTTTGTAAATAATCGATATCCCCACTCCGGTAATTTGTGCACACTTTTCTATAGTGCTGTCAACACTGTTTTGCGAACAGTAAGCACTAGAAGAAGGCGTGTTTAAGGACATGCGATTTTCTTTCTGTATATTCCGAAATACGTTTAAAATAATCTTTTGTTCGTTTAGTCCTAATGGTCCAAACTTTTACAAATAGGTTCAACCCTTCTCAAAGGTTATTACAAAACTAAAACCATAATTAAAACTAATATGAAAACCTATAGGTCATAATGACGAAATTGTACATTAATATTTCTCAAAATACGTAACCGTAGTTTTTTGTTTTTGTATCTGCGAATTGGAGAACAATAGATAATATTTCTGTGTTTATTCATAACATGTCAAATCGATAGTGAAAGTTTGTTTACAATGGGTACGGAAGCTATAATATTTTATAGTACATAATTTTTTATTCGAAGTGATCCACCACAAGTTTTCTTTTATAAACCTAAAAATTGTGACACCCAAAAGTATTTTTTTTTCAATAGTACCTACCTAAGTTACCATTAAATCATTGCAAAATATATTGTCAATTTTGAGTACAACTCTGTGATATCCGATAAACATCTGTTAGTTAGGGGAGTATTGCATTCCAATACTCTATGTACCTACTTGTTGAAATAAGCTATAATATTAGACCTACTTCCTTAACTAGAAATCCGTATACAGGGCGAGTTCAAACTCGAATACATCGGCTTCACAATTTTTTTGAACGGATCACCTTGTAATTTATATCCGTAAATGAAAATTACTTCACTATACTTCAAATTTGATAAGTATTCCCTATACCCAAACTGAAACTGGTTTCTGTGATATTTCAATTTTATGATCAAAAATTTTATTTCCAACAAAAAATCAATGAAAAACAGCTATATAAAATTCATTCAGAACAATTGATGAGTTAGGATTTTAGAAAAATCTTTTAAAACATCGTTAACAGTGCCACATAAGGGACAGATTTCTTGGTATAGTTTTTCCAAATAGTAAAATTAGATCCGCACTATTATTGTCGCACTTAGTAATTAGGTAGGTTCCGAAATATCAACAAACATTTACATTTACCTAATTCGTTTGTCAACAAATGGGGTATCTACATGACGAAGCTCCTACTCATCATTATGCACTTATTCAGTCAATTGAATAATGTTTCCTGAAAGTTGGATTGTTTTCTGGGCACCAAGATCACCAGAATTGAATAAAGTGATTTGTTCTTTAGAGTCTATGCTGAAGATCAGGGGTACAAAGTACACCAGACGATAGGAAATTTAGAATAAGGCAGGCTTTCCGAAATGTTAATGCGCAAATGCTTATTGTTTATCAACCTTGTCACTGTAGATTTACTTATAGGAGAGCATTCAGGATTTAAATCGTTAAAAATTAGGGCTTCACACGAGACGAGAGTGGGCGAGAGTATCAAAAATCTCGTCTCGTTCTCGTCAATTCCGAAGAAATTGAGTCTCGGTCTCGTTACCGGTTGTCTCGTCTCGTCTCGCTTAATTCTAAATATTGATATAAATTCCATAAATAATTTTTTAAAACTATATTTATAACGCTATTATACAAAATTATTTTTACAAATAGGAGATAATTTTTTTATCTCTACACTCTTAATTTTTTCTCTTAAATTACATGACTGAAGGTTTAATGAAAAATTTTTAATTTATACAGAGCATAAATACGGAATTTTAAGAATATTGACAGAGTATTACAAAATGTTTACATGGAAATAAAGCAAGTACAAAAAATTCCTAAATACGGAATTCAAGAAATATTAACAAAATTATTGAACAAGTTTACCTGGAAATCATTCTTAACAATTACTCCTGACCTATCTTCTAGGTAAATAAATTTAATAAGGGAGAATGGTTGATATCTATTTGGTCGTTAAGAAGATTACCAGAATTTTTTTTTATTTATCTCAAGAGCTTAACCATTCTGCTGAATTTTACTACCCTATTGTATTTGAGGGGATACAGGACGTGTCGTTTTAATTTTGGTAAAAACGACCTGTTTTATCATTTTGTTCCACATAGAAAAAAATAAAGACCCTATTTTTATAGTACTTTTTAATAAATAATGAGGCACTTTGCTCCTTCGGAAAATAAAATAAATAGTATACTTAGTTTTTATATTTGTATTTTTTCTTGAAAGATAATCTTAATTATCGCAAGTGTATAACAAACATAATAATTAATATTCTTTTAAAAAAACGCGTATTTGTGAAACAATCGATGTATAATATAGACAAAACACACTGGCGATTTTTGTAGAAATTCTCTATATTTAATTATTTTATATAGGTGTTGAAAAAGGACGAGTCAAATATAAAAAGAGTTTACTGTATGTCTGTTTAGTAAGGTAGAAAATTTCGAGCCAAAGAAACCCCTTCAATAGTACACACGTTTATGACTCTCTAGCTCGTAGATACACATACGCAACCGAAATTAAGTTAACCCGTCGATCTTTTGAAAGGAATCATTCGATATGAAATCTAAAATATAATAATCTGCAAGGATAACTATTTGAAATAAGTGATAAGTAACTATAAAAAGAGTTAACAAATTAAAGTAAAAATATGGAAAAATCATACTCTGTTAAGGATGCCATGATGTTTTGTATTGATAAGCTACGATATATCGTATTCTCCAAAAATTAGAGTTTTAACCTTGAGTTGTTTTTAATCCACAATAAAATATTGTTCTCTATGTAGACCTTTTCTAATATTTCTAATAAAAACCAAAAACGAGACTCTCGGTTTGCGCTGTATGTGGTCTCATCGAGACGAGGCGAGAAAAATCTCGCTCTCGTGTGAAGCCCTAGTCTCGTCTCTTCTCGCTTTTACGAGACGAGAACAGGGACGGGACGAGAAAAATATCGTTTGCGATCACCATATTCAACTAACATTAATATTTCGATTCGTTGTTTTTCCGATAAATGTGCCGTTATTCTTAATTTACTTTTAAACTTTATGCTAATTTGAAATTGGTATCAGTTTTCACAATTTGTACATAAATGTGGTTCACGTTTTTAATGACTACTATTGTTTTTTGTTTAATTTTGAAAACCTACAAAGTCATATCATTAGTGCAGTACAATTCAATTTAGAAAAATAAAACTGATATTTTATAAGATATTTTGTATTAAGGTGATACATTATTAAGGTGATACATTGCTATTATTTCTCGAAAGAAAAAAATAAGCTTCTTTGTGATACGTCACTCGACCTAGGTTGCAATTTCAAAAAATTCAAGATGGCAGCCGTACGCAAAACGCTGACGTCAAAAACATTTGACATTTGCTCTAAAATATGGAGAATAACGTCTCATTCAAATTTTGCCAAACAAATCAAACTTCTTAACAAAGCCGATTAACATGGTCTTAAATCAATAATTAAATGATTGAAAGTCGTGATAGTTGAAGCTGAACTGTTTTATCAAAAATGCATACATGGTCCTGTCCCAATTTTTTAAGCACTATATAATGATATAATATAAAACATAATACAAGGTAATCAAAAGTTTAGAGTTTTTGACCACTCTTTTTTTCTTGTAGCATTAGATAGTGCTTGAAAAATTAAGATAGGTCAATATAAGCCATTTTAATAAACTTTGAACAGTTTAGCTTCAGCTGTTACTTGAAGTTCAAAACATACGAATATAAACTGTCTAAAGATCGTAAATTATTTACTATAAATATACCCTATGTGTTAATTTTTAAATCTTCTATTTGTACCCTTTCAAATGAAGTGTTACTTACTTGACCCCTTTTGCTATTTAAAAACATTAAAGGGATGAATATTACCTGAAAGGGGTTCAACAAAATATCGAAACTTATAGTGACGGATATTTAAAGAAATTCGAAAGTCGACAATAAGATTTAATCTTATCACTGTATATCTACATTTTTTTCGAAATAAATATTTCAGCAAAAATCAGTGCTAATATTACATAGTTCAACATTTAACTTAAAGAATCATTTTATTTATACTGGCTAGTCAGTGTAGTGGAGTAAGAGTAAATATGAACAACAAAAATTTTAAAAAGATTCTCTAGAAATTTTTTTTACATGCGTCACAATAATAGTATCGTGTTTTTATTTATGAGAATGCTTGAAAAAAATTCAACCAATAATTTCTTAATTTATACTCATTAATTAACTTCATTAAATTTAAAAACATTTTCAGTTGGACCACTACACACTTTTATACGCGATTTATCCTGTATGGACATAATCTACAATTTCTCAAATTATGTTATGCTTTGAACGGACGCAGAATAGTGTATCACTGAAATAATTGGTGTATAGGTATGTGAAAAACTTGGCAACCTTGCATGGACGTACGATTGAATGCAAATCAGACAAAAACGTATATGTTGGAAGTTCAAATACTTACGGCTGGGTGGAGCTAGAAGTACTTTGTAATGTCAAAAATGCAATTTTTTTTTTGTATATATTGTAACATGTCTATCGACCTGTTTCGATTTTACAGAATAAATCCTTTTAATTAGCGCTCGTCGTCACTAGCCACATCCAATTATAGTTCTGTGATCCCAAACTCTTCTACCCCGAACGTAAGACAATTGACGTCTGCCAACGGACACGGTGTTTCGGAATTCGGTCCCGCTACCTGCGGAAGGGAATACCTGCTCACAGGGATTTTGTCCAAATCCGAAAGGGTGATTTCGTAATTCGGTCCGCTGTCGAATCTAACTGGGGTTGGGGTTAGGTTTTGTTAGGTTGGTCAAATTAAACAAATAGTAGGTACATGGGACCCAATTCCGAAATCGCACTTCGAATTTTTCGTAATTCGGTCCGCTGTCGAATCTAACTGGGGTTGGGGTTAGGTTTTGTTAGGTTGGTCAAATTAAACAAATAGTAGGTACATGGGACCCAATTCCGAAATCGCACTTCGAATTTAATCCGTTACAGGTAGTCCCTTCCGCAGGTAGCGGGACCGAATTCCGGTGCGTCCAACGGACAACGCCACGTTAAACACCCCTTTTTGTTATCGTCTGCCTAAGAGGGCACATCATCTTTCGATATCTTTCATATCTTCAGTATCTATCTTAGGAATTTTGCTGTGGTAAGTTCAAAATCATAATTTATAATTAATAAGCTTCTTCTAAAGTACTGTCTGATATAATTTTCGAATGCATTCTTTATTTTTTTACAGAGATAGACGAAATTAAATTCAACACGTGGTCATAAACTGTTCTTTTATACTAATATGGTAGTTTTAAGTCAAATATTTTTTTATAATTCACTGTTTTACTTTTATACAAACATTTTCAAGCCTTTTCAGTTGCGAAATAACTCTTAATCATAAAATAACACTTTTATAAACCGCTAACCTATAAAATATTCTTTCGCAACGCCAGTGCCGGTTTCATATATTTCCTAAGCACGATATTTTTTCATATAACTAAATAAATAACTTTTTGCTATTATAAGTTTCTTTCGGATCATAAGTATATTTTTTTATTTAGCCGATAATTGCTATTTTTACTGCTTTGGCATGGAACATATAATGTTGGAAAGCTTTCAGTAAATTAATTCAATTTTTTGACTTTCAAATAACTGCCTTCCTTTTCTTTAACCTGAAAAGCTGACCAACATAATGTGCCATTACATTCAAGTTCCTACATATCCCTGATCCACTTGTACTTCTAGGTAAGCACAGCCCCTAGGCGAGAATATAAGCCATGAATATAACCCTAGGCGAGAATATAAGCCAAGAATATAACCCTAGGCGAGTATATAACTCAAGAATACAACCCTAGGCTAGGATATAACCCAAGAATTTAACGCCGAGAATATAACCCTAGGCTAGAATATAACGCCGAAGAATTTAACCGGAGAATATAACCCCAAGAATATAGCAAAGGATACAGCCCTAGCTCGAACTACCGCCCTAGAACAGAACTCATCAGTTCGGATCAAGACCTGACTTCTTCTCCAGGAAACCACTTCATCTAAGCTAAGTACCTATAAAAGTACAAATTCCTTTATTAAATTCCGTTGTTCATTTCCTGTGGCAGAATAAATTGTAAATTTGTTTTTAATTCTTTTTTTTATTAAAATCCTCAACTATAAAAGTTGAGGGAGATATCGCCCGGGGTAATTTTTAGTGACTTTTTTTAATTATTAACTTTTGTTTAAATTTTACAAGGCGTTTCTACCTTTTCCGCCTTAGTTTTTTGTAGTTTTCATCGTTAAAAAGGTAGTGGCGCCCTCAATTTTTACAACCCTTCTGTTATCCCTGTGTGACATAAACTTGGGGTCGAATCACCCTTGAGAGGAGTCTCTAGCCGGAGCCCTTCGAGCTGGTGCCCTGTGAGGTACAACTTTTACCGTTACAAATTGGCGCCCATTGTTTTTGTTGCACGGTGTAACAGTTGGGTTGGAAGGATTTTAGTTTTTTAATTTTTGCATATTCTCTTTTTTAAAATTTTCTTATCGTTCAATTTAGAATTTTTGCTTTCAACAATTAACTTTAAAATTTCACTTTTTCAAGTAACTATCTTGTACCGACCCTGGACGTTTTTTTAATTTCATCTTAACTACCTGCCTTATTTACAATATATATTTTGGTCTACGATAACGAATATTCTCTGGGTTTATTTTTTTTTAAGAGATAACGTAGTATAGCACAATCTTTTGTTGTTCCGAAACCGAATTTTGTTATTGATTTTTTTAGGAAAGGTGAATTACATCTGAATTGTTTGCAATGTTACCACGTTTTAAGTAAATTCTTAAGGTGTCTGTTTTCTGATAAGTTGTTATATTTTATGTAGCTGCATAGTAAAATTATCTTGGACCCCTGAGGCTGAAAATGCTTTTATCGAAGTCAAAAAACGACTTACTTCTAGCCCCATTCTTGCAAGCCCTGACTTTTCTAAAGAATTCATTATACAGACTGACGCTAGTGACACCGGACTTGGTGCAATCCTATATCAACAATGTGATGGTATCGAACACCCTATCGCATATGCAAGCCGTACATTGAACAAAACCGAGAGAAAGTACAGTACCACTGAAAAAGAACTTTTAGGTGTAATTTTTGGTGTAGAAAAATTTAGAGGTTATGTGGAAGGAACTCATTTCACACTCGAAACTGACCATTCATCCTTACAGTATCTATCAAAACTTTCTAACCCCTCTGGACGTTTAGCTCGTCTTTCACTCAGACTATCGCAGTTTGATTTTGAAATCAAACATAGAAAAGGAACCACTATGGTTGTCAGTGATGCACTTTCCCGTTCATTTCCAGATATTTCAGTGATTGATGTCACTACCTTCAAGCCAGATACTTGGTATACCGCTATGATTGATAAAGTCAATAATAATCCCGAGTCATTCCCCACTTTTAAAGTAGAAAATAATGTCCTCTACAAACATGTCTTCTCCCCAAACCCTATATCTAGTAATTTATCCAATTGGAAAATTGTAGTCCCTACCCCAAACAGGATTGATGTCCTAAAGACTTTTCATGACGATCAAACTAGCGCACATCTCGGAATTTCCAAAACCATCGCTCGAATTTCTGAAATCTACTATTGGCCAAAACTTAGAAGCACTGTATCTCGTTATATCAATAAATGTTCCGTTTGCTCTTCCTGCAAAACCCAAAATTTACCTAAAGCTGGTATAATGGGCCAGTATAAAGACATTAATTTCCCTTGGCAATGGATCTCAGCTGACTTAATAGGTCCATACCCCAGATCCAAAAATGGCAATAGATTTGTTCTCGTTATAACAGACTGGTTTACTAAATTTTGTCTCGTCCATCCCATGCAAAATGCCACAGCTGCTGGTATTGTTAAATTTATCGAAAATCAAGTTTTTCTTATTTTTCCCACAAATATTTTCCGTCGACAATGGCACAGTCTTTACCTCATCCCTCTTTAAAAAATTGATGGATCAATATAAAGTACAAAAAATTTTCTACAATGCACGCTATCACCCACAAGCTAACCATACCGAACGGACCAATAAAGTTATAGTCACTGCCTTACGTTGTTACATTCATGACAATTCCTCTCACAAAAATTGGGATGCATCTTTGCATAAAGTTGCGCAAGCAATAAGAACCGCAAAACATGACGTTACAGGTTACTCTCCCGCTTTCTTGAATTTAGCCAGAAACGTACCGTTAAGTGGAGATTTTTATGGTGCAATTTCCGAAAATGCTAACAATTTAATCAATAATGCAGACAAATTAAAACTCATTGACGACCTACAAACCCTCCCGAAACTTTTTATTGATGTACGCAAAAAACTCAAGCAAGCCCATGACAGAAATACAAAGTATTATAATCTACGAAAAAGAGATGTAGAATATCATGTCGGTGACCGCCTATGGAAAAAGAATTATGTACTTTCATCCAAAAATGATAACTTTGCAGCAAAATTTGCCCCTAAATTTATTCCATGTATTGTCCATAAAGTAATTTCTAGACTAGTTTATAATCTGAGAGACCTTTCAGGTAATGATCTTGGAAATTGGCATGTTTCAGATCTGAAAAACCAATTTATTGACGTTAACGAAAACCTTCCAGATGACTTAGACAATGAACAAGACAATAATATTGACACAGTCAATCTAGTATAACCCTATTGCGCACTAATTCCTTTTCCTATCCCGCATTTCATTCATTCTGTTCGAAATGGATTTCACGTCATTCAAATTTTTGGCTCCTGTTGTCAAGTACCTAACTTTTTGCTACCTGAGTTTTTTTACCGTTTCACAAATAAATGGTAATTTTGCTTTTTACAACTAACGTAGAGTCACTTACTTCAGAAACCGTTTCACTCTCATGGAGTTTCGCTATCGTTCTCCTAAAAAAACGGTACAATCGAGTTTTAGTTTATCATTATTATTTCCGTTTTCGTTTTCTTCCTTACTTTAGGCAACCGCGCCATTCTCTTGGAGTTTCGCTATCGTTCTCCTAAAAAACGGTACAATTGAGTTTTAGTTGACCATTATTTTTATTATTTCCGTTTTCGTTTTCTTCCTTACTTTAGGCAACCGCGCCATTCTCTTGGAGTTTCGCTATCCTTCTCCTACAAAAACGATTCACTAGAGTTTTTTTTTCTCTTCTCTTTCCGTTTTCTTTCTTTTAGGCAACTGTGTTACTTACCGTCCCGATTACTCAACCCATACTCAACTTGGTTCCCAACCATTTTTACCCTCCGCGTAGAAAAGGAAGTAGACCAAGCTACATTGGAGTTTATACCGTTCTCCGAACAAAACGGATCCTTTTCTTATCCCGCATTTCATTCATTCTGTTACAAAACATAAAAATACCGGCTAGACACCTTGAGAGCTCTCCATTGCGGAAATGGATTTTACGTCATTCAAATTTTTGGTCCCCCTTTTTGTTATGTCTTTTTGTTGCCCCGAGTTTTCCTACCGTTTCTCAAACAAATAAACGGTCAATTTTGCTTTTTATAACTAACGTAGAGTCTCGATTGACGTACCGTAAGACGTTAGGCCCCAATTGGACTGGGTTGGCCTTTGCTGAGTGGCGGATTGCGCTCGGTTTACAAACACAATAGGTTTGAAAAATGACTGCTTAGTCGCTCTTTCTCTTCACCCTGGCTTCTATAGCAATCTCTTCCTTTTCTTTGCCTTCAATGGCAGTTCTTCCTTAGTTTTTAGTCGTTTTTTATCTTTAACCAGGTTGGCCACACTCTTGTAGAGTTCTGGACCGATGTACCGTATTCCCTGACAAGGACATGGGTGTAATTTTAGTAACAATACCTTTGTTCGATTTAACAAAGAGAGCATATCAACGGACTGAATGCATGTAGCTGGATTGACTTTCGGATCGATGACCAATGGCTACTGTGGACGCTAACTGGCAACCTCACCGAATGTCGATCGGGCGCTATTATTTCTGCCCTCTTCCTGTGCTCTCGGCGTATAAACCAGAATACCTTTTTGTCTGATGACGTGATAAGAATATATCGTCTTTCTTTTTATAATGTCGCCACAAACTATTCCTAACCACACATACCATTATTTCGACCTCGATTTACCTTTCAGAATCACCCTATTTATCTTCAATTCTCTTTTACCGTAAACCATTCAAAGTAAGTATCTATGTATTTCTTTCTCTCCCTTAACATACCTTTTGCGTTGCCGTATTGTGATACTTGTGAACTACCTACCGTTATCGTATATTTTAGAACCGTTCCTTGTGGAATACTATAAGTGTTGTCGCCCTGCCAATAATCTTTGCTAAGTCAAGTAGTATTTCACCACTGGTGACGTCATTATGACAAATCTTTACTCTTTGCTCGGTGAAAATTAGGCTGATTTATGAATTAATTAGAATTCCGAGGGAATTGCATTCTAAATCAATTTTAGGCTGACATCACTCACCGTGTTCATTTTTGTGTCTCCCCCGGAGACATTGGTTTGGTATTTCCTGGAATTTTTCGCTCTGCGTATCTGAGATCCCAGCGTTTTATCAAAACACACCCTACCGTACCTTATCTTATCGTTTCGCCTGCACTGAGAAATTATCGCACCCTATCGTTACCTTTCGTTCTCAGTGTATGCTTTGTCTTATACGATGACATAACTACATGATAATCACAAGATGACAAAACTGCCTTACCTTACCTTTGACAATTGCCTTACCTTACCTTTGACAATTTCCTTACCTTTACCTTTGACAATTGCCTTACCTTTACCTTTGACAATTGCCTTACCTTACCTAAGATACATAGATTTTGCAACGATACTTCACCCCTCCTTTTATCTTATTAAGCCCATTTTTCACAAAAAAAATAATTCTTCGGATCATTTTTTTTCCCGGAGGAGAGGGGGTGTAACATGTCTATCGACCTGTTTCGATTTTACAGAATAAATCCTTTTAATTAGCGCTCGTCGTCACTAGCCACATCCAATTATAGTTCTGTGATCCCAAACTCTTCTACCCCGAACGTAAGACAATTGACGTCTGCCAACGGACAACGCCACGTTAAACACCCCTTTTTGTTATCGTCTGCCTAAGAGGGCACATCATCTTTCGATATCTTTCATATCTTAAGTATCTATCTTAGGAATTTTGCTGTGGTAAGTTCAAAATCATAATTTATAATTAATAAGCTTCTTCTAAAGTACTGTCTGATATAATTTTCGTATGCATTCTTTATTTTTTTACAGAGATAGACGAAATTAAATTCAACACGTGGTCATAAACTGTTCTTTTATACTAATATGGTAGTTTTAAGTCAAATATTTTTTTATAATTCACTGTTTTTATACAAACATTTTCAAGCCTTTTCAGTTGCGAAATAACTCTTAATTATAAAATAACACTTTTATAAACCGCTAACCTATAAAATATTCTTTCGCAACGCCAGTGCCGGTTTCATATATTTCCTAAGCACGATATTTTTTCATATAACTAAATAAATAACTTTTTGCTATTATAAGTTTCTTTCGGATCATAAGTATATTTTTTTATTTAGCCGATAATTGCTATTTTTACTGCTTTGGCATGGAACATATAATGTTGGAAAGCTTTCAGTAAATTAATTCAATTTTTTGACTTTCAAATAACTGCCTTCCTTTTCTTTAACCTGAAAAGCTGACCAACATAATGTGCCATTACATTCAAGTTCCTACATATCCCTGATCCACTTGTACTTCTAGGTAAGCACAGCCCCTAGGCGAGAATATAAGCCAAGAATATGACCCTAGGCGAGAATATAAGCCAAGAATATAACCCTAGGCGAGTATATAACTCAAGAATACAACCCTAGGCTAGGATATAACCCAAGAATTTAACGCCGAGAATATAACCCTAGGCTAGAATATAACGCCGAAGAATTTAACCGGAGAATATAACCCCAAGAATATAGCCAAGGATACAGCCCTAGCTCGAACTACCGCCCTAGAACAGAACTCATCAGTTCGGATCAAGACCTGACTTCTTCTCCAGGAAACCACTTCATCTAAGCTAAGTACCTATAAAAGTACAAATTCCTTTATTAAATTCCGTTGTTCATTTCCTGTGGCAGAATAAATTGTAAATTTGTTTTTAATTCTTTTTTTTATTAAAATCCTCAACTATAAAAGTTGAGGGAGATATCGCCCGGGGTAATTTTTAGTGACTTTTTTTAATAATTAACTTTTATTTAAATTTTACAAGGCGTTTCTACCTTTTCCGCCTTAGTTTTTTGTAGGTTTCATCGTTAAAAAGGTAGTGGCGCCCTCAATTTTTACAACCCTTCTGTTATCCCTGTGTGACATAAACTTGGGGTCGAATCACCCTTGAGAGGAGTCTCCAGCCGGAGCCCTTCGAGCTGGTGCCCTGTGAGGTACAACTTTTACCGTTACAATATAAAGTAATTTAAACCGACAGTGGTATTCTAGATGCACAAAAGAGTAAATATACGCAACCAAAATATTCAAAAATTTAGTCTTTCTAGTGGACGCACAAATACATTTCCTTGCACGGACGCACAATAGATAGCGGGATGTATATATATACATATATATCAACATATATATAGTTATATATATCAAAATTCGACAAAATGAGTGAAGTATATAATATGTGAGTTCCATAAATTTCCGCACTGGCGCACTTGTGAATATACTAAAATATTTTTTAGCCAAACCAAGCGACTTGTGCGTCCGCTGGTGGCAACACCGCAATTTTAAGAATTTAGTGACTATATTTCTGAATATTTCTTCGGTGGTCGTTTCATAGGAAACTTTTATAAACTTACATAATTCACTAGGACTCTGGACCCATAGCAGCATAATTACATAATTTTGTTTTTTTGTTGATTGACGCAGTTTAATTCAGCTGGGAAGACAAAACACTGCAAATTTTACGATCCATGAAATATAAAACGTAAACGTAAGTCAACTAATAACAATACAATAAATTAGTAACTAATGTCAAATATATAAAAATTTTACAGGTAACTATAGAGAAAAAAATTTCATTCTGATCTTTGATTTTAACACTAAGCGCTCACCCAATAATTCTCAAAATATACAGGAAGTGTCATTTGAAATTTGAAAGATGAGACACATGATAAAAAATTACGTCATTAAATTAAATATGTGTTTAGTGGTTATATGGCTGGTCTAATTTTTCATCAACCCGCAAAGTCTCATTTTATTATTTCGGAGATACAGGATGCATGAACTTCGTGACCAGTGATTTTAAGGAAACAATCGTTCAAATTAGACACCAAGTATTATAGCATTATTTAATTGGTTATTTTTGTATAATTTAAAATTTTTAAATTGTACAGGTTGTATCTTTTATTGTTTAACAGTAACTGAAAACGATGTAAACGCTATGGTCGGTACTTTATAGCCCCTCTCACCTCTTATGGCTCCTCAAAGTTTCAAGAAAGTATCTTTTACCGGAGATATAAACGGATTATCTTTCTGTATTAGACATGTTTCGTTGACGCCGCAACTTATAATATTAACAAACATTCATTTTCCCTTGAAATAGTTATTTTCCTAACGCTTCACGCATATATTAGAAACAACATTTTTTCTACGAGCAGACGGATACAAACTAAGAAGTTTATTAGTTACCGTCTGGTTATTGATGTAATCAATAATAGTTATTAATGCCATAATAAACAAAATTTCAATGAAACGAGAAATATAATTATAAAAGACACTAGATGATAACTTGCGTGCGGTAAAGTAGAATCGTGCGCCATAGTATACTTTTCCGCGCGCTCGTAGAAAAAAAATATTGTTTCTCGCACCAAACTGTTTAATTTCTGCCCAAACCAACTCTATAGGATATAACTCGTAGTGGTGAGGGGGAGCCGTAAAACACTGACAAGTCCATCTATCACATATTTTTTGATATTTTCACATATGTTGCTTAGAAATCTCATAGAGACAGGCTTTGGTAACGCTGTGATTAAATGATATACCTCTATTTTGTAGCCATTTCATTAATTCAGCGTTTCTCCATGAGCAGGTTGATAATTTTTCTTGCAGTTCACTATTATTAAGAGCTACGAGTGATGGTGGTATATTTTCCAAAAACGACTTAAGCCAATTTTAACATTTGTGCGTTCATATCTTTATGATAGTCTCCGTCAGTTTGTGAAGTAAATAGTAACAAACCATTTTCAGTAAAACCAGATGCGGAACCAATATGTCCAATAATCATCCCGCAATAATCAAACAGCGACCTTTCCCACAAGGACCTACAATGCCGGTTGACCATTATCCATAAACGCCTGTTTACCGCTGTTAATATTAGAATCCTGCCAAATTTTAGAAGGGATTGTCCTTCGTTAACCCAAGTTTCATCAAGATAAAAAAATTGTTTTCCTCATCGTCTTGCTGCCATTATCTCGCGAAGATAATCTGATTCCTCGTTTTCCAGTAAGACAACTATTCCGACTCCGTTGCTTACACTTAAAACCTATTTTATGCAAATGCAACAAAACGTTGTTTTACTTATAAGCGACAAATTCGCATCAGTTTTTAATAATTGAAATATTTTATTTAATGTTCGTACTTCATTTTTCATAATATAAAATTGATGGATGTATCTTCTGATTGCGTTGTTTATAAATTCATTGGTTTTCTTTATTTTCGTCATGGTTTCTCCTTAGGTTCGCTTAAAACCTGATTTGTTTTTTGTTCACGTGTATTACTTTGTAAATAGTCGATATCCCCACTCCAGTAATTTGCGCACATTTTTCTATAGTGCTGTCAGCACTCAGCACTGTTTTGCAAACAGTAAGCACTAGAAGAAGGCGTGTTTAAGGACATGCGATTTTCTTTCTGTATATACCGAAATACGTTTAAAATCATCGTTTGTTCGCTTAGTCCTAATGGTCCAAACTTTTACAAATAGGTACAACCCTTCTCAAAGACGGTTATTACAAAACTAAAACCATAATTAAAACTAATATGAAAACCTATAGGTCATAATTACGAAATTGTACATTAATATTTATCAAAATACGTAACCAGTTTTTTTGTTTTTCTACCTGCGAATTGGAGAACAATAGATAATATTTCTGTGTTTATTCATAACATGTCAAATCGATAGTGAAAGTTTGTTTACAATGGGTACGGAAGCTATAATATTTTATAGTACATAATTTTTTATTCGAAGTGATCCACCACAAGTTATCTTTTATAAACTTAAAAATTGTGACACCCAAAAGTATTTATTTTTCAATAGTACCTACCTAAGTTACCATTAAATTATTGTAAAATATTTCGTCAATTTTGAGTACAACTTTGTGATATCCGTTAGTAACTAAGTGTTAGGGGAGTATTGCATTCCAATACTCTATGTACCTACTTGTTGAAGTAAACTATAATATCACAATTCACTAGACCTGCTTCCATATCTAGAAATCCGTATACAGGGCGAGTTCAAACTCTAATACATCGGCTTCACAATTTTTTAAACGGATCACCTTGTAATTTATATCCGTAAATGAAAGTTACTTTACTATACTTCAAATTTGATAAGTATTCCCTATACCAAAACTGAATGGTTTCTGTGATATTTCAATTTTATGATCAAAAATTTTATTTCCAACAAAAAATCAATGAAAAACAGATATATAAAATGCATTCACAACAATTAACGAGTTAGGATTTTAGAAAAATCTTTTAAAACATTGACAACAGTGCCACATTTTCCAAATAGTAAAATTAGATCCACACTTTTATTGTCGCACTTAGGAATTAGGTAGGTTCCGAAATATCAATAAACATTTACATTTACCTAATTCGTTTGTCAACAAATGTGGTATCTACATGACGAAGCTCCTACTCATCATAATGCACTTTTCAGTCAGTTGAATAATGTTTCCTGAAAGTTGGATTCGACGATAAGGACCAGTTTTCTGGGCACCAATATCACCAGAATTGAATGAAGTGATTTGTTCTTTAGAGGCTATGCCAAAGATCAGGGGTACAAAGTACACCAGACGATAGGAAATATAGAATAAGGCAGGCTTTCCGAAATGTTAATGCGCAAATGCTTATTGTTTATCAACCTTGTCACTGTAGATCTACTTATTGGAGGGCATTCAGGACTTAAATCGTTAAAAATATGAGCTGCTTCGTCATGGGACCGTTTGCGATCACCATATTCAACTAACATTAAGATTTCGATTCGTTGTTTTTCCGATAAAAGTGCCGTTATTCTTAATTTACTTTTAAACTTTTTGCTAATTTGAAATTGGTATCAGTTTTCACAATTTGTACATAAATGTGGTTAGTTTTTAATGACTACTATTGTTTTTTGTTTAATTTTAAAAACCTACAAAGCCATATCATAAGTACAGTACAATTTAATTTTATAAGATATTTTGTATTAAGGTGATACATTGCTATTATTTCTCGAAAGAAAAAAATAAGCTTCTTTGTGATACGTCACTCGACCTAGGTTGCCATTTCAAAAAATTCAAGATGGCAGCCGTAAGCAAAACGCTGACGTCAAAAACATTTGACATTTGCTCTAAAATATGCAGAAAAACGTCTCATTCAAATTTTGCCAAACAAATTAAACTTCTTAACAAAGCCGATTAACATGGTCTTAAAACAATAATTAAATGATTAAAATTCGTGACAGTTGAAACTGAACGGTATTATCAAAAATGCATACATGGTCCTGTCTCCTGTCCTAATTTTTTAAGCACTATACAGGTATGCATGGATAATCCGAACCCCCTATAATTCGACCTATTCTATAATCCGAACGTCCCAATAGCGTAAAATGATATCCATAATCTGAACACCCGAATTCCGTAATTCGAACTAATCAGTAAAGGCTTTTATAACCATTGCTTACCACTTTTTGTGGTGGAAATGTATTTTTTGTATGGTTAAGAAAGGTATCTATAAACCGAACTAGTTCGGATTATAGATATCACTTATTATGAATTCTATAATCCGGAAGTTCTGGTAATCCGAACGGGGTCTGCCAACTTTCTGTTCGGATTATCCATACATTACTGTATAATGATATATAAAACATAATACAAGGTAATCAAAAGTTTAGAGTTTTTGACCACTCTGTATTATGGTTTTTCTTATAGCATTAGATAGTGCTTGAAAAATTAATATAGGTCAATATAAGCCATTTTAATAAACTTTGAACAGTTTAGCTTCAGCTGTTACTTGAAGTTCAAAACATACGAATATAAACTGTCTAAAGATCGTAAATTATTTACTATAAATAAACCCTATGTGTTAATTTTTAAATCTTCTATTTATACCCTTCCAAATGAAGTGTTACTTACTTGCTATTTAAAAACATTGAAGGGATGATTATCACCTGAAAGGCGTTCAACAAAATATCGAAACTTATAGTGACCGATATTTAAAGAAATTCGAAAGTCGACGATAAGATTTAATCTTATCACTGTATATCTACATTTTTTTCGAAATAAATATTTCAGCAAAAATCAGTGCTAATATTACATAGTTCAACATTTAACTTGAAGAATCATTTTATTTATACTGGGGATAGTCGGTGTAGTGCAGTAAGAGTAAATATGAACAACAAGAATTAATAAAAATTTGTACAAAAGATTCTCTAGAAATGTTTGTTTACATGCGTCACAATAATAATATCGTGTTTTTATTTATGAGAATGCTTGAAGAAAATTCAACCAATAATTATTTCTTAATTTATACTCATTTATTATTAACTACATTAAATTTTGAAACATTTTCAGTTGGACCACTACACACTTTTATACGCGATTTCTCAAATTATATTATGCTTTGAACGGACGCAGAATAGGTAGTGTATCACTGAAATAATTGGTGTATAGGTATGTGAAAAACTTGGCAACCTTGCATGGACGTAGGATTGAATGCAAATCAGACAAAAACGTATATATTGGAGGTTCAAATACTTACGGCTGGGAGGAGCTAGAAGTACTTTGGAATGTCAAAAATGCAAATTTTTTTTTTGTATATATAAAGTAATTTGAACCGACAGTGGTATTCTAGATGCACAAAAGAGTAAATATACGCAACCAAAATATTCAAAAATTTAGTCTTTCTAATGGACGCACAAATACATTTCCTTGTACGGACGCACAATAGATAGCGGGATGTATGGATATATATATATATCAACATATATTCTATATTGTGGCTTTTCAGAATAATTTTATGGAAAACACGTTCAAATTTTGATTATTTTACCAAACTAATGTCAAACGTCAAACTAACTTAAAAATTGAAAGTGACAAATGAGAAGTTTTAAATTTGTGTTGGTAAATAGCAATTTTAAAGGTGGTATCTTGTATTGAATTGTCCGGAAGTTCATTGATTGATCGGAGCTACTGTGTCAATGGTTTGACTGGTGTTTCTTACGGAATTATAATTATGTTTTTTTTTAGTTTCAAGTCCAAGTCTATAAGGTTTGAGTAAATTGAATTTAGTCCGTCAGTGTCTGTTTTGGTATTCATGGAAAGTTTTTCTTGAGATATTCTAGCCATTTCAGTAAAAAGTCGTTGTGTATAATTTTTACATTTGTCAAGTATTCCAGTATTCTCAAAGTCTATTCTATGTTCGGTCTTATGGGTATGTTGGGCTAATGCACATCGGTTCACATATCGTTTGCAATCACTTTTATGTGAAGTTATACTGTCTTTTAGGTGACTTGAAGTATGTCCTATGTAATTTTGTTCGCAATCTTTACAAGGATTTTGTATATGATATTAGAATGTTGTTTTTTTTTTAATTTTATCTTTCAATTTAGAAAAAACATTAGCTACCTTCTTAATTGGTTTGTTTGCGATTCTTATGTTATTGACGTCTATAAAAATAGAGAAGATTTTTGATGTTAGATTTCTTACATATGGTAAAGGTTTATATGTTATTAACTGCGGTTCTTCTGGTAGTTGTTCTCCAGGTACATCGATGTTATTTTCTTGTGTGTTGATGGTTTGGTGTATCGGCAAGTTGTACAATAATTTTCTAAGTAAATTTGGAGGGTAGCTGTTGTCTTCTAGAATATTCTCAATCAGCCATATATTTTTATAGTATAAACTAGAATCAGATATTTCATAGATTCTGTTTTTAAGAGCCCTAACGAGGTTGATTTTCATTGTATACTGGTGATATGAGTGAAAATTTAGAAATTTTCCTTAAGAAGTTGGTTTGATGTACCAGTCTAGAATAATCTCTTGTGATGTTTTCCTTATTAAGAGTGTATCTAGGAGAGGTACTCTCCGGTTAGTTTCTCTTTCTAAGGTGAATTGGATGTTCTCATGAAAAATGTTAAATCGTTGTGAAAAATCTTCTTGTTTTTCTTTAGGTACTGCACAGATGATATAATCAACATATTTCTTAATGGAAGGTATTGGGTAAGGGACTTTTGATAATACGTTTTCTAGAATAAAATCCATAATCTATTGGGCAATTATAGGAGAAATAGTGCTACCCATAGGAGTACCAAAAATTTGTTTGCAGACTTTATTATTAAAACTAAAATAAGTATTATTGAAGGTAAACCTTGATGTGATCATGAAATCATTAATAGTATATTAAAATATAAGTGGATATTAAGGTCTTTAAAACACGCTCGATTTTTCGAGCACGACGGCGAAGCCGGAGTGCTCGAAATAAAGCAAGTGTTTTAGAGACCAGTTATCCACGAATACTTTACGCAATTTTTTTTTATTGGTGCACTTTGAAATTATAAATTTTACTACTACAACAACAAGAAATGGAAATAATAACTAATAATGTAAAATGGTTGAATTCGTGATGCTACATCAGGATACCTTGCGTTGTCATGGAAATGAGAAAAACATAAACTAATTTGCATTTTGTCTTTAAGATTTATTGTTGTCACCGCAGTGCATAAAAATGAATTCTAATATCGATTTTTTAAGTAGTAAAGCAGAATCGCGTTTAATACCGCAAAAATATTAAATATTAAATAATAGATATTAATATCTCAAACAATAGCAACTGTACTTTCCATTTTCATTTATAAAATTGAAATTGTTAAATATTGTTCCAATAAAGGTTTTGACGTTACAAAGTACTCCTGTCAGATCAATAATAAAAAAAATTGTCATTTACACTTCGTTACTCGAGTTGTTGATTGCCATGGTAACTTTAAAAAACGCACGTTTTTGAAAGTTCGATTTAAACACGGTGAGGCGTGCTTTAAATAGGTAAAATGGTTCACCAATAAAAAAAAAAGATATTTTACAATGGTTTGAAATACGGGTCCAGTTTTGAGTTATACAAAGTTCTACCAATTCAAATGGAATATTAGTAAAAAGAGAAACTACATCTAAACTTATCATCACATAATTAGGTGGTAATATCTTATTTTTCATGGAGTCTACGAAATGAAATGTATCTTCAATAAAATATGGATTATTGGTATCAAGAGTTTGTTAAAATATCGGTTAAGAATTGGGAAATATTACTATATAGTTGGACTGTTAATGGAAGAAGTAATTGGACGATAAAGACGGTTTGTGTATTTTAGGAAGACCATAGAATTTTGGAGCAACTGAATTGTAAATCATTAGTTGTTTTGCTGTTATATCGTCGATCTGCTTTTGTTTTTTAAATTGACTAATGTAAGCATTGGATTTTTGTTGAATAGTGGAAGTAGGATCCCTAGGAATACTGATGTAATATTTTTTGTCTTCTAATTGTGAAAGGGCTAATTTTTCATATTCTTCTTTTTCTAATGCAACAGTTACGTTTCCTTTATCAGATTTAGTTATGTATATTTCAGGATGATGTTTCAGGAACTTCTTAGTTTTCAAGTATGATAATTCTATGTTTGCAGGGTTATGAATGGTTGGATTTTTAACAAAATTGGTAACAACATTTACTGCTTGTGCCGTTTTTATATTTTTGATTTGTGGATCCTGAATTTCTTTGGTGATACTCTCTATATTAGCAAGTAGAGAAACAATGGAAATATCATTAATTGTAGGACTAAGACTAAATTTTGGACCTAAAGCTAGAATATTCAATATTTCGTCTGGAAAATCTGTTTTAGTAAGAATTTTGAACCAATTTTTTTTCATTTTTATATTATTCGTTTGTTCAGACTTCAGTTTATCTAATTTCTCAATGTTATTATGTTTTATTTTGTAAAAATGTTTAAGACTTTTAGTTTGTCTGCGTTGATATTCACTCCATAATGTGATAGGTAAGATTTCTTTTATGGATATTTCTAAATTAGATATGTTGAATTTTTAATTTTCAATATACCTGTGTGTTTGTGATATTTCAAAATTCAATAGTTTAGTCTCAAACTTCCCATTCAATTTATTTATTTTTCTTACATCAATCACATCTTTGATGGGACAGTTTTTGGTAATTGCTTTTTTACAGTCAATAACGTATTTTGGAAATATTTAAAATTTTCTGCATTTTAGTACGAAGATTTTTCGATTAATCATTGATGTTAAACGTTTTCTTTGCTTGGTCCAGCTTAAAAGAAATGATGATCTGGGGACTATACTTTCTTGATGTTTCGTTCTAAAAACCATTATTATTATCAATTGTATTGTTCATCTCTAGTAATATAATAACTCTGATTATATATTGTGGCTTTTTAGAGAAAAAAACCTATTTGCGAAGTATACACTCTATTTTGTTGAGCTTCTGTTGCACTTCGTCAACTTCATCGGAACAAAATTCGTGATTTAAAAATAATATCAAAAATCTTCATTATATAAAAAATACAGAATAATTTTATGGAAAATACGTTCAAATTTTGATTATTCTACCAAACTAATGTCATACGTCAAACTAACGTTAAAAATTTAAAGTGACAAATTAAAAGTTTTGGTGTTGTTGGTTTTGTGTTGGTAAATAGTAATTTTAAAGGTGGTATCTTGTATTGAATTGTCCGGTAGTTCATTGATTGATCGGAGCTACTGTGTCAATGCTTTGACTGGTATTTCTTACAGAATTATAATTATGTTTTTTCTTTTTTAGTTTATAAGGTTTGAGTAAATTAAATTAAGTCCGTCTGTATCTGTTTTGGTATTCATGGAATGTTTTTCTTGAGATATTCTAGCCATTTCAGTAAAAAGTCGTTCTGAATAATTTTTACATTCGTCAAGTATTTCAGTATTCTCAAAGTCTATACTATGTCCGGTCTTATAGGTATGTTGGGCTAATGCACATCGGTTCACATATCGTTTGCAATCTTTTTTATGTGAAGTTATACGGTCTTTCAGGTGTCTTGAAGTATATTCTATGTGATTTTGTTCGCTATCTTTACAAGGAATTTTGTATGTGATATTAGAATCTTGTTCTTTTTTAATTTTATCTTTCAATTTAGAAAAAACATTAGCTACCTTCTTAAATGGTTTGTTTGCGATTCTCGTGTTATTAACGTCTTCAAAAATAGAGAAGATTTTTGATGTTAGATTTCTTACATATTGTAAAGGTTTATATGTAATTAACTGCGGTTCTTCTGGTAGCTGTTCTCCAGGTACATCGATGTTATTTTCTTGTGTGTTGATGGTTTGGTGAATCGGCAAGTTGTACAATAATTTTCTAAGTAAATTTGGAGGGTAACTGTTGTCTTTTAGAATATTCTCAATCAGCCGTATATTTCTATAGTATAAACTAGAATCAGATATTTTATAGATTTTGTTTTTAAGAGTCATAACGAGGTTGATTTTCATTGTATACGGGTGATATGAGTGAAAATTTAGAAATTTTCCTGAAGAAGTTGATTTGATGTACCAGTCTAGAATAATCTCTTGTGATGTTTTCCTTATTAAGAGTGTATCTAGGAAAGGTACTCTTCGGTTGATTTCTCTTTCTAAGGTAAATTGGATGTTCTCATGAAAAATGTTAAGTCGTTCTAAAAAATCTTCTTGTTTTTCTTCAGGTACTGGCACAGATGATATCATCAACATATTTCTTAATGAAAGGTATTGGGTAAGGGATTTTTGATAATACGTTGTCTAGAATAAGATCCATAATGTATTGGGCAATTATAGGTGTAAGGAGGGAAAAACTTGACTTGAGGAGAATGAGTGATTTGTAAAGATTGATATATTTAATTAGAATTTAACTTTTAATTACTTACTGTGTACTTACATTATATTGTTTATAATATAGATAATAAAACAAATCTAAATGTTGAAAATAACTATTTACAAGACACTGGACGTGATGCCTGGATTTAATTGAACAGGCCATGTGGACATAGTCCAAGTAGGTTGAACAACCGAGATGACGTACCTGGAATTAGATAGAAAAACACTCTGAGTATTCAATTTGCCATGAATAATGATTAATTATTTAACTAACGATTAGTATAGTTGAAATCCCCAAAATTAATGAAAGTATTAATAATATGCAAGGTGCATCTTATGTGTTTGAACTGTGATTATGCATATCAGTACTAAAGTGAAGTTAAAACTTCACTTGATCAAAAATAAATGCCTAATAGTAAATATTTTGGGTTATTAGGAAAGGTGCAAGGGGCGCAAACTCTCCCCAATGCATGTAAGGAATATGTGGCACAAACTCTCCACAAACAATATTATAACTACTGTAAGTGGCGCAAACTCTCCACAGTACAGCAAAATAATATTACACTGCAAGTGGCACAAACTCTCCACAGTACAGCAAAATAATAATACACTGCAAGTGGCACAAACTCTCCACAGTACAGCAAAATAATAATACACTGCAAGTGGCACAAACTCTCCACAGTACAGCAAAATAATAATACACTGCAAGTGGCACAAACTCTCCAAAGTACAGCAAAAATAAGGTTACACTGCAATTGGCTCAAGCTCTCCACAATACAGGGGGGTGGAAGGAGATATGGGTGACGTGAGAAGTCACCCTGTATCAGGAATGGACAAACCGCAAGTGGCGCAAACTCTCCACAATACAGTATAGGTATGTGAATTGAACTGCAAGTGGCACAAACTCTCCACAGTACAGTAGGATTGGATGAATAGGAAATGCAACAACAAATTAATGTTCTTAATAACGTTGAATATTAAAGAACTTTAAACAAAGTTATTATTAAAAATAATTAGCAAATATATATACTCTATGTGATAAAATATCTTTTAAATTCAAATATCAAATAACACGCAAAACTGAATTACTCTGTGAGATAGACTCACCTATTTAACTCCTGATATGCACCACAATACACACTATATTTTAATAGATTTATTTGGCTCAAGTGAACACTTCAGTTATTTTCTAGTAACTAAATCTCAAATCGTTCATAAAATTTTCTTTCCCCTTTCGTGGCCTCGAAGACTACGTGACATTTTGATACTTTACTTATCTGTTTCAGACAATTGGTTGTTTGGTCGAGAAATGCATTTCTGAAATATTAGGGTATACCCATGATTTAATTCATTTTACTTGGAACGAAAACTATTTTAAGAATAACAGGGTGAGAAAAAAAAATTGTCTTACATAGGAGAAATAGTTTTACCCATAGGAGTACCAAAATTTTGTATGTAGAATTTATTATTAAAACTATAATGTAAGACAATTTTTTTTCTCACCCTGTTATTCTTAAAATAGTTTTCGTTTCAAGTAAAATAAATTAAATCATGGATACACCCTAATATTTCAGAAATGCATTTCTCGACAATTATCTGAAATATATAAGTAAAATATCATAATGTCACGTAGCCTTCGAGGCCACGAAAGGGGAAAGAAAGGTTTTGAGAACGATTTTGGTTTTAGTTGCTAGAAGATAACTAAAGTGTTCACTTGAGCCAGATAAATTTAAATATATAAAATATAGTGTGTATTGTGGTGCATGTCAGGAGTTTAAATAGGTGAGTCTATCTCACAGAGTAATTCAGTTTTGCCTGTTATTTGATATTTGAATTTAAAAGATATTTTATCACATAGAGTATATATTTGCTAATTATTTTTAATAATAACTTTGTTTAAAGTTCTTTAATATTCAACGTTATTAAGAACATTAATTTGTTGTTGCATTTCCTATTCATCCAATCCTTCTGTACTGTGGAGAGTTTGTGCCACTTGCAGTTTAACTCACATACCTATACTGTACTGTGGAGAGTTTGCGCCACTTGCGCTTGACATTTTACAACTTTCGAATGTCCGTATTAGAAAAACTATTGCCAAAACAGTCGCAATAAGCAGATGTTCCTGTAAATGTAAACCATTTACCTGTAGAAATCGAAATTCTCAATGAACTTGGACAAACGCTTAGAAAATAAAATGTAGGGTTTGAGCTATGGACAAAAAATACGGAAATTGTAGGGATGAGAAAAAGGTGTTTGAGCTGATGAGTCGTCTGTTTGGGGTAGTGGGGAGCGGGGACAGCATTGGACTCCACAGGCTTGAGCAGGTAGAGGTGGAGGTGCTGAAGAAGATGGTGGCGTGGGTGAGAGGTGGCGGAGAGGTGGCGGAGGTAACAATCTATACAGATGGGGAGAAGGAAAAGGAGGGTAGAAATGGGGCGATAATCCTGAAGGATATCGGGGAAGTCGATCAGGAGGGGATCTAGAGGATTAAGAAGGGGTTGAGGGAGATGACAGGGGAGTGGGTGGATAGACTCAGAGTCTCAAGAAATAGGGAGGTGGTAATAGAGGCAAAGAAGGGGGTTGAGGTGAGGGGAATTCTGGGGGAGGTAGGAAGGGTAACAGGAGCTAGGGTGGTCGAAGCGGGGAGGGGAACAAAAACCATTAAAATGGTAGGGATAGAACCGTGGATGGAAGATGAAAATGTGAGGGGGAAAATAGAGAATTTGATTGGGAAAGGGACAACGGTGATTAAAGTGGTAAGGGAGAGGAACGGGATGAAAATGGCGGTGGTGAGGGCGGAATGGGAAAAAGCGGTAGCCTTTTTGAAAAAAAAAGGAGATTAGATTGGGGTGGAACAGGGTAAATATTATAGAGGGTAGAGAGGATGACAGATGCTTTGGATGTGGGATAAAGGGCCATAAAGTATCAGGGTGTAAGGTGAAGGTAGTCAAGGAGAGGAGTAAGTGTTGGCTTTGTAAGAGCGAGGATCACATGGCGAGAGACTGTCGGCAGGCTTTCCTTTGTAGGGTATGTGGGGAAAGGGGACACAGGCCAGGGGAGATAGAATGTAGTAGGGGAAGGGAAGAAGTAGAAGGAGACGATGGAAAAGGTGAAGGAAAAAATGGGAGGGACCCTCTGGACCCCTCAGAGGGGACGAGTCTGGTCAAATAGGAGGAAGGGGACAGCATTGCGCGGGAAGGAGGAATGTAGGGGATGTATGGAGAGTGTTACAGATAAATTTAGGGAAATGCAGGATAGCGCATGATATATTGGATGAAGTGATTTTTAGGAGGGAAGTGGATGTAGTGTGTGGATCCGAGGTGAATGCTAGATATGTGGGGAAGCAGGGATGGATTATGGACGACACAGGAGAAGCAGGAATAAGAGTGGTGGGGGATGGATTAAGAGCGGATGAAGTGAGGAAGGGAAATGGATGGGTGGTAGTGCGAATGGGAGACATGGTGGTGTATAGTGTGTATATAAGCCCAAATGTCAGCCTGGAAGAATATGAGAGGAGCATAACAGGATTAGAGGACGATCTGAGGGTGTCAAAAGGAAAAAGGAGGATCATAAGGAGAATGGTGGCAGGGGACTTCAATGCGAAGAATACTATATGGGGGGGGGAAGAAAACGGACAGGAGAGGGGAGATCCTTGAGGAAGTGTTAACATCCAACGGGTTGGTGGTGCTGAATGATGGACTACTGCCCACCTTCGTGAGGGGTGACGGGGGTTCATCATTCATTGATATAACAGCATGTGATGAATGGCTGTGGGAAAGAGTGTTTAGTTGGGGGGTGCTGGAGGATGAGGAAAGCTTGAGCTTACATAGGTATGTGGAGACGGATATAAGGAAAGAGAGAAAGGATTTAGTGGAAGAGTGGGAATGGAAGTGGACGAAAGCCGAGGCAGAGAGTATGAGGAAGAAAGTAAGAGAAGAGATAGGAAGGGGACTTGAACATGATGCAGATGAATTGTACAATGTGATACAGGGCTGCAAAAGAGAGGGAAAGAGGGGCAATAGGCGTGAGCGGAGGGCCAATTACTGGTGGAATGAGGAAATAGAGGAGCTGTGGAGGGAGTGTAAGAAAGAACGAAGACGGATGCTGAGAGGAAGAGGAAGGATAGAGGGAAGAGGGAGATATAAAGAGAAGAAGAAGGAACTGGAGCGTAGAGTGGAGAGGGAAAAAAGAGGCAGGTGGGAAGAGTTACTGGGGGAATTGGAAAACAATCCATGGGGAAAGGCGTATGAGATAGCGGTGAAGAGGATGGGTGGAAATAGAAACGAGGTTCTAGAGGAGGATTGGGAGAAGGAGATCATAGAGAAATTGTTCAAAGGGGGAGAAGGAGGAGTGGGTGGCAGAATTCAGGAAATCCAAGATACAAGGGGGGTAGTGAAAATGAGGGGGATAAGGCCGGTAGAGAAGTGGGAGGTAGAAGATTGGGGGAGAAATATTAAAGTGAGAAAAGCCCCAGGGATAGATGGCCTGAGGGGTGATATGGTGAAGAGGCTGTTGGATGACAATAGGGAGTACTTCTGGGAACTATTCAACAGAGTGCTGAGGGAGGAGGAGTTCCCAGAAGGATGGAAGGTAGCCAGGGTGATACTGATGAAGAAGGCGGGTAGAGAGGGGAAGCGGGCGGGGGACTATAGGCCTATCAGCCTGCTGTGTGGTATGGGTAAATTGATGGAGGGGATAATAAGGGATAGGATTGAGGAGGAAGTTGGTAGGAATGGGGGTTTTAGGGTAAACCAGCATGGGTTCACGAAGGGGAAATCTTGCATCTCGGCACTGAGCAAGGTGATGGGTTTGGTGGAAAGAGCTAGGGAGGGCAGCTGGAGGAAGAAGAAATTGGCCCTACTCATGTTCTTCGACGTCGGGAACGCGTTCAACAGTGTCAGCAAACGGGCAGTGTTGAGTGCGTTGCTGCGGCTTGGAGTGGAGCAGGGGTTGGTTAACCTGGTGGAGGACTACCTGACGGGGCGTGTGCTTGTAGACTCCAGAGGGAGGAGATATGAGATGGAGGCTGGAGTGCCTCAGGGCTCGGTTCTTGGACCGACGCTCTGGAAGTGTGTGTTTGATGAGGTTTGTGGGATAGTATGTGAAGAGGGATGTGAGATTACGGTGTATGCGGATGATGTGTGTCTGGTATGTACGGCAAAGGGAGAGGCGGAGATAGAAAGAAAGGCGGAGAGAATGTGCAGGAAGATTGTGGAGAAGATAGAGCGGTGCGGACTGGAAGTGGCGGAAGAGAAGACGGTGGGGTTGCTAGTGAAGGGACGGAGCAGGGCAAGGGAAGTGGGGGTGATGGTTAAGGGAAGGATAATTCGCATGGAGGAGTCTGTGAAATACCTAGGGGTGTGGTTGGATAGCCAATTATCCTTCAAAACCCATATGGTAAAGGCGGCAGAGAAGGGTAAAGTGAGGGCAGCATGGCTGGGGAGATTGATGTGTAATGTGAAAGGGCCGGGAGAGTGGAAGAGGAGGGTAATTGGTAGGACGGTAGAGCAGAGTATGCTGTACGGTGCGGAGGTGTGGGGTGAAAGAGCGGGGGTGAATGCGAGGGTTAGGCCACTTCTGCGGGTGCAGAGAGGGATACTGCTGAGGGTGGTGCAGGGGTACAGGACAGTGGGTGGACTGGCAGCAGCGGTGCTGGCAAGGTCCTACCCATTGGACGTGTTGGCTAGAGCTAGGAGCAAACGCTGGAGGGGTGCGACCAAAGAAGAGGTACGGGAATGGATGGAGGAGGAAATGGAGAGAAGGTGGGAGGAGTATGAGGGCGCGCTAAAAGGAGCGATTGGGAATAGGAGAGATTGGATGGACCGGAAATTCGGGGAGGTGAACTACTTCTTGACACAAGTGCTCACTGGACATGGGTCGAGAGTAGGGTACCTCCACAAGATTGGGAAACGAGAGACTGGTGTGTGCGAGAGGTGTGAAGTGGAGGATGATGTGGGACATGTGTTCAGATGCTGGAGGAACGAGGAAGTGCTGAAGAAGTTGGAGAGGAAACTAGGGGAGGCGGTGTACTGGGAAAACATGGTGGAGATAATGTTGAGGGGGGAGGAGGAATGGATGGAGGTGAGTGGAGTAGTAGAGAGCATGGTAAGGGGGAGAGAAGGACTTGATATGGCATGAGAGGCAGGAGTGATAGGAGGGAGAAGATGACAGTGTGAGCGGAGAGTGTGCGAGGGACCGCCGCCTGTCTCGAAGTATGCTAGGGTAGTGATTCCGAGGCGGGGGTAACGGCGAGTTTGAGGTGGGTTTGGTTGGTAGGCATCTCCTTGGGGATGAGTCCAACACTGTTTGGGTCCTGGACCCATTCGAACATGAGTTTCCCATCTCGGCCCGAAAAAAAAAAAATATATTTAATTAGAATTTAACTTTTAATTACTTACTGTGTACTTACATTATATTGTTTATAATATAGATAATAAAACATATCTAAATGTTGGAAATAACTATTTACAAGACACTGGACGTGATGCCTGGATTTAATTGAACAGTCCATGTGGACATGGTCCAAGTAGGTTGAACAACCGAGATGACGTACCTGGAATTAGATAGAAAAACACTCTGAGTATTCAATTTGCCATAAATAATGATTAATTATTTAACTAACGATTAGTATAGTTGAAATCCCCAAAATTAATGAAAGTATTAATAATATACAAGGTGCATCTTATGTGTTTGAACTGTGATTATGCATATCAGTACTAAAGTAAAGTTAAAACTTCACTTGATCAAAAATAAATGCCTAATAGTAAATATTTAGGGTTATTAGGAAAGGTGCAAGGGGCGCAAACTCTCCCCAATGCATGTAAGGAATATGTGGCACAAACTCTCCACAAACAATATTATAACTACTGTAAGTGGCGCAAACTCTCCACAGTACAGCAAAATAATATTACACTGCAAGTGGCACAAACTCTCCACAGTACAGCAAAATAATAATACACTGCAAGTGGCACAAACTCTCCACAGTACAGCAAAATAATAATACACTGCAAGTGGCACAAACTCTCCACAGTACAGCAAAATAATAATACACTGCAAGTGGCACAAACTCTCCACAGTGCAGCAAAAATAAGGTTACACTGCAAGTGGCTCAAGCTCTCCACAATACAGGGGGGTGGAAGGAGATATGGGTGACGTGAGAAGTCACCCTGTATCAGGAATGGACAAACCGCAAGTGGCGCAAACTCTCCACAGTACAGTGTAGGTATGTGAGTTAAACTGCAAGTGGCACAAACTCTCCACAGTACAGCTAAATAAGGTTACACTGCAAGTGGCTCAAGCTCTCCATAATACAGGGGGGTGGAAGGAGATATAGGTGACGTGAGAAGTCACCCTGTATCAGGAATGGACAAACCGCAAGTGGCGCAAACTCTCCACAGTACAGTATAGGTATGTGAGTTAAACTGCAAGTGGCACAAACTCTCCACAGTACAGCTAAATAAGGTTACACTGCAAGTGGCTCAAGCTCTCCACAATACAGGGGGGTGGAAGGAGATATAGGTGACGTGAGAAGTCACCCTGTATCAGGAATGGACAAAAGCAGAGTACCCGACGAGAAAGTTGTAGTGACGCGGAGTGGGCGAAAAATTAAATCGTCAAAGAGATTTCCGAATTTGGATTAAAAAATAACAATGTATCTATTTTTTTTTCTAGTTTGGTTTGTTTGTAACTGTTTTAACAATGTATCTATAATGTATCTATTTTTTTCTAGTTTGGTTTGTTTGTAACTGTTTTTTTTTTATTGAACTAGCTCTGAATTTTCATGTGAGTCCCTTGTTAATACCTGGAACGGGCCTCAGGTGGGAGGATGTTAGAGCCAGTTAATTATTTTAGGTAATTTACGTACACCCTGTATGCAAATAGAAAGCAGTTCATTTACTTTGTAGAATATTTCTAAGAAAGAGTGTGGGGCCTGCAATACATGTGTCAGCATTGAAGCCCTTATTCTTATCTTAATTTATGACGCCACTTTCAGGATCTATTGACCGAGAGGCTGGCAGTGTACATTTTAATATTTTGTGGTTTTCTATTTGTATACAGATGTTTTTTGAGGTTTTACTTTAATAAAGTTAGTATCGCTAAGAATTTTGAAAGGAATAGAGGTATTTTTATCGTTCGTGTTATACGAAAAGTTCGGACCTCTCTTATTATTCAAGTACTATTAAAATCTATTTGTTTATTCCATGTTTAAGTGTTTCGTATAGTTTTGTATATATAAATTGTCTCAACTCATTTGAAAGAAGGTAGTATTAAAGGCTGTTTCCAAAAAATCTGAATACGGCCTTTTATTTTCGAACCGTCGTAGTTAGCTAAAACGGGTAGTTTCAGTGAACGCGACAATTATTGAAGATAAACCTTAATGTGATCATGAAATCATTAAAAGATATTTTACATTGGTTTGAGATACGGGACCAGTTTTGAGTTATACAAAGTTCTACCAATTGTATTGATTTTTGATATTATTTCTTAATCACGAATTTTGTTCCGATGAAGTTGAGGAAGTGCAACAAAATAAAGTGTGTACTTTGAAAAAAGGTATTTTTCTCTAAAAAGCCACAATTAATAATCAGAGTTATTATATCACTAGAGATAAACAATACAATTATATATATATATATATATATATATACATATATATATATATATATATATATATATATATATATATATATATAAACTATAAAATTTTTTTATGGGGCACAGCCAAAATGATTTGTTGATGGTAAAGAAGACTCTTTTTTACTAATCCAAGCTTTCGATAATGTTTATTATCATTTTTCATAGTAAAAAAGAGTCTTCTTTACCATCAACAAATCATTTTGGCTGTGCCCCATAAAAAAATTTTATAGTTTATTTTTCAACTAGTCAGCCGTAACTACCCTACTGCTTCTTTTTTATATATATATATGTATATATCGCACCTCTAGAAGAACAATGAGGCGAGTGTGAAAATTTCGAAAATTCAGTTAAATATGGCAAACATTATATCTTAATGTAAATACAAATTATAAAATGCTTTAGAAAAGAAGATCAAAATAATTATTTAATCAAATACTTCATAGATTTAAAAATTCTATTTTGTCAAAATGCAGTTTTCCTGTATACATGTTGAAAACGACAGCTTTTATGCTTGTCCATTTTATGTTTTCAAATTTCTTTGAGTGTAAACCAATAAACTCCTTAATATCTATTTGTTTTGGGGCACGTTTTTCTTTTATGTGGGCTGAAAAATAGCTAGCAATTAGTGTTTTATTTTCTGTGGTCCATTTTTTTCTTAGAAACTACTTTTTTCAAGTGTTTTCCTTAGTATCAAGTGCAGTTGGTGTTTTTACCACTTCAACATTTTCCTCTTCATTTAATTTACTCAAAATAACTTCTTTTTCTTCAACGACTGTACTTAAATCAACATCAATTTCATCAATAGTTTTACCTTTATATTGTTCAATACCCTCCATTAAATATAACAATTTGGACACTTTGGCAGTTTGGTACATATTATCGGATAAGCGGTATACATTACAGTGTGTTTTAAGGGTGTGACCCATAAATCGAGAAAGCTGTTCAAGATCTTTATCGCTAAAATGTAATAATTGAGTAATAGTGGCAAGGTGCTTTCTTAACTTAGTAGCACTTATACTTTTAGGTCTATCAGCTCCACACTTTTCAGCATATTTGTATAAAATTTTAGTTCCATCCAGACATCCATCACCATTTGTATGGAAAACATATTTATTACCTTTATCAACAAATTTTTGACGAAGCGATGTGAAATAGTCAAAACTCTTTTTCTTATCTGGTGACAACAATACTGGAACTCCTCGTCCTCGTTTTCCTCTTACGACTGTAAGAGTTGAGCAGAATTTTTTCCGTCTCAGTAAGACAATTTGCAAATTCAGCATTCAAAGTGTCGTTATTTTTGTCCAAGTCATTGTATCGATCAATCTTCAATTGTGCCACTTCGGCAGGCCTTCTGCTGTTTAAGACAATAATTTGTGCATATACTACTTCTTTTAATGTAGTATAAGCTTTATGGTTGGTTTGATCCAATTCTAGTTGTTTGAGTGCTTCTTCCGCACTTTGCTCCAAGTAGACATTTAGCTTTTTAAGGTCACTGGTTAAAGGTAAAAGTTCACTTTTTCCCACTTTTTTTCGTTTAAGTTTAACCCAGCCTGTGCGGAAATCTCATCCGCCCATTGAGATTCGATTAGCTTTTTCAATATTTTGAGTTGTTTTCTTTCCTCGTTGGTATTCTCTATTTGAATTAAATATATGTATGCTATATCGCAACATTTTTTCAACAAAGCTCCAAAATTCATTGCAAGTGTTGGTGATTCATATCGATTCGTTTCAACATTGTAGCGTGTTAAAATCAAAGAAAAATGTTTTGGTATTAAAAGATCTAGTAAACTTTTTAGTTGTGGTTCCTGTTTTTGAACAAAATCAAAGTTTTGCTAACATACGTACGTTCTGTCTAACAAGATCCATATTACCCTTACTCCTACGTCCTTTCATATAAGAATATGCATATTTACAGATTAAAAGATCTTTTTTGCAATAAATGTAACATTATCAGCACGCATATGTGGAAATAGTTCCTTAGTTAATAATTTATCTTGTTCATAAATTTTGCCCAAAAGCAGTGTTGTTTGTCCATCACTTTGAGCTGTTTGCCTTCGTTTGGTATTTTCAACATTTTCTGTACATTTTTTAGTGTGTCTATACAGACTTTTCTTTTTGTAAAACCCTAAACAAAAAGAACAATGTAAATAGTCTTCAACATTAGCAGCATTTTTGAAATGAATTCTTTTGACTGGCATTAAGTTATCATTTGTCCTGTTTTTAATAAAATTTCATTTTTTTTCTTAAAGTTGCAATTATATTTCTCCTTTCTTTCGATTTTACAGACAGTGACTGAATCCGTTGTACAGTGGTTTCTTTGCTATGCCATGTCAGAATATGTCTACTAAAATGTGTAACGTCTTTGTCACAATAAAAGCAATAACTCATTTTATCTGAATAATTTTGCTTGTTTATAGCTTCGACAGATCTACCATTCACCTGAAAATAATTTTCATTATACAAGGTGTCCCAGAGAAACGGGTACATTTTGAACGTGATTATTTACTAAACGAAATAAGATAGAAACGGCAGTTTCAACCAATAAGTTTGGAATGTCGAAAAGTTTTTTCCCAAATACATAAAAAAAGTATATAGCTATATGGGGGAGGGGAAAATGCTTATTTTCAACTACAAATCACTTGACCTACTCTCTTTTTACACCATTCGATATCGCCAGCAGCTGTTAATTTTTTTAAAGTACTGTGTAGCTGCTTTTTATTGATTTGTGCAAATCATTATTGCAAAATGACTTTTTACAGGTAGGTATATTAGTTAATTTTCAACATCAAACAAATTCATTTGACATAATACTTAAATAATTTGAGGAGATTAATCAAGAGTGTTGTGAAACTTATGACTTACAATCATGTTATGATTAAGTTATCTGTCAAGTAACTTTATTTTACGTTAAAAATTAAATAGAATTTTGCAATAATGATTTACTCAAATAAAGAAAAAGCAGCTGAAGTATTATTATTTGTTGGGTTTGCAAATAACAACTTCAAATTGTAAGCAGTTTTTATTTCTTAATTTATCTGACAATCTATCAAAATTGATTGATTCCTACATATATGATCTAGTCGTAGAGAAATGCTGAGAGCTATCAATAAAATAAAAGTTAGTATGAAGGACATATAGAATCTGTATACTAACAATTCACAAAAACGTCTTCAATAACAAGTAGATTCCGATTACCATTTTGAAAAAGTTCTTCTAGAAATTCGATATTAAAATGGTATTATACATTTGAAGAAAGTTGTGCAATTGAGAAAAAGAAGGTATTAAAGGTCCAAAGTATGCTCATTATAAAATCAATAGCAAATCAATAAAAATGTATCTAATAGTAAAGTACAAAGATGTTTTAAAATTAACTCCTTACAAGATACAAACGTTTCAAAAAGAGAGAGATTTTTGAAAAAGGCTAATTATGTGTGAAACTTTGCAAAATCTTCTTAGAATAGAAGCTGATATTAATATGCAAGATACGGCCACTTTTCATGTAAATGGAAAAGTAAACAAACATAACTGCCGTATCTAGGGTAGTGAAAAGCCTTATCTTTTAACAAATAATATGAGCTAGATAATGGTGTGCTGTTTCCAAAAACCAAATTTATAGTACTTTTTCGGTCCAGTATATATTCAAATATGCTAAGAAACATTTTTACCCCCAACTACAAAAAGCTATCTTGGAGGTATGTTTTCAGCAGAACGTGCACCTTGAAATTTTTCTTTAGCAGCAAGAGAATCTGTGAGTAAGAAACTTGGGACCAAATGAATAGGAAAAAGTGGACTGATCGAATGGGCTCCGAACCTTCCTGAGTTGTTTATATGTGATCTTTTTCATGGAGTTGGGTGAAGGATAGGCGCTGTAAACATATTCTTCAAAACAATAATCAATTAAAAAATAGCATCAGAAATACTATCGATAAAATTCAACAAGAAATGCTTCAAAATTCTTTTTTGAACTTACACTAGATTACACAAGTGCATAGACCAAAAATGATAACACATTCAACTTTTGGTAACCCATTTCAATAACAAAAAAATTCAAAATGCAGAAAATACCTAGGTACTTTAATGAATTGAAAAGCTACTGCCGATATTAAAAAGGGTGCAGGCAGTTGGACAAATCTGCGTATCATCTTTATTTGTCATTTGTCAAAATAAAATCACATAATATGTTGACATTTTTAAAATCTGAAAAATTCAACTTTCGAATGATCTAAAAATATACTGGCGAAATCTTTTATTGCGATTGGAAAAAACTTTTCTAAATTTGAAACCCACTTGTTCAAACGCACAATTCTATCTTATTTCGTTAAGTCAATAATCATGTTCAAAATGTGTCAATTTCAACTGGGACATCATGTATTTAAAATGTAAAGATCCATTTTTCCAGTTCAGTTTTTTTTAACTCCTGATATTTTTTAAATAATAAATCTATTGGGACGGTAATTACTATAGGAGGTATTCTGTAGATTTATTTAAGATTACTCTTATTTAATAGTACACCTTTTTTCAGAATTCTAGTTCATCTCTTCATAAAATTAAGAGGTGTTATTTGATTTAGAATGGCATCTAGAGAAATCAAAGGATACCTCAACTATAATTTTCAGGGAAGGTGACCTGGAATTCCTAAGAAAAGTGGACTACTGAAGAAACTGACATAATTAGTCCAACATTAATAAAAAAAGAGCATTCAAATTTGAACTTAGAACAGTTTTTTTTTCAATTTAACATACACAATTTCAATTAAAAAATAGTACTCATTCGTTTGAAAATAGTCTTCATCAAGATTTAAACAACAATTAATAAAATAAAGAAACTCCATCAAATGGTCTTTTCATAAATAATTATTAATAAAGCTATTTATTGCGTCACAGTGTCGATTAGAAAAAAATCATGTCATAATTATTATTCAAATTGTTCATTCAAAGGGCATTATGTTGAATAGGTTTGTTAAGGGTTGTTTTTTTATATTCCATAAAACTACTTACTTTTTGAGCTTGTAGAATTCTATTAGAATTATCATCTTGCTCAAAATTAGTTTTATTCTCAAAGTTTTCTTTGTTTAGTATTGTTGGAGGTAGTGCCTTTAAAAGTCAAACAATTATAAAAATATTTTATTTCAAAAACACTTAAAAGATTACCTGTATTATATAGGAACAATTAGACTCAGTTTCATCGGAAGAAGTCTTTTTTACTTCGGCTGAGACCTTAAAAAAATTATTGATCAGATGCCTGCTTAATTTTTGCGTACATACATCATTACAAGACATTCTAAATATCAAATTTATTTTCCTTCTCTTTCGTTCCCTCTCCTTTCTTTCTCCACAGACATTAAAAATATTGAATATGATGCAGTACCTATGATTAAGATTGTAACTTACTCCTGAACTTTCATATTCTAATGGATTAAACCAAGGATCCTTTAGAGAGTCATCGACAGATTCAGAAATGACACCTGTACTAGATTTCTCATAATCTTGATTTCCATACAAAAATGAGTTTAGGGGAACATCCGATATTATATTAATTTTTGTAGAGGCCTCAACTGGATTCTCGTTTGATAAAACTGGTACCAACTTAAATATAAAAGTTAACTATTTAAGTATAATCATTTAAAAAATATAATGGATTTAATAATAAGCAGAATATTTAACTTCCTCCTAATACGGACAAATGTGAAGAAAATAGTATGTGGAGTACTTTAGAAACTCAATTATTCATACTATGTATTTAAAGACCTCTAAAAGTCGATTAAAGTATAGCTTATACCTCTTATTTGAAATGTTACTTACCTCTGTAGGTTCATTTGTTGTGGAAACATCACTGAAATCAGTCAAATTCACCTTCGTGATATTTTGAAAATACTGATTTGATAACCACCTGTTGTTATTCATAACACTATCATTAACATTTCTCAATTTTTTTAAAGATAGCTTATTGTCATTATTGTCTTGTTCTGTGTCTAAGGTATGACCTAAGATAATTTAGTTATTAGAAAATATTAAAAACAGTATTCAACACCTACCTTTTGCTTTTTTTGTATTGCCTCTTATATTACACATCGATATAATTTCCCTAGTTCTTTTTGACATTTTATTCAAAAGTTTTATACAAGTAGTTTAAATTATGAAACAAACTCACAACTTTCTGCATGTGTGGTTTAGCAAACATAACCAAAGATAAATACTATATACGAACATAACCGTGTACCGTGTGAAACCCCGCGAAACTAGCATTGGAAGGCGGTGTTGTCAGTTCTACTGGCTTGGATTTGTCGTTTAGATCACATATACACAATAATGAAATCAGCGAACTTCCACGGTAATACTCAGAACTAAAAAATGGATATTTGATACCAAACTGAGCCATTCGTTATTATGACATATACGATTACAGGGAATTGTTTTAGTTAGTTTTATCACCAAAACGGTTAGATGGTGCTAACACTATAAAACAAGAGTTGCGGAAAATTTTTGTAAATAATATCAAATGACTTTATTACGTTAAATCAATTCTAAGCCACTTATACGGCTCAGGATGGTTTTGGTGGCCTGAGATTGTGCATTCAGTTTACTACATGGCCTGGGAAGGTACGAAAGATATATATAGCAGATAATTTTAGCATTGGTTTATTATATAAAATTCAAAAAATGATACAAAATATAAAATTTGAAATTTTTTTGATTGATTTATAAAATCCGATTACATTAATCAAAAATCTCCATAGTAATCCGTTTTTTTAAGTTTTCAAATTTTGTTTTTCTAAATCCAAAAGATATGCTTATATTATACCTACTTAAATAAATTATTTAGATCAGTTTTTTTATTAATGCATCGATCTTCTTGAGCTATATGAACTGTTTCTGAAAAGATCCGTTTTTTATAATTAATTTCTGTCGTTAAAATATTGGCATGTTCATAATTCATTGTGTGGCCTTCAGAAAATACGTGTTCAGTAGAATTGAAGATAGAACACCTAATAATAAGTTAACTGGTCCTGAAAAGCGTAGTGAATGCAATGAATAATTTCTTAAATAGATCACCCTGTATATTATATCATTTTATGAATCCTTTCGACTTCTAGATCAACTTTGTTATGAGGTACCCTATGCCCAAATTCTATGGTTACGCAGATATCGACAATTACATAATAACTACTTATCGTCACAAAGCCTGCTATGCTTTGTAAATAAACATTGGTGAACTGTCAAAATTGGTTAATGTCAATCACTTTATAGATTGGCATATCTTAGCGATACAGGACGCATACAAATCCTAATTTTACGAGGCTTTGACGACAATGAAAGAACGTATGAAGAAGATAAACGCATATTTAATGAATTGAATCCTCAACACGTTATTAACCAATTAACCATTTTCAAAACTGTCAAGAGATATAGAGAGACTGGAAATGTTAGAAATTGTCTTAAGACTGGCAGGCCAAAAACTGCTACAGATGATGAAACAAAACTTAATGTGCTACTCCAAGTTGAGGAAAGTCCTCAAATATCTTCAAACCAGTTGGCGCTAGAGAACAATATCGCTCAGATGTCCGAGGTAAGAATTATGAGGTCAGAAAAAATGAAACCCTATAAAATTCACTACAATCAAGAACTCACAGAAGATGATCCGGACCGCAGATTACAGTTTTGTGAAATGGTTTAAAAAAAAATAACCTTGATGTGAATTTCGAAAAAAAATGTATTTTCTGATGAGGCAACGATTTGCCTCAACGGGGAAGTAAATAGACATAATTGCCGGATTTGGTCTAAACGTAATCCCCGTTGGATGAGCGAGAGACACACGCAGAGGCCGCCGCAGAAAATAAATGTTTTGGCGGGGATTATAAATGATCACATAATCGGACCTTTTTTTGTAGAAGGTAATTTAACAGATATCTGGACCTGTTAAGAAATAAAATTTTGCCAGCTATAGCAGCCATATTTCACAATCCTAACAATCCCTAGTTAGACGTCAAAAAATAATAGTTCAATACTATTAAACGCTTCACAAAATTAGAAAAATAAATTTCCAGTATTGAACTATTATTTTTTGACGTCTATAGATCACGCTCTACTAATATGACAATTATTTACAGGTAACTGTGATTAAGTAATCTCTTGTTACCTTCTGATGACATGGTATCAACAAGATGGTGCTTCCCACCATTACACCCTGGCTGGATACAGTGTTTCCACAGAGAGGGATAGGACGTCGAGAAACGATAGAATGGCCGGCTCACTTACCGGACTTGACCCATTAGATTTTTTCTTGTGAGGATACCTTGAAAATGAAGTTTACAAAAATAGACCAGTTTATCCACAAACTCTACAAAATCGTATTTTGGAAGAGATAAACCTGATACCACACACATATTTACGTGATTCAATTGGATAATTTTGTAAAAGACTTGGATACTGTCAAATCGTAAATGGTTTGCTCTTTGAACATTTACTTTTTTTTTTTTTTTTTTTCGGGCCGAGATGGGAAACTCATGTTCGAATGGGTCCAGGACCCAAACAGTGTTGGACTCATCCCCAAGGAGATGCCTACCAACCAAACCCACCTCAAACTCGCCGTTACCCCCGCCTCGGAATCACTACGTGAACATTTACTTTAGAATTTGTTGGGTTACCTACATCTTTTTATTACTTTCAATGTTGATTATTTATTAATACTAATTGGATTCAAGTTGTAATACTAAACATTTTGCAATAATTAAATGGCCGATATCTGCGTAACCATAGAATTTGGTTATAGGGTACCTCATAACAAACTTAATCTAAATGTCGAAAATATTCATAAAATGATATAATATACAGTTCAATTTAAAAAATCATTCAATGCAATCACTACGCTTTTCAGGGCCACCCTCTAAGTTTTGTCGCTACGTGAAAATATGCTCCTATGGCAACCTCGCAACATGCGTTAAACTCTTCTTTTTATCGTTCCCCGTTTGTGAGATATTCAGATGTTTCCATACTTTAAACTAACCCTGTATATATTTTGTAAAATATCTTAAGTAGTATCCAGTATCGCAGGATGCTTTCCATCGACCATAACTTCTGACAGGCGTTTTGAAGCTCAAAAGAAAATTATAAAAAATGCCTAATGCTTAATCTTTATAAATGTTATTTAGACAACTATTTCAAAATTATATTTCATCAGCCAGAAAAATTTTTATGACCAAACATTCCCCCAGACGTGAATAATGGAGTAAACCGAAACAGATTGAGAGTTTGAGAAGGGGGAATCAGTTGCCATAGATGTCCCACTCGATCTTAAAAATATACATAAATCTCTTTTTCTTTTGAGGGAATGTTTGGACATTACAATTTGTCTGGTTGATGATATATCACTCTGTAATATAATGATATCAAAATTAAGAATTTAAATATGAGTGCAGTTCATTCATTTTCTTCTGAGCTTTGGGGCGTCTGTCAAAAATTATGGTTGGCGGAAAGCAGTTGCGATACTAAATACTACTTTAGAGTGATATTTTAAAATCATAAATAAAAATCATCCATTCAAATTTAAGTGAAGTAATTATTATTTTCACTCACCTTTCTTACCTGGCACGTGTAAGTCTGTCACAGATCCAGCTCTGTAAGTGCGCAGGTTCTAAGTACATGAAACACTACTCAGAATCAAGGGTTTAATCTATTTAAAAATTAGTAATGACTAATGGATCTAGAATCTGACTCTAACAAGTGTTATGGTGTCTGTGGCAGTATCTATGTTGGGAAAATCTAGTCTGATATTTGTTGATGCCGAAGTGAAACTTAATTCGCAAATTTTGCAGGCACTATTTCCTGAAATTTAAGATGTTTGTGATAATAACATTGTTCAACAGAATGGTGTTTCGTCGCACACTTTCCGCAGTGTAAGGATATTCTTGAATGAAAATTTCTCGGATTATATTTAGCTAGAGATGTGGCCACCCAACAGCTCGAAATTAAATGCTGTTGATTATTTAATTTGGGGAATTTTTGAACAAAATTTGAGTGATGGACAATAATTTGAAACCATCGGGCAGCTTAAAGGAATATTGCAGTTTGTTTGGAACAATTTTGAGCAGGGTACAGTAAACGGGGCTATCAAATTTATAGCGCAGATGGATACAAAAAGTGGTAAACAATTATGCTGGCCACATTCATTATATTTTATCTGAATTATACAATTATTTAGCTGTTTTTCTCATTTATGTTTTTCGAATGTTTATTTCCCTATTTCAATAAATTGGAATGTAATATTTAGCAAATACGAGAAATGCAGATAATTTTGTTATTACTGAAGTATTTCGGTAGCTAAAACGAGTTTAAACGCACCTTCAAATCCACTCCTGTAAGTCTATACCCCATTTTATTTAGTCGCCTCATTGAGGGTAAGTTGGTTTGTGGAAAGAAAATAAATCGCCCCAGGTACAACGAAGTAATTTTGAAATATGAATGTACTCCTGCATTTTGGACCACAGTGTATATTTTTTTCAATAATATATTCACTGAACTGAACGTAAAAAGAATTAATAGTAAGACTTCACACTGGAACGAATGCCCCGAGCAAGGCATTATAAAAAAACTGTAAGCCTCACACCACTGTAGAACACATTTTTTACGAAAACAGTTCCTGTAATTTCACTCAGAGAAATTTAATTTTCTGCCTTTCATGACGGTTCCAACTCACTTAATAAAGCTCTTGCGCTCACAGCAAATGAACGGGGATTACTAAATGAATTAACTCCTTTTATTTTGAAGCATAAAAATTTGTATAGACCCACTTTAATTTTGTTATAAATACAAGGAAAACAAGATTACACTGACTGAATTATTCACCCAATTGACACAGAAAAAATATTATATCATTAAACTTGGAATAATTTATTTTCAACAGGAGTATAAATTCATAGCAATGATTTCAATTTCCTGCATACCAATTATACTTATTCTTTATTTATAAATAATCTGGAGAATATTTTCAAATCAATCGTTTTAACAGAGGACAAAGAACCCAAAAGTTGGTATGGTTCCAATTATTAGCCGGTTTTCTCTAAATATTAAAAAATAATCCACTAGAGGCATCTTATTGGGTACGTTCAACGTTGCTGTCGAATGGAAAATTTTTTAATAGCTATTTATGTATCAAGTACATAATCTAAGGCAGAGCGCGCTTGCGCGCGAGGCCAATAATAAAGACGAGTTAATCAAGTCTGATTATGTACTAGTAGACTTTGTTTTACCATCCTTTGCCGTTACGTCATAATCGGTGACGTATTCTGCTGTTACGTTTGTCTTAAGTTGAATGTTATTTTACACTCAACCTCAAAATTATAATCAATGACATATCGTTACCTCAAAGTTACACTGTTGTATGTCGCATTTTTTCCGAAATTGAGTTTTGGGGAGCACAGAGTTGTATGTACTTAAACCTTTCTTTCTACAAGATTTCAAAGCTGTATGTTGCATCCTATGTCATGGGCAACCAGAAATACGTTGTTGTACAACATACAGCTTTGTGATTTTCGAACATTCAAACTTTAAAATAACATAGTTGTATGGTGACACATCATAGTGACACATACACTTTTGTAATCTTATATCATCGTTAAATATAAAAAAAATGTATTCGGTGTACACACAACTTTGCGCTGCTTCCAACAAACCACCAGTAAAAGAGTCTTTTTATAACTGCCAAATTATCCAGCACAAAGCAAGTATACTGCGCGCTCTGGAGCGAAAGTCTTATGGGTAGAAGCGGGAATGACATTGCAAGTGCCTTGACGAGAATTTTTGATGCTGTTTTCAGAGACAATCCTAACTTGAAATCTCTAATACTATGGAGTGACACCTGCGTGTCCCAGAATAGGAATTCCCTAATGTCTTCAGCAATTTCACTCTTTATCAAAAGGAATCCAAACATCGAATCCATAATAATGAAGTTTTCTACTCCGGGCCATTCCTGCAATCAAGAAATTGACGCAATTCACAGTTGCATAGAAAGGGTGCTGAAAAAATCGGAATATTATTCCCCATTATCAGTTATGCGGTTGCTTTTGGATGTTTCTCCAAGAAACCCTTACAAAGTCATTCAAATAAGAGAAGTTGATTTCGTCGACTACAAGTCCTATGATGGTCAATTCAACTATAAAATTGTACCTTTCAGTCAAGTAGTTGCTCTTAAGTTTTCAAAATCTCTATTATTTGAAATAGAATATAAATTTAGCCACGCCAATAATTAGTGGAAAAAAGACTCCATTCGTGATTATCGCCCTACCAGAAATAATGCTGCCAAAAAAGAGATAAAAGAACCAGTTCGTTCTACCAATAAAAAGTCACTTCCCCAAAATAAAGTTGAGGCTATCAAAAGCATGTTCAAGTGGATGCCTGAGGTGGATAGGGCATATTATGTGGCTATACTTCCCAAAAATAGTAATACTTAATTTGTATATTTCCGTAATTTTGGTTTATATTCATATTTATAAGGATACTTAGTTTTTGATATCGTTACCAAGTTGTATGTTTTTTTAAATTTATAATAAAATAGAATTACAAAATTGTATGTATTTTTTTGTGCCTAAAAATTTACACAACAAAACTGTATTTTGAAGTTCTTTTCTCAGAAATGTTAATAATTATAATGAAACTAACTAAGCTGCAATTGTTTAGAATGTAGGATTGTCCATAACACTGTATCACAAGGCCATTTTTTTATTTTGCGTTTTCTCAAAACTTGGTTCACTGCACATACCACAGTATAACTCTAGGCTAACGATATGTTAAGAATTGTTTTCAATGATGGATGTTAAGGTGTGTTTGTGAATAAATTAGTAATACCAAAAATTGTATTTTGCTTTATGTGTTGCGTACCTTTTTACATAATTTAGTTTTGTTTTAACTAGTAATCCCCGGTTTTTTTTTTAACTGATTTGTTCCAAATTTCTAGCTTGAGGATGTTTAACGTCCCTGAGCATGATTTTTGACTTAACTTAAATAATTATGGATTGCCGAATCGTGATTAAATGGCGAATTATATAATATATATTAAAAATGTATTGTACGATTATATTGATTATATATTGAACCCAAAGGTTATTTAAAATTAGATAGAATATCTATATACTCAGATTTTTAAAAATTGTATAGTAATTATTGTCTGTGTCATTGTGAGAAACAATTTCGTAAGTATTCCTGAGAAATGCAAAAAAAACACATGTATGGGAGAAAACAGGCAATAAAAACATTTATTTTTGATAAACCTCCCAATAAAAACAGGAAAGAGGAACGAACCAACGGATAAGAAAGGTAAACTGAAATAGCATAAGTAATGAAATAATATGCAAAGTCTAAGCTTCATCACTGACAAAATCATCTTCATCATCATTGTGGGAGTCCAATTCATTCAGATCTATGATAACAGGAAGAAAATGAAATGCATCAATGTATTTTTCTTTTTCCCAGTCATAACTGATTAATTGATTTGTGTGCTTGATATAGTGCTTCCATTTCTCAAGAGTAACCTGAAATAAAATTTTATTTAAACACCATATAATATTCTGTTAATAAAGGAATTTGAAAACAATTTCACTCGTTAATAAAATACCTCATTTTGGCCTTACTTATTCTAAAATTCCATCGAAAACTTCACGCAATCTGACTATAGCCTGAGGTTTTATCATATTTGAAATACATACAGGGTAAGCTATCTTATTAAATCTTGACTGGTTCAATTTAAATCAACAAACGGTTTTTTAATTAACAATAATAAAACCAAATCTTGCCTGTGTAAGGGCTCCATTCCATATATTTGATACAGCAGTGGCTGTAACAGGGTGAACCGAAGTTATTTTGGAATCGTAGTATCTTTTGCACTCTGACCATACCATCTCTATGGCATCATACTGGCAGTGATAGGGTGAAAGACTTAAAACCCGATGACCATGTTGTAGGGAAAGTTCATCCATTCTGCAGAAAATAAAGAATTATGAAAATATGCAAACATGAAATATTTTGAAAATATGCTCCGAAAATATCCCGCCTATATCTTTTTTCTGGTAAGTGCCTTTTTATTACATCCCACAGTTGATCTTTCATAGCAAATTGTGGATAGTGAATTTGCTTTTCCTCTAGCCACTCCACCAATGATTGCTGCTTCCAACTTTGATTTGGTATTTTCTCGACAAGACCGCAATGATACGATGCATTGTCCATGAGTAGATAGACTAAGAGAGTTCAGCGATAGTACTAGGGAAAACAGTGTGTTAGAGAGAGAGAGTCATGGAGGCAATGTGTGTGAGAGAGAGAGCGCCGTGCGCATCGTTCGCCATTTTTAGTCTGCTTCGCGCATCATGAGGCGTCTGCCGGCCGCCATTTTCGCTCGCGAATTTAATTTTAACGCCGTGCGCATCGTTCGCCATTTTTAGTCTGCTTCGCGCATCATGAGGCGAATTTTATTTTAAAAAAATTTTGACTTGAGTGCGGATCGAACCACCAACCTACGCGTCAATAGCAATTGATTTAACACAGTAGACCATGAGCTCTCTTGTTTATTCTATGCGAAGAAAGGTATTACATGCTGCGTATGACAAAGAAGGTATGTCGGGAGGTCGCGCGCACACCGTACGCTAGGCGCCGTAAGTTGTGACGTAATCGGGACTCATCCGTTGCGATGATTACAGGCGCGCGCTAGTGCCGGCTGCCGCTGAAATTTCGTTTAGTAACGAATTTCCTAATATACCGGGGGGCTTAAAAGTAACTTATGTTGAAATATTACTAAGTAACGAATTTCGTAATATACCGGGGGGCTTAAAAGTAACATACTATATAATATTTGAACTGAAATATGCGTGGAACGTCGCGTGCTACGTCAAACGCAACGTGTCACGTCACGTGTAACGGTGAACGTTACGTACTACGCCAAACGTCACGTGCTACGTCAAACGCCACGTGTCACGTCAAACGTCACGTGTAACGGTGAACGTTACGTACTACGCCAAACGTCACGTGCTACGTCAAACGCCACGTGTCACGTCAAACGTCACGTGTAACGGCGAACGTTACGTACTACGCCAAACGTCACGTGTCACGTCACGTGTAACGGCGAACGTTACGTACTACGCCAAACGTCACGTGCTACGTCACATGTCACAAGCTACGTCACGTGTCACAAGCTACGTCACGTGTCACAAGCTACGTCAAACGTGTGGGCTCATTTGTAATATGGCTTCAGAAGAGTGCAGTCATCGAAATGAAGAGGTTATTAGGAAAATTGGTAAATTAAATGAAGAAATTGCTTTTTATGAGGATAAAAGTGAGGTTATAAGGTCTGTCTGCCTGGAGTGTCTTTATACCTACCATTTATATATTATTAATGAAAATTCCCTATGGAAAATTGATTTGAACTCGAAACTTATTCCCTCGCAACCAGAAATACTCGATGATTATTTACCTGAAGAAGTGGGATCCGTAATTCAGATTTTTCAAAGTTCTTCAGATAATTTAATAGCAGTCAATGACCGTAAATACTATGTAGCAGATTTTCCCGCTCTACAAATACTTGAGGAAAATAATTTAATTATACCTAAAAATTCCCAAATAAACACAATGTTTCAAAGCAATCATGGGAAAATATATGTATTTTATAATAACAGTAATTATATTGAATTTGACAAGAACTTGAAAACTGTCCAGAATAGAGGACAAATAAAAGATATTTTCCATGGACTACCCACAGATGTTACAGGAGCATTCCAGTACATTGACGGACACATGTACTTTTTCAAAAACACCACATACTACAAATATAATGAGTTTACCAAAAAACTTGTTGCGGCCGGACCCTTCAATTGGAACCTATTTGATATCCCATGTCCTAATGGAGACCTTTTAAATGATCTCAAGACTTTATTTAACAAAAATAATTTCTTTTTATCAATAATGTATATTTTTTTAAAAATAAACTTTGCAAATAATTAAATTGTTTTTTTGAAATTCCTACGAACGTTGCAGATAAGAAATTTTTATCTACAATACCCATTGTAACAGGAAGTTACAATCTAACATGTCATGTGTAATATTAGTATTTGTCTTAGTTTTAATTTTAAAAATTATTTTAAAAATTGTGAAACGAAAATTTGAATCTTCATGTAATATAAAAGTTGATGAATATACAGAGTGTTTCAATAAAAAACCCATCTTACTTTAAAAACTTTATTTATAATGGTAATACAGTATTTGAAAACCAGTGACTGAGGCGTACATTTCTTTCGGTACACGAATATAGTCCAGAGGCGTGGCAGGGATTTGGATCATGAACAAACTTTCCTGTTGCACACGGCGTGCCATCAAATTTGCAAACGTCAATAATGTGTGGAAAAACACAGGAACAGTGCCAAAATATCAGACACCAAAGAAAAGAAAAAATGTAACCCAACTTGAAAAATCGGCTGAAGCATATTGCAAAGGCTCACATGAAATGGCAGAAGCAATGAAAGAAATGTCACTTGCTATGAGGGAAATGGCAGTAGCAGTAACTCAACTTTCACAGTCTTTAATGTTACATAAAGTTGAATAGATGTTATTTTAGTTCATAGGATTTTAAAGATAATTTTTTATTATTTTAATGGTATTATTAGTTTTTAAGTTTATAACAATGTGATATTCTTAGTTTGAATTATTTATTTTTGGAAAGATTTTTCTTATCTTATCTTATTATTCCAGAATAAGATTTAAAAAAATGTTATATTTGTTTTTGAATAAAATTTTATTTTTAATTGTAAGTTTTTATTAAATGTATTATTACTATCTTCTTTGAAAAAGATAATCAACCATTTCTCTTCGCGCATGTCTTCCTTCTTCTAACTCAATTCCATCTAAAAGACAGAGAAATAAAAAATATTTGAAACGATTAACATTTATATTTTTATTTACCATTTATTTCAGCGATCTCGTTATTTCGATTTTCCTGAATATCTGGTTCATTACCATCAGGTTCATCATCTAAGTCTTCTATATTATATTTCCTGCATATATTATGCAAAACTGCACAGGTACTAATAATATAAGCTGCAGTGGCATGTTTATAATGCAAAACCCTATCTTTTTCAAGGCTTCTGAAACGAGATTTTAGTACTCCGATACCTCTCTCAACAATATTTCTGGTTTGCCTATGTAAAATGTAATGGTCTTCTGGAGTATTGGGGCGAGCGTCTAGAATAGGAGTCAATATCCATGGCTGAATTGGATAGCCAGAGTCTCCAAGAAGGTAATAATTTCTTCTACCTTCTTGGTATTTTCTCCTTAAATGCCTTTGGATTGTTGAATAATTCCAAATTGCTGCGTCGTGAGTAGCCCCTTTTCTATTTATATACGCTACCGCAGGTTGGACAGGGTCATCAATTTTAGGGGGTACAATTGCAATATGTGTACAATCGATTGTACCAATTATATTTGGAAAATTATAATTCATAAATCTATAAATATATTAGGTTAAAGATATATCAATGTAATTATTTCTATATTTACTGTTGCTTAGTTTTCCACATATCTTCATCATTTGTTGGAAATTTTACGTGCCGGGGTAATGAATTATCAGTTATAAGCCTATTGATTTTATTAATTGTTCGGCTTACAGCTGGTTGACTAAGGCCTAGATTAATATCACCTCCAACTGTTGCTTGATAATTTCCATTGGCAAAAAATAAAAGACTAGCAAAAACCTAAAAGAGTGAATTTATAAAGTAGAAGGTACAATAATTATTTATTATTACCATACTTACTTGTAAATGAAAAGGAATTGCATCCCTCCTTCTTGCCTCTTCCACAAATGGTGTTAATTCGTCTATAAGGTCGAGAGTAGCTCTCTTATTTAAACGAAAGAGTTTAGAAAATCTGTTCCGGGGCAGTTCGAAAGGATTACTAGTATCCCTGATGTGCCTAAATTCTAGTTTCATAACTTCTCTAAAAATAGTATTTGCGATAAAAATATAATACTTAATTTATATAACTTACCTGTTTGGTATATTTTCGTACTCATTCAAAAAATTTGCATAAAAAATTAAGGGAAATGCCATTTTAACAATTTATCCACCTTATTGTTAATAGTAACAGGTATAAAAAGTACCTTGCAAAGATAGCAAGATTTTTAGCAAGATCTATTAATAAATGACAGATCATATTGCTTAAAATCAACGATCAGAATACGATATCTTGCAAAGCTTGCTATGATAGCCATATCTTATAAATAGCCATATTGCTATTGCAAACAGAATCGACCCGAATGAGCCACAAAAATTAACGAAAAACGTAACAAGCTGAACAGCATGTTACAAAAGTAACAGATTATGGATTCTCACCAGTGTCATAGATCAACCTATTATGATTGAGTCGAACATAATATTGTTTTCCTTGACATGTTTTGATTCGAACATAAAGCTAAGTAGGTTATACTTTGTTTAACCATCCTTTGCCCTTACGTCATACATTGTCCAACTTGATCTCTCATTCATGAAATGGATGAGTCGGAATTATGACGTCATTAACGTATTTCTTAACTAATGACGACGTAAATCTTATTTGTTACTTTTGACAGTTCAGTTGTCATATTTTGATTTGTTCATTATTTTTAGTCATTTTCGCATTTTTCAATTGATTTTTCATTGTCAAAATGCCTTCCCGGTATAATGAGAAAGAGCAAAGTTCAATTTTGAAGTTGATTAATTACTTTTCAAGAGAAAAGAGTTGCTGGAATGCCGCTTTTGCCGTTAAATGCAGTCTATAACGTAAGAATCTACCTATATTATGCAAAATGTAAGTGTTTATTGTTTTGATTTTAATCAATTTTATACCGTTCTGCTGATGCTCTAGAAATATCTATTAGAACCGTTCAAAAACTAGTTACTAGTGAAATGGAAACAGATAAAGAGTACAAAATCAAAGTTCATGCCGGACATGTTTCTGCTCGAGGATCATCGATTTATATCATACATCAACATGCAATAAGACCACGAGTGTATGCGATGTATTCTGCAGGTAGGTACATACTCAGTTTTTCTTTTGCAATTTTGAAACTTCAACTTTTTGATTTTGTTTCAACAGGCGAACACTTCACAATTAGGTCCCTTAATGGAAAACTTAAAGATATTGACGGAGTTGAGATATCCTTGAGCTCCTTGGCCGGTGCTTTGGCCAATCTGAAATTTACGTGGAGGAAATGCTCAATATCAAATCGAAAATATCTAATGAAGCAATCTGCAGTTACGCGAAAAAGAATAACATTTTTGCGGGAGTATACAAAAAATCAAAATGATCATATTTCATTGAAACCCGGTAAGGAAGCATTTAGAAAAAGCTGACAAGATGTCTTTAAGAACTGTGGAAAAAAAAACTGGAGAAGGTGTTCGTTATATTGTCCTTCATGCAGGTTCCGAGGATGGTTTTGTGGAAAATGCTAGTCTTGTTTTCAAGTCGGGTAGTAAATCGGGCGATTATCATGATTCAATGAATTGCATAAATTTTGAAAATTGGTTTACTGAACAATTATTACCAAACTTGCATGAACCTTCATTGATAATCATGGAAGTAGATAGACTAAGAGAGTTCAGCGATAGTTATAGGGAAAACAGTGTGTTAGAGAGAGAGAGTCATGGAGGCAATGTGTGTGAGAGAGAGCGCCGTGCGCATCGTTCGCCATTTTTAGTCTGCTTCGCGCATCATGAGGCGTCTGCCGGCCGCCATTTTCGTTCGCGAATTTAATTCTAACGCCGTGCGCATCGTTCGCCATTTTTAGTCTGCTTCGCGCATCATGAGGCGAATTTAATTTTAAAAAAATTTTGACTTGAGTGCGGATCGAACCACCAACCTACGCGTCAATAGCAATTGATTTAACACAGTAGACCATGAGCTCTCTTGTTTATTCTATGCGAAGAAAGGTATTACATGCTGCGTATGACAAAGAAGGTATGTCGGGGGGTCGCGCGCGCACCGTACGCTAGGCGCCGTAAGTTGTGACGTAATCGGGACTGATCCGTTGCGATGATAACAGGCGCTAGCGCTAGCGCCGGCTGCCGCTGAAATTTCGTTTAGTAACGAATTTCCTAATATACCGGGGGGCTTAAAAGTAACTTATGTTGAAATATTACTAAGTAACGAATTTCGTAATATACCGGGGGGCTTAAAAGTAACATACTATATAATATTTGAACTGAAATATGCGTGGAACGTCGCGTGCTACGTCAAACGCAACGTGTCACGTCACGTGTAACGGTGAACGTTACGTACTACGCCAAACGTCACGTGCTACGTCAAACGCCACGTGTCACGTCAAACGTCACGTGTAACGGTGAACGTTACGTACTACGCCAAACGTCACGTGCTACGTCAAACGCCACGTGTCACGTCAAACGTCACGTGTAACGGCGAACGTTACGTACTACGCCAAACGTCACGTGCTACGTCACGTGTCACAAGCTACGTCAAACGTGTGGGCTCATTTGTAATATGGCTTCAGAAGAGTGCAGTCATCGAATTGAAGAGTTTATTAAGAAAATTGGTAAATTAAATGAAGAAATTGCTTTTTATGAGGATAAAAGTGAGGTTAAAAGGTCTGTCTGCCTGGAGTGTCTTTATACCTACCATTTATATATTATTAATCAAAATTCCCCATGGAAAATTGATTTGAACTCGAAACTTATTCCCTCGCAACTAGAAATACTCGATGATCATTTACCTGAAGAAGTGGGCTCCGTAATTCAGATTTTTCAAAGTTCTTCAGATAATTTAATAGCAGTCAATGACCGTAAATACTATGTAGCAGATTTTCCCGCTCTACAAATACTTGAGGAAAATAATTTAATTATACCTAAAAATTCCCAAATAAACACAATGTTTCAAAGCAATCATGGGAAAATATATGTATTTTGTAATAACAGTAATTATATTGAATTTGACAAGAACTTGAAAACTGTCCAGAATAGAGGACAAATAAAAGATGTTTTCCATGGACTACCCACAGATGTTACAGGAGCATTCCAGTACATTGACGGATACATGTACTTTTTCAAAAACACCACATACTAGAAATATAATGAGTTTACCAAAAAACTTGTTGCAGCCTGACCCTTTAATTGGAACCTATTTGATATCCCATGTCCTAATGGAGACCTTTTAAATCATCTCAAGACTTTATTTAACAAAAATAATTTCTTTTTATCAATAATGTATATTTTTTTAAAAATAAACTTTGCAAATAATTAAATTGTTTTTTTGAAATTCCTACGAACGTTGCAGATAAGAAATTTTTATCTACAATACCCATTGTAACAGGAAGTTACAATCTAACATGTCATGTTTAATATTAGTGTAACGTTTATTCTAATTTATATTTACAATTAATTTATATTTACAGATTTATATGTAATTCAGTCCTTATTTAATAATTTATGTAATACACTAAACACACTAATTATAATTTATATCAGAGTCACTTAATAAACACTTTATCGAGGCGCGATTACTTTCCTTCGGTATCAACACTGACTGATTGACTAAAATTCCTGCAGCGATGCTTGTGGCCTATTTATACTCGTGCGCCGTAATTCTAGAAGTGTCTCGGCGTTCTCGCGGGTGCATTGGATATTCTCGATATTCTGGCGGATGCACCCGGGTGTTCTGGATGTTTCTCGAAGTTTGGGCGGAGGAGCCATAGTCGTCTCATACGGGGATTTCACTGGGGGCACTAAGTGAGAATATTATTGCAGTAGCTCGCGTAACATTGCCCCCTCCCTAAGAGACAGTTCCTCCTGGAACTAGCTAGGAAACTGGAACGAGATGACTGTATCGGCAACTGGTCCCCTTGTTGCATTTTCCAGTTGTATGGAAGTAACATGCGACCGTCTTCTCTGTTGGCTGTGTCTCCCGAGCATGGCCGCAAACCAGTACCTGCACTTCGGTGTCTCGGAAGATTACTTCTACCATGTTACGGATTATTCGCCAATCTAAATGCCTACATTCAATCTTGGGCATGGCTAGCCTGTACACGTTCAATTCAAGCACATGCTCTCTCAGGCTTCGTAATGCTTCCCAGACATCCTCGTACGTTGGTCTTTCGTCGAAGGTGTTCCTCGTCACTAGGTGGAAATTGTAGCGGGAGCCATTTTGCAGCTTCAGAGCTTTACCTAGTACTGGTAACTGGTTTACCAAAGGTCGTGCGCCACTCTTCTTTATAAACAGAGATGCCAGTCCGCGCGCATCGGTTACGCTGGCAGGGATGTTTATTGCCAGTGAGTATTCCTCCGGGACGGTAAGCAGGTCTTGTCGTCTCTCAGTGGTGACGCCGAATCTTGCTTTTCCGGTACCACCATAAGCACCCATGAACTCTACAAAAGCAGGATCGGCTACTTCCTGAAGCTGGTTTACTTCCTCATCGTGGTCACCCTTGAATGGCGCTAATCGGTTACGGTGTACCACCTTTGGCTTTTCATTTGGGATCTTGCTGATACGATAGATGACATCGTTGATTCTTTTCTTTACGAGGTACAGACCGTCCCAAGCTTTCTGCAACTTTGGAGAAAAACCCTTTTGTCTTCTTGGGTTAGGCAGCCAGACTTTGTCTCCTTCGTGGAAACCTCCTTCCGTAGCTTGCGTATCGTACCTTTTCTTCATCCTATCGCTAGCGATCTGGAGGTTCGATCGAACCAGCTCGTGTACGTCGTCCATTCTTTTTCTCAGCTGGGTCACGTAATCTTCACCAGCTATGTCTTCTCCGGGTCGGCATCCAAATTCAAGGTCGCAGGGTAATCTCATTTCGCGTCCGAACAGAACTCTTGCTGGTGTTTGGCCGGTGGACTCATTGATGGCGGATCTGTAGGCCATCGCGAATAGCGAGAGATATTGGTCCCAATCTCGCTGATGGTTAGATACTACTTTAGACAGATATTTGCCAAGAGTTCTGTTCATTCGCTCTACCATCCCGTCCGACTGTGGGTGCAAAGCCGTAGTTCTCGTTTTCTTCATGCCGAGCTTTTCACAAACTTCCTGGAACAGCTGGCTTTCGAAGTTTCTGCCCTGGTCGCTGTGTATTTCCAGGGGCACTCCATATCGGCAAATGAACTCATTCACAAGCACGTCGGCAACCGTTGCGGCTTCTTGGTTTGGAATGGCATACGCTTCTACCCATTTTGTGAAGTAGTCCATCACCACCAAAATGTACCTGCTGCCATTTGCTGTCGGTGGAAACGGTCCGGCAATGTCCAGGGCAATGCGTTCAAAAGGGCTTCCGACATTGTACTGCTTCATAGGAGCCTTTCTTCTCCCGTGCGGTCCATTGGTCTAAGCACAGGTAGTGCACTTCTTACACCAGTCCTTCACATCTTCGGAACTGTGCATCCAATAAAACCGTTCTCGCACTTTCTGGAGGGTCTTCTTCACACCTAGATGTCCTCCTGACGGACTGTCGTGTAATTTCCGCAGTACTGCTGCTATCCTTGTTCTTGGAATCACCAACTGTCTTCTACTTTCGGAACCCTCATCGTTCTCGATTACTCGCTGTAGCAAACCGTTTTCCAAAACCAGCGAGTCCCACTGGGCCCAATACGATTTCATCGTTGGCGAGTACCTTGAAATCTCCTGCCAAGTAGGTCGACAGTTCTCCTTTTTCCAATGTCGGATTTTCTTCAAGTCGGGATCGTTCTCTTGTTCCTCTTCCAACTTTTCTGGTGTCCATTCGTCGGTGGTCACCGTGGTTCTTCGAATCGCAGCTTCCTTAGCTTCTGTTTTGCTGCAGTGAGAGCACTCTTCAGGACATGGTCTTCTAGAGAGGGAGTCTTTGGAAGGTCTTCGGGTCGAAGCTGCCCTCTGAAGGTCGACCCTTCCTAGTTTTTCCTGCTGGGCATCTTTGTTTGTAGCAGTTCTCGGTCGCTTGCACGAACTGCGTACATGTCCCATTTCTCCACAATTCCAGCATCTCACAGCTTTCGGTTTTCCATTTGAGATGCTTTTCATCATGTTGACAATCTGGTCGAGCTTGTTCTCAACTTCTTCGTCTGCTACAGCCCTCACCTTGCCGTATACACCGGAAGCCTGTGTAGCTGCTTCGTACTCCAAGGCTGCAGAGAGTACGTCGACCAGTGTCTTATGCCGAGCCAGGCGTAGAGTTCTCTGCATTTCATGGTCACGAACTCCGTCGATGAATGTCTGTACCCCTAAACATTCCATGACATTCTCCGGTGCCGATGGATAGGCAAACCGCACCAACCTCGCAATGTCTGCTTCGAATTCTTGCAGAGTTTCGTCGCGTTTTTGTTTGCGGTTTTTCAGCTGCGATTGGTACAGATGCTCCAGGTGTTCCAGGCCATATCTCATATTCAATCGCTTTTTGAGTTGTTCAAAATCTTCGGCCTCTTCCACTGGAATGGTCTGGAGGATATCCATGGCGTCTCCTCTAAGGGCAATAGTTAAATTTAACGCTTTTTCCTTCTCACCCCAGTTGTTTGCCTTTGATGCCGCCTCGAATTGCTTAAGATAGTTCGGCCATGACGTTTTACCATCGAATGTTGGCAGTTTCACTCGGCTGTTAATATCGTTTTCCATTTTCGGTTTCAACTCTACTTTCTCTGCCAGTTCGTCGTTATTCGGGGCTTGCCTAGTTGTAATATCCGGTTTATTACTAGTCTTCCTTTCGATTTCTTTGATTTTTTGTTTCATTTCTTGCTCCATTCTTTTAATCTTTTCTTCCACGGCAGAAATATCAGTCTTCATGGATGTCATTTCATTTTTCATGTCCGTCGAAATTTTATTCTCCATGTCCGACATTTTGTTTTCCATGTCCGACATTTTGTTTTCCATGTCCGCCGAAAGTTTACTTTCCATGGATGAAATTTTATTTTCCACGTCCGACAATTTGTTTTCCATGTCCGCCGAGAGTTTACTTTCCATGGCTGAAATTTCGTTTTTTATATCCGTCGAAATTTTATTTTCCATGGATGAAATTTCGTTTTTTATATCCGACATTTTGTTTTCCATGTCCGACATTTTGTTTTCCATGTCCGCCGAAAGTTTATTTATGGAAGAGGTTATAGAGGCGGACGCTTCGTCGGTGAATTCAAACGTTTCCGGGTCCAATCCATTGTTAATCATAGCTTTTTTTAGTCGTTCCACTAACACTGACTTGACCCCACTTGTGTCCAATTCGTAATCCTCCAACTCTCTTCGAAGCTCTGAAACTTTTAGTTCACAAAGTTTCTTCGCCATCTTCCTGTGTATTTATTTATTTATTTATTTTTTTTAACCCCACACCTGACACCAATGTAACGTTTATTCTAATTTATATTTACAATTAATTTATATTTACAGATTTATATGTAATTCAGTCCTTATTTGATAATTTATGTAATACACTAAACACACTAATTATAATTTATATGAGAGTCACTTAATAAACACTTTATCGAGGCGCGATTACTTTCCTTCGGTATCAACTCTGACTGATTGACTAAAATTCCTGCAGCGATGCTTGTGGCCTATTTATACTCGTGCGCCGTAATTCTAGAAGTGTCTCGGCGTTCTCGCGGGTGCATTGGATATTCTCGATATTCTGGCGGATGCACCCGGGTGTTCTGGATGTTTCTCGAAGTTTGGGCGGAGGAGCCATAGTCGTCTCATACGGGGATTTCACTGGGGGCACTAAGTGAGAATATTATTGCAGTAGCTCGCGTAACATTAGTATTTGTCTTAGTTTTAATTTTAAAAATTATTTTAAAAATTGTGAAACGAAAATTTGAATCTTCATGTAATATAAAAGTTGATTTAAAAACTTTATTTATAATGGTAATACAGTATTTGAAAACCAGTGACTGAGGCGTTGTACATTTCTTTCGGTACACGAATATAGTCCAGAGGCGTGGCAGTGATTTGGATCATGAACAAAGTTTCCTGTTGCACACGGCGTGCCATCAAATTTGCAAACGTCAATAATGTGTGGAAACACACCAAATACGTGACATTTCTTCAGCAGAAATTCCGCTTTTTGTTACCCTCGAATGTAAATATAGTCTGCAGCATACAATAGCTTACTTTCCAATATTTCGTTTACTTTGGAATATTCTACATCTCCTGAAGAATATCGAAAGCCATGTACCTTCCTTTCCCAGTATGATGTAGTCTTTTTATCATCGTTTCTTAATGTGGAGAACGGTTGCGGCGGCAAAAATATGTAATGCGAACTTTTAAAGCCGATTTCTATGGTGAGTTCTTTGGCAACGAAAATCCCATCTACGACAAAGCCTTGAATGTCTACAAATGCTACTCTCATGTTGACGTCTGCTCGAATACTATCTCTGATCAGCATCTAGTTTAGGCTTTTAACAATTTCGGTAAGGGGGAAGTATTCCATGACGCAATCGTGAATTATGATGCAATAGACTTTGGTATTTTCGGGGAAGCCTATATTTACTTCAATTTGATTTTTAACCTGCGCGTGCCGGAGTGGTCTCCGTCTCCAGTTTGAGATATTTTTGTATATGTACGAGGTATGTCACATATTAAGATGTCAAAAGGACCTTAACGAATGTTGACATGTGACCCATCAAACGATTCAGCGTTACGCAAAGTACGTCACGTTGAACGTCGCATGTCACGTTGTCACGTTATACGCGACACGTTAAACGTGACGTGCCACGTCAAACGTTTTATGTCACAATAAAAGGATGAAGAAACGAGTAAAGTCAATTTTCATAATTTTATTTCAGTTATTAAAAAAAATTAAAATAAACTTTTATTCATACAAAGAAATAACTTTTGACAGCATTGTTTTCAATTGCTTCAGAAGACCCACTTCAGGACATTTTATACCAAATAAACTCCAACTAAATGGACCTGCTTCTGCTACTCTATTGGTGTATTCACTCTACTTATAATAAGAATTTTTGTAGAAGAAGTAAATATGACCATCCGTATAACGAAAGGCTGAAGTTATTTTATCAGGTAGTCCAGGGAAGAAATAACTGATTGGGCCACGATTTAAGATGTTACCAGTTTCAGTAAATTCAACGCACAAATTATCGTTGTACATGAGGTACATTCGGCCGCTATTCGTTTGGAATAGAGCATTTATTTTAGCATTTTGAGGTAGAGAAAAGAGTGGAAAATAGTTGTGAATATTAAGATCGGGGAAAGATGCTGAATAGAACGTATTATTAATGATGGTTGCTAAATTTCCCTGCGAGTTCTGAAAGACGTGTGAAACATGTTCGGATCTTAGTTCTTGAGGGAGATAATCGACAATTAATTCAGGATTCTTCGGAATATGCACAACATTTAAATCAAACTTCCACAAAAATATATCATAACCAACATACATGCGGTAGTTTGGAAAATTTGAAGCTTTAGCAAGAAACATAAAATCAGGGGCTTGAATTTCACAAATTCTTGGCGTAGATGGTGATGGTGGTGGTGGTGGTGGCGGTGGTGGTGGCGGCGGTGGTGTCATAGGTTTCTCAGTAGTTGCATCATTCTTAGCAGTAGTTTGGAGAACGTTTTTATAATTCAATTTTACTCCATATAAACTTTGTATTGCCATTTTATCATCTTCACCGAAATGTATCATATCTTCTTGATAATATGGATTCATAATAGCCGTTTGAACAGTACTATGCTCTAGTCCAAGCACATGTCCAATTTCATGTAGTAAAACTGCCAAAAAACTTGTTCCATCGTGATCTGAAGTTTCATTACCAAAATACCAATGTTCTGCAGCATCAAAATGGATTTCTGTACATTGATAATTATTAGGGTAATTTGCGTGACGTCACTTGCCATGTCAAACGTCACATACAACGTTGAACGTCACATACCAAGTCAAAATTCACATGTCACGTCAAACGTCAGATGTCACGTCAAACGTCACATATCACTGGCCGTGGAAAGAGATGCGCAAAATATATCATACGTCCTTCAATTATATTATCTCCAGGCAACGGGAAAATGGTCTTGAATTTTTACAAAATTTTTAAAAACAATTACACAAATAAAGATGTTTCCATCCTCTTATCGGTTGTGGTTAGATAACTTGACTTGAGTTCTAAAACATTCAAAGTAGTAATTAGGTTTCATAAAACTTACTGATCTATAAAGACATACTTTACTTTTGAGTTAAAGGTATATTTTCTTCATTTATCTACCATATTTTGGCTTAAGCAAATACATACTAGCTAGAAATCTTCTGTGTAGGTTGGCAATCGAATATATTCTGAACATCTATTTATAATATAGTAGCTGTTATCGCCATGTGTTTTGTATGTTAAATCCGAGTGTTTGATCTTGCTTTGTTTACGTTGGTTTGGTATTGTGGTACTATGTTTACTCAAATTTATTTGAATAAGTTTTAATACATCATTTATCTCCAATGTTTACAAGTGTTTATTTGTTGGATGACAATTACAATTGGCGTTGACAGCCGTGTCTTGGAGAAAAGCGTTCGTTCGTCATGCCGCTGAGTGTAGTCGTACTTGATGTTGTCGGTATAGGTAGAGCGTTTGCTCTGTGACTTTACGAGTCCACAGACAACTAAGTTTGTCGCGCTGATGTTCACGTTGGCGATTTCCTTTAAATAGTGGTAATACATAGTGATGCGAAATCAGTAAGTAGAGAAAATACTTACAAAAGTTTTAGTGCAATATATCCCCTATAAGGGTTTGTGAAAACAGCTTCCAGAACAGGACGGAATTCTTCAACAATACGAACTCCCGTAGAACCAAAATACTAGCCGTATATTCCACAACTCATTCAGAACGAGAACCTATAAATCCCAGCAGGAGATGACTAAGCAGCCAATCATAAAATTCAGATTCAAGCTCCATGCACTTTTCGAAAACCAACTATGAAGTAGGAGCCCACACAAGTTGTCTACTATTTTGTCCGGAAGATCAATAAGAGGGATCCACCCCTACCTCCGTTCTGAGCGACGTCGAAGGCCTAAGGTTGTCACCGGAGCAACCGAAACTTATGTAACCAAGCAGACAAATTAATTCACAATCTTGCACATTTTTTAATCAATTCAATTTTACGACTTTATTCTTATTTGGGCTTGAGCTCAATTTGTAAGGTTACAACTATACATTTGCTTCCTATGAGTATACTCAGAGGCTAATTTTTTAGGTATCTATCCAATTATGTAATCGTTAACCATGTAGTAATTTATGAGTCTACCGGTAAAATTTAATAATATCAAAAAATATTTTATTTATCATTGAAACTGTTGAAACATAGATAAATCAATCACATTTGCAGAAAATAATAAAATTGATTTCAATTTATCTAACCCGCGATAACCAAAAATGCCGGAAACGCTTATCAAATGTAAAACCAAAATGTAAATAATAAGTACTTTTCTCATATATGACAATATATCAGCTTCATTCCATGTTCTATATCTGAAGAAACAAATGGTGTTTTTAGTGCTTGTGTTCAATTGTAAGTAATTTTTCAATATTTTTAGTATCTAATCAACAGCTGTGGTCATTTTATATGTTCAATTATATACTATTACAAAAATAGTATTTCTTAATTTTTAGAAATTCTATGAATACTTGGTATTATTTCAACATTTTAACCAACTAATTCCAATTAAAAAAATACATGTTCAAAATTTTCTCGTTAAAATTCATTTTCGGGTTTACGAGGGGGCTACATAAACTTGGTCTAAAACATATATATTTATCACATGTTTATTTCATTTCTTTTAGCTATTTGTTTACCAGCAGTGACTGAGAAGCAGCGGGGAAGTATCAAATAGTGTTTTTTAGTGCTTGTAATCATGTAAGTAATTTTTCAGTATTTTTAGTATATATTTTTTCAATAACTGTGGATATTTAAATTATCATTTTATATGTTCTATTATATACATCTACAAATGATATCTATCAAAATTTTTCTGGCGACTTTCTCAACGCTCTTCTTCTTAATATTTCTTTCAACTGGGAAAACAGTATTATTTTAACAGTTCAATAATATGATTCCAGGACAAAAAATAAAACCCTCATACTAATTTTCATACATTCACACTATTTTCTTTTCAAATTTCATTTTCGGGCCATGACATGACGTTCTGGTTTTATATTTGTTAAATTCATTTTCGGGTTTACGAGGGGGCTACATAAACTTGGTCTAAAACATATATATTTATCACCTGTTTATTTCATTTCTTTTAGCTATTTGTTTACCAGCAGTGACTGAGAAGCAGCGGGGAAGTATCAAATAGTGTTTTTTATTGCTTGTAATCATGTAAGTAATTTTTCAGTATTTTTAGTATATATTTTTTCAATAACTGTAGATATTTAAATTATCATTTTATATGTTCTATTATATACATCTACAAATGATATCTATCAAAATTTTTCTGGCAACTTTCTCAACGGTCTTATTCTTAATATTTCTTTCAACTGAGAAAACAGTATTATTTTAACAGTTCAATAATATGATTCCAGGACAAAAAATTAAACCCTCATACTAATTTTCATACATTTACACTATTTTCTTTTCAAATTTCATTTTCGGGCTCACGAGGGGGCTAAAACATATATATTTAGCAAGTTTCTTTTTTTCTTTTAGCTATTTTTCTACTAGTAGCGAGGAAGTTTATTGTTTTACCAAGTAGTGTTTTTAGTGCTCATAATCATGTAAGTATTTTTTCATTATTTTTTAGTATAAAATTTTTCAAATAGCTGCATTTATGCACGATATTATTTCAATAATGTGATTCCAGCACAAAAAAATAACACCTTCATACTGATTATCCTATATTTACAGTGCAATTTCTTAAAATTATTTTCGAGTTTACGAGGGTCTACTGAAAACCTATATCACGTTTCCATCATTTTCATTATTCAAAGTGCTACATAAATCTTTAAGACACTATACATTTTAAAAATATTTTACAAAGCATGAAGATATGGTAATTTTTGGAAGATTTTTTTCAGTGAAGGGGTATTAAACAAAATGGATAAGTGCTTATACATCATTCTGATGAGTTATTTCTTTTCAAGTTTTGTAAATCATTAAATGCACACAAGATAGCTCAGATTCTTCAAGTTGGTTTAGTATCAATGAAACGGATTTTTGTTTTCTCGAGGAAAGGGCTTCTTTCACACAATAATTCTTAATAGTGGTAAAATACATCCATTTAACTGCACAATTCCAATGTATTTAAAACATCTTATACAAATGTATGCTAAGTACAATCTTTTCAATAGGGGTTTATGAAAAAGACATTGAATTGTATTAGTTTCCATATTTATTCTTCATTTTTACTAGTCATTCAATATATCCCCCACAATTAAATATATCAACAGTATTCATAATTTTTTCTATATTACTATAGGTTTCAATCAGCAATCTAAACGGATGTTGGGGTCCCAATCATTGGTTGAGCTTTCTTGTTAAGACTTGTTGTAAGATCTTTTAATAGGAGATTTTCCCGGTGCGAATTTTAGCTTATTCTCATCAATATATGTCATGCTTCGTCTTAAAGGTTTCTCTGCTACAACAAATTTATCTAAGGGGGTTAATTATACGGGGGACGATTTTTTTCCAAGAGTTTCAATTTCTTATCACTTGTTGAGATTCTTCACCTCAATGAATTTTTTCTTAAAGAGAGATTTAATAATCTCAAGATACTTAAACGTCGTAGATGTCCTGTAGATGTTCGATGTACGCTACTTTAATCTACATATATATTTGATTATGAAAGGGTATGACATTTTTAGGGTCTTTTCGAGAATGTAAGTTCCAACAGGCCAGACGTATCTCAATATTTTCAATCTCCAAGGCTAATGTTTTTCCTCTTAAAGTTTTTCGAGAATATAAGCTCCTACAGGCCAAGCGTACCTTGTTATTTCCATTCTCTGTCTCGATAGAAAATTAACATATATATCAGTTACCAATCAGGACTGATCCGTTGCGATTATACGTTGTGGGAGACGTCTGGAAGCTTGCAGACAAAAACATTGAATTTAACAGGAGAAACATCAGCATTGGAGAATAATCAGTATGAAGGTGTTATTTTTTTGTGCTGGAATCACATTATTGAAATAATATCGTGCATAAATGCAGCTATTTGAAAAATTTTATACTAAAAAATAATGAAAAAATACTTACATGATTATGAGCACTAAAAACACTACTTGGTAAAACAATAAACTTCCTCGCTACTAGTAGAAAAATAGCTAAAAGAAAAAAAGAAACTTGCTAAATATATATGTTTTAGCCCCCTCGTGAGCCCGAAAATGAAATTTGAAAAGAAAATAGTGTAAATGTATGAAAATTAGTATGAGGGTTTAATTTTTTGTCCTGGAATCATATTATTGAACTGTTAAAATAATACTGTTTTCTCAGTTGAAAGAAATATTAAGAATAAGACCGTTGAGAAAGTTGCCAGAAAAATTTTGATAGATATCATTTGTAGATGTATATAATAGAACATATAAAATGATAATTTAAATATCTACAGTTATTGAAAAAATATATACTAAAAATACTGAAAAATTACTTACATGATTACAAGCAATAAAAAACACTATTTGATACTTCCCCGCTGCTTCTCAGTCACTGCTGGTAAACAAATAGCTAAAAGAAATGAAATAAACAGGTGATAAATATATATGTTTTAGACCAAGTTTATGTAGCCCCCTCGTAAACCCGAAAATGAATTTAACAAATATAAAACCAGAACGTCATGTCATGGCCCGAAAATGAAATTTGAAAAGAAAATAGTGTGAATGTATGAAAATTAGTATGAGGGTTTTATTTTTTGTCCTGGAATCATATTATTGAACTGTTAAAATAATACTGTTTTCCCAGTTGAAAGAAATATTAAGAAGAAGAGCGTTGAGAAAGTCGCCAGAAAAATTTTGATAGATATCATTTGTAGATGTATATAATAGAACATATAAAATGATAATTTAAATATCCACAGTTATTGAAAAAATATATACTAAAAATACTGAAAAATTACTTACATGATTACAAGCACTAAAAAACACTATTTGATACTTCCCCGCTGCTTCTCAGTCACTGCTGGTAAACAAATAGCTAAAAGAAATGAAATAAACATGTGATAAATATATATGTTTTAGACCAAGTTTATGTAGCCCCCTCGTAAACCCGAAAATGAATTTTAACGAGAAAATTTTGAACATGTATTTTTTTAATTGGAATTAGTTGGTTAAAATGTTGAAATAATACCAAGTATTCATAGAATTTCTAAAAATTAAGAAATACTATTTTTGTAATAGTATATAATTGAACATATAAAATGACCACAGCTGTTGATTAGATACTAAAAATATTGAAAAATTACTTACAATTGAACACAAGCACTAAAAACACCATTTGTTTCTTCAGATATAGAACATGGAATGAAGCTGATATATTGTCATATATGAGAAAAGTACTTATTATTTACATTTTGGTTTTACATTTGATAAGCGTTTCCGGCATTTTTGGTTATCGCGGGTTAGATAAATTGAAATCAATTTTATTATTTTCTGCAAATGTGATTGATTTATCTATGTTTCAACAGTTTCAATGATAAATATAATATTTTTTGATATTATTAAATTTTACCGGTAGACTCATAAATTACTACATGGTTAACGATTACATAATTGGATAGATACCTAAAAAATTAGCCTCTGAGTATACTCATAGGAAGCAAATGTATAGTTATGATTTGAGGTTGATGTAAATTATATCGGCTATGATCACAAAGTTAAAAGCTCCTAGCGTAGGTTGGTAGCTCTGATTTATGTTTTAATAATGAAACCTTGTCGTTCTTATTAATACTTCACAAGTTGTCTGCACCAATTTTGTTAAAATTTATTGGTTCGAAGTGCCAATAACAAATATAAAACCAGAACGTCATGTCATGTGAAGTTTAACGTGGTACGTAACGTTTAACGTAGCACGTGACGTTTGTCATGACTTTTGACGTGACACATAACGTTTGACGTGACATGTGACGTTTGACGTGACATGTGACGTTTGACGTGACATGTGACGTTTGACGTGACATGTGAATTTAGACTTGGTACGTGACGTTCAACGTTGTACGTGACGTATGACATGGCAAGTGACGTATGATGTTATGTTTCACATAACGTTTGACGTGAGACGTGACGTATGACTGGGCTTTTTGACGTGACATGTGACGTGACCAGTAACGTTTGACCAATTTGAAATTTTATTGAATAAATATATTTATTTATTGTATAAGTATTCCCCTCTACGTTTAGCTTTCGTAAAGCAGTTTTCTACTTTTGGAGCTATTCTCATGCACCGTTTAGGGTTGGGCTGGTTTTTAAAAGAGAGGGTTAATAATCTGTCGATACTTATGTACATAAGTGTCGTCTAGATGTACGCTGTACTCTGTCACATGTCAAACGTCACGTGTCAAATGTCAAACATTACGTGTTGAACGTTACATGTCAAACATCATGTGTCAGTCAAACATCATATGTCAAACGTCATGTGTTAACCGTACGTCAAACGTTACGTGTTGAACGTTACACGTAACATGTCAAACGTCATGTGTCTGTCAAACGTCACATGTCAAACGTCAAATGTCAAACGCAACCTGTCAAATGTCAAACATCACGTGTTTAACGTGACACGTTACGTGTCAAACGTCACGTGTTAAACGTTACCAAAGAAAATCGTCGTAAACACGACACCTCCCTCTTTTTGTAATATGTCTTCAGTACAGACGTCGAAGAGTTTATTAAGAACATTGGTAAATTGTTTTTCATGAGAATAAAACTGTGGGTATACATTAAAAGTAAAAATCGAGTACAGAGAGGAGCTAATGTTGACCCTCTGTTTGTACCGAAATCAAGTGACCGTCTCAGGGTGTACGTTGTAAATCTCTAATCAGTACACCCTGTGATAGTAGTGAGATATTTTGGGGACCTAATGTTGACAGGCCTCTAGTGAAACATTCTTTTAACAGACTGTGCTCGCAAAGTTAATCAACTGATCGTTGAAAACGTCCAGTTATGACAAGTGACATATCGTTGAAAAAACCAGCGCACATAACTTTACCTTTGCATAATACTATAGCAATGTTGAGATTGGTTCGAAATTTTCTCAAGTTATGAGCGAAACTAGGTGAAGTTGACGAGGCACTAATTTAAGCTCTGAAGCGTCTATATGTGCTTCAAACGTTACTCATTTTCATCATTTTGAAAACAAGTTGGGTCACTCACCTGAATGAGGTTAATTTGGATGCATGACTAAAACACAAGTTAACAAGACATTTTTTTATTTAAATATTTTAGCTACAGTTTCATGAACATTTTCGCGCACTTTCAATAGATGCTTTGGCGCTTTAGTAAAGTATTCAAGTGTAGACTCTTCCGAAAAATTTTCAAAAATACCCACCATGACTAAGTCTTCGATGGTTTTACACTCAAATTCATCTTTTCCATGAGTTACTTTTAGATTATGAGGTATATGATGTTGCATAACTGCTAGAGAGGGATCATAAATTATCTCATTGTGTTCTATCCAGAAATGTGGCGTAATTTTTATGCCATTTGAATAGACCTTTGCACCTAGGCATAATTCAGTTGTTACCCCGTATTTTGCAGCTACTTCATGGAAAATTAAACTTCCGGCTAGACACACCCCGCAATAGTTTGCTCGAATAAACTCCTGCTCAATACAACACTTAATGAGGTTGAGTTTAACGTACTCACGCTTGGGATCTGTAAAAGTCATCTGCTCAAGTGATCAATGATGAATGACGATCTGTTTGGATAATTGTACTTTTAAACCCTGGTGGACAATTATTATGGAACGACAAAGAATTTATTACCAAACTTAAACAATCTTATCAACGACCTTGAGAAAAATTTGTTTATGAGCGCCCCGATATCACTCGATGACGTTATCTAACCACAACCGATAAGAGGATGAAAACATCTTTATTTGTGTAATTGTTTTTAAAAATTTTGTAAAAATTCAAGACCATTTCCCCGTTGCCTGGAGATAATATAATTGAAGGACGTATGATATATTTTGCGCACCTCTTTCCACGGCCAGTGACATGTGAAGTTTGACGTGACATGTGACGTTTGACGTGACATGTGAATTTTGACTTGGTATGTGACGTTCAACGTTGTATGTGACGTTTGACATGGCAAGTGACGTCACGCAAATTACCCTAATAATTATCAATGTACAGAAATCCATTTTGATGCTGCAGAACATTGGTATTTTGGTAATGAAACTTCAGATCACGATGGAACAAGTTTTTTGGCAGTTTTACTACATGAAATTGGACATGTGCTTGGACTAGAGCATAGTACTGTTCAAACGGCTATTATGAATCCATTTATCAAGAAGATATGATACATTTCGGTGAAGATGATAAAATGGCAATACAAAGTTTATATGGAGTAAAATTGAAAGATAAAAAAGTTCTCCAAACTACTGCTAAGAATGATGCAACTACTGAGAAACCTAAGACACCACCACCGCCACCACCACCACTCGATATTCTTCAGGAGATGTAGAATATTCCAAAGTAAACGAAATATTGGAAAGCAAGCTATTGTATGCTGCAGACTATATTTACATTCGAGGGTAACAAAAAGCGGAATTTCTGCTGAAGAAATGTCACGTATTTGGTGTTTTTCCACACATTATTGACGTTTGCAAATTTGATGGCACGCCGTGTGCAACAGGAAACTTTGTTCATGATCCAAATCCCTGCCACGCCTCTGGACTATATTCGTGTACCGAAAGAAATGTACGCCTCAGTCACTGGTTTTCAAATACTGTATTACCATTATAAATAAAGTTTTTAAAGTAAGATGGGTTTTTTATTGAAACACTCTGTATATTCATCAACTTTTATATTACATGAAGATTCAAATTTTCGTTTCACAATTTTTAAAATAATTTTTAAAATTAAAACTAAGACAAATACTAATATTACACATGACATGTTAGATTGTAACTTCCTGTTACAATGGGTATTGTAGATAAAAATTTCTTATCTGCAACGTTCGTAGGAATTTCAAAAAAACAATTTAATTATTTGCAAAGTTTATTTTTAAAAAAATATACATTATTGATAAAAAGAAATTATTTTTGTTAAATAAAGTCTTGAGATGATTTAAAAGGTCTCCATTAGGACATGGGATATCAAATAGGTTCCAATTAAAGGGTCCGGCTGCAACAAGTTTTTTGGTAAACTCATTATATTTGTAGTATGTGGTGTTTTTGAAAAAGTACATGTGTCCGTCAATGTACTGGAATGCTCCTGTAACATCTGTGGGTAGTCCATGGAAAATAACTTTTATTTGTCCTCTATTCTGGACAGTTTTCAAGTTCTTGTCAAATTCAATATAATTACTGTTATTATAAAATACATATATTTTCCCATGATTGCTTTGAAACATTGTGTTTATTTGGGAATTTTTAGGTATAATTAAATTATTTTCCTCAAGTATTTGTAGAGCGGGAAAATCTGCTACATAGTATTTACGGTCATTGACTGCTATTAAATTATCTGAAGAACTTTGAAAAATCTGAATTACGGAGCCCACTTCTTCAGGTAAATAATCATCGAGTATTTCTGGTTGCGAGGGAATAAGTTTCGAGTTCAAATCAATTTTCCATAGGGAATTTTCATTAATAATATATAAATGGTAGGTATAAAGACACTCCAGGCAGACAGACCTTATGACCTCACTTTTATCCTCATAAAAAGCAATTTCTTCATTTAATTTACCAATTTTCTTAATAAACTCTTCAATTCGATGACTGCACTCTTCTGAAGCCATATTACAAATGAGCCCACACGTTTGACGTAGCTTGTGACACGTGACGTAGCACGTGACGTTTGGCGTAGTACGTAAAGTTCGCCGTTACACGTGACGTTTGACGTGACACGTGGCGTTTGACGTAGCACGTGACGTTTGGCGTAGTACGTAACGTTCACCGTTACACGTGACGTTTGACGTGACACGTGGCGTTTGACGTAGCACGTGACGTTTGGCGTAGTACGTAACGTTCACCGTTACACGTGACGTGACACGTTGCGTTTGACGTAGCACGCGACGTTCCACGCATATTTCAGTTCAAATATTATATAGTATGTTACTTTTAAGCCCTCGGTATATTACGAAAGTCGTTACTTAGTAATATTTCAACATAACTTACTTTTAAGCCCCCCGGTATAATAGGAAATTCGTTACTAAACGAAATTTCAGCGGCAGCCGGCGCTAGCGCGCGCCTGTTATCATCGCAACGGATCAGTCCCGATTACGTCACAACTTACGGCGCCTAGCGTACGGTGCGCGCGCGACCCCCCGACATACCTTCTTTGTCATACGCAGCATGTAATACCTTTCTTCGCATAGAATAAACAAGAGAGCTCATGGTCTACTGTGTTGAATCAATTGCTATTGACGCGTAGGTTGGTGGTTCGATCCGCACTCAAGTCAAAATTTTTTTAAAATTAAATTCGCCTCATGATGCGCGAAGCAGACTAAAAATGGCGAACGACGCGCACGGCGTTAAAATTAAATTCGCGAACGAAAATGGCGGCCGGCAGACGCCTCATGATGCGCGAAGCAAACTAAAAATGGCGAACGATGCGCACGGCGCTCTCTCTCACACACATTGCCTCCATGACTCTCTCTCTCTCTCTAACACACTGTTTTCCCTATAACTATCGCTGAACTCTCTTAGTCTATCTACTTCCATGATTATCAATGAAGGTTCATGCAAGTTTGGTAATAATTGTTCAGTAAACCAATTTTCAAAATTTATGCAATTCATTGAATCATGATAATCGCCCGATTTACTACCCGACTTGAAAACAAGACTAGCATTTTCCACAAAACCATCCTCGGAACCTGCATGAAGGACAATATAACGAACACCTTTTCCAGTTTTTTTTCCACAGTTCTTAAAGACATCTTGCCAGCTTTTTCTAAATGCTCCCTTACCAGGTTTCAATGAAATATGATCATTTTGATTTTTTGTATACTCCCGCAAAAATGTTATTCTTTTTCGCGTAACTGCAGATTGCTCCATTAGATATTTTCGATTTGATATTGAGCATTTCCTCCACGTAAATTTCAGATTGGCCAAAGCACCGGCCAAGGAGCTCAAGGATATCTCAACTCCGTCAATATCTTTAAGTTTTCCATTAAGGGACCTAATTGTGAAGTGTTCGCCTGTTGAAACAAAATCAAAAAGTTGAAGTTTCAAAATTGCAAAAGAAAAACTGAGTATGTACCTACCTGCAGAATACATCGCATACACTCGTGGTCTTATTGCATGTTGATGTATGATATAAATCGATGATCCTCGAGCAGAAACATGTCCGGTATGAACTTTGATTTTGTACTCTTTATCTGTTTCCATTCCACTAGTTTTTGAACGGTTCTAATAGATATTTCTAGAGCATCAGCAGAACGGTATAAAATTGATTAAAATCAAAACAATAAACACTTACATTTTGCATAATATAGGTAGATTCTTACGTTGTAGACTGCATTTAACGGTAAAAGCGGCATTCCAGCAACTCTTTTCTCTTGAAAAGTAATTAATCAACTTCAAAACTGAACTTTGCTCTTTCTCATTATACCGGGAAGGCATTTTGACAATGAAAAATCAATTGAAAAAGGCGAAAATGACTAAAAATACTGAACAAATCAAAATATGACAACTGAACTGTCAAAAGTAACAAATAAGATTTACGTCGTCATTAGTTAAGAAATACGTTAATGACGTCATAATTCCGACTCGTCCATTTCATGAATGAGAGATCAAGTTGGACAATGTATGACGTAAGGGCAAAGGATGGTTAAACAAAGTATAACCTACTTAGCTTTATGTTCGAATCAAAACATGTCAAGGAAAACAATATTATGTTCGACTCAATCATAATAGGTTGATCTATGACACTGGTGAGAATCCATAATCTGTTACTTTTGTAACATGCTGTTCAGCTTGTTACGTTTTTCGTTAATTTTTGTGGCTCATTCGGGTCGATTCTGTTTGCAATAGCAATATGGCTATTTATAAGATATGGCTATCATAGCAAGCTTTGCAAGATATCGTATTCTGATCGTCGATTTTAAGCAATATGATCTGTCATTTATTAATAGATCTTGCTAAAAATCTTGCTATCTTTGCAAGGTACTTTTTATACCTGTTACTATTAACAATAAGGTGGATAAATTGTTAAAATGGCATTTCCCTTAATTTTTTATGCGAATTTTTTGAATGAGTACGAAAATATAGCAAACAGGTAAGTTATATAAATTAAGTATTATATTTTTATCGCAAATACTATTTTTAGAGAAGTTATGAAACTAGAATTTAGGCACATCAGGGATACTAGTAATCCTTTCGAACTGCCCCGGAACAGATTTTCTAAACTCTTTCGTTTAAATAAGAGAGCTACTCTTGACCTTATAGACGAATTAACACCATTTGTGGAAGAGGCAAGAAGGAGGGATGCATTTCCTTTTCATTTACAAGAAATTATGGTAATAATAAATAATTATTGTACCTTCTACTTTATAAATTCACTCTTTTAGGTTTTTGCTAGTCTTTTATTTTTTGCCAATGGAAATTATCAAGCAACAGTTGGAGGTGATATTAATCTAGGCCTTAGTCAACCAGCTGTAAGCCGAACAATTAATAAAATCAATAGGCTTATAACTGATAATTTATTACCCCGGCACGTAAAATTTCCAACAAATGATGAAGATATGAGGAAAACTAAGCAACAGTAAATATAGAAATAATTACATTGATATATCTTTAACCTAATATATTTATAGATTTATGAATTATAATTTTCCAAATATAATTGGTACAATCGATTGTACACATATTGCAATTGTACCCCCTAAAATTGATGACCCTGTCCAACCTGCGGTAGCGTATATAAATAGAAAAGGGGCTACTCACGACGCAGCAATTTGGAATTCCTCAACAATCCAAAGGCATTTAAGGAGAAAATACCAAGAAGGTAGAAGAAATTATTACCTTCTTGGAGACTCTGGCTATCCAATTCAGCCATGGATATTGACTCCTATTCTAGACGCTCGCCCCAATACTCCAGAAGACCATTACATTTTACATAGGCAAACCAGAAATATTGTTGAGAGAGGTATCGGAGTACTGAAATCTCGTTTCAGAAGCCTTAAAAAAGATAGGGTTTTGCATTATAAACATGCCACTGCGGCTTATATTATTAGTACCTGTGCAGTTTTGCATAATATATGCAGGAAATATAATATAGAAGACTTAGATGATGAACCTGATGGTAATGAACCAGATATTCAGGAACATCGAAATAACGAGATCGCTGAAATAAATAGTAAATAAAAATACAAATGTTAATCGTTTCAAATATTTTTTATTTCTCTGTCTTTTAGATGGAATTGAGTTAGAAGAAGGAAGACATGCGCGAAGAGAAATGGTTGATTATCTTTTTCAAAGAAGATAGTAATAATACATTTAATAAAAACTTACAATTAAAAATAAAATTTTATTCAAAAACAAATATAACATTTTTTTTAATCTTATTCTGGAATAATAAGATAAGATAAGAAAAATCTTTCCAAAAATAAATAATTCAAACTTAAAAATTATTCCTAAGAATATCACATTGTTATAAACTTAAAAACTAATAATACCATTAAAATAATAAAAAATTATCTTTAAAATCCTATGAACTAAAATAACATCTATTCAACTTTATGTAACATTAAAGACTGTGAAAGTTGAGTTTTTCTGCTACTGCCATTTCCCTCATAGCAAGTGACATTTCTTTCATTGCTTCTGCCATTTCATGTGAGCCTTTGCAATATGCTTCAGCCGATTTTTCAAGTTGGGTTACATTTTTTCTTTTCTTTGGTGTCTGATATTTTGGCACTGTTCCTAGAATATCAATTTAAAAAAAATATTTAAAATTACATATTAAATAATAAATTAACCTACTTGAAACATCATTTTCCTTTGTTTCGGTTAATCCTTTCGGAACAGTCAACACTTCTGAAATTGTAATTTCAATATTATCATCATTTATATCTTGTCCCATTTCTATATTTTGAATAATCAGTGGCACTTCATTATAGGTTTGAGTTGCATCTGCATCTGGATCTAATTCTAAGGGTGCTTCTGGACACCCAACCACATGTACCCATCCAAAAACTTTTAATAATCTGTTTTCAATATCGGTAAGTTCCTTGCAAATATATCCACCACCTCCATTTTGCCTTATTGCTTATTGCTTATAGAGTGAGTTTTAAACTTTTAAATAGTATAATAAAAATATTATTTACTGTTTTCCATTGTTTCTTGTCCTTCCTTGCCCCTTTATCAATACCATTTAGTAAATTTGCTAACTCGTCCCACTTGCTCTCTATTTCTCTAATATTATGCGGATGCATTTTACCCGTTGTTAAAACCCTATTGTATTCTGAATAATTAATTATGAGCTCCATTTGAGCTTTCGTTGTTTTCTTACTTCTTGGATTTTTATTATCCATTTCATTTAAATAAAAACACACCAAACAACACGACTGTTAAACACTATTTTTAACAAGAGTATTTAAATGTCACACTTAACCTCACACTCTTCTTTTTTATCACAGATCGTAGTTATTTACATTGTTGTCAGCGTTAAAACACGAAATTTTTCCGAATGCCATAACAATATTGTTATGAATGTAAATCGTAACCAACATTGCTGTTATAGCTTAAACAGAATACGAACTTATACTACCATGTTGCTATTTATTGAAACATGTAACAATATGGTTACTCTAACAAGTTTCATAGCAATGTTAATCAGAATCGACTTGATTAGTCACGTCCTCCCAAATTTCTATTACATTTCTAGGCATGCCGTTTCCTTGTCGCATTAGCCACTCCAAAATAAAACATTCATTTTCATCAAATTCCCCTTCCATTTTTGTCTTTCGATATTCGAAATTTCAAATTGTCGATTGGAACTCTTTCTTTCCTCTAACTGCCAACATAAAGGCAACAGTCTAATATATAAATTTTAATTTTTGTTTGTGAACAATTTTATATCGTCTGGTTGGTAAGTTAATTATTGTATTTTCCCTAGGTTAATTTCTAGTGTCGTGCTTACTGTTTATTTAGGTTTATTGCTTATTTGCTAATTTGCATTTTTTGTATATTTGAGGAACAAAACGAATAGAATAAAACAGATCACTGTTGAGTTGTATTTTAGCAAGTGGAGTTCGGGTTTTGCATGCGCTATAGCATAAGCTCCTTTTTACCTGATCTGTTCTATCTATTCGTTCCTTCCCTAATGTTTTTTTTCTAGCTCCTTATCCCTGTTTTTCTTTTTTCTCCACAGCTCTGCAGCCCACAAGATTCACCTCTAGATTCACCCTCAATTATCGCCTCAAGTTCAGCACTCAAGTTTACGGCAAGTACCGTCAAGGCAATTTCAAGATTTCAAGTTCCTGTTCCTGTGCCGTTCCTGTTTCATCGCCGTCATCGCCGCCATCGCTAAGAGCTGCAAACAACCCAGCCCTTTAAGATAAGTTCCTTCGTCTTATCTTTAGCGTTTATAAGATTTGAATTTGGCGTGTTGATTATTATAACTTGTTATTCTCCTCCTTTGGTTTTTTAATATCCAATTCATGTTGAATTTTTAAATTTCAATGAATAATTATTGTTTTCATTCCTTGTATTGATTATTCAATAATTATTAAATTGGATAAACGGCTTCAGGAATAAATAATTTAATTCTATTTTTTATTAAGTTAACGTTAATTTTTGCAAGGTGTTTCCAGCTTTCCACCTTTTGCTTTTGTTTTTCTTTGCTTTCGTTTCGATAAAAAGCTGGTGGCGTCCAATTTAATATTAATTGTACACCCCATCCGAGAGATAGCAGATAAAATAATTTAATTGGTGCCGAATTCCACTCCCTGAGGTGGAGTGCTCTAGCTAGGGGCATTTAACGTTGCACAGCAGAAAAAGTTGGCCGCGATTGATGTAGCTGTGTTAACGTTGGAGCTTAATAAACTGAAGAAAAATTAACTAAAAGATATTATTGTTAGTTTTAAAGTTCTAGTATTGTGACAAATGTGCATTTAATAAAGTATTTAAGCAAAATTGGTGAATTTATCAATTCTGACAGCGAGAAATTCCACGATACCGAAGAAGAGATCACCTGTACTAGATGTAATAAATTATCGGAATCTACTAATTCATTGGAAACGGACCTCCAAGCTGTAAGTAAATTAACTTATCATTTAGAGAAGAGATGTCAAGAACAAGAAGATCTTATCCTTTTATTAAAACAAACTTTTAACAATAACTCTGGAATTGAACTACATTCGCCATCTACTAGCAAAATTGTGGACAATACATCAACAAATTCATTTAAAGACCTGAAAACAGACGAAAGTACCAAACTAATTACCTATAGCATCGTACATCAACTAAAGACAAGTAGATTCACTTGCGTCGGAACGTTTAAAATTTTTGGCACATCGTCTCTCTGGCGCCATACTCGCCCGTTATCATAATACAACAATTACGAGGGACATACGTGTGGTTAAATACGTGTATGTACTGATTTGCAGTGACCATTATAATACAGGAATATTGAAATAAAATTTAAAAACTTTTAAATCAAACTACGGTGTAATCGAACAAGCTTCTAATGAATATTATTGATTAAATTGTTATGTTTAGCATAGTAATTATTACAAATGTTTAAGTATACTTAGTTTGGGGTGTTGTTTCTGTAATTTTTCTGTTTTAATGTTACGATTAGCAAATTTTAATGTATAATAAATACGTATACAATGTATACAATGAATAAAAATAATCAACTGGGAAATTTGTACAAGGATGCTACAATTTAACATTCTTGAAGCTATTTTTAAGCTTCATACCGACACCATATTCAGAGGCTATTTTATTAAATTTATTTATAAATATGTTTTCCAATTCTATAACGAGTTCCACAAAATTTTCGGGAGGCACAACCAAATTACAAATGTTGGATGAAACACTATAATCTTTATATTTCATAAAAACGGTAGCGTCTCCTTCTAGATTATCTATCTTAATAAATTCTAAGCAAGTGTTACACGAATGCTGCAATAAACACTTTTTAAGTAGGTATCCAGTAACGTATACCAGTGCATTTCCATCGACACTTTTTATATTTCTATAATCAGTCGTAAACACTTTTAGAGGAGTATAGATATTATTTGTAGTCGTAGAACTAACTGTACTTTTAAGCAATTCAGATTTTGTATTAAGCAAAATTTCATTTAATTCTTGCATGCAGTTTGCTCCTTCGGAGTAATCTAAATATTTAAGAGAAGTAATTTTTTTAAACGCTCTGCAGAATTGGATTGGCGTAGGGTTTTTTGCATTACCACAACAATTTCTGATTTGCCCAAAAAAATTTTCCAGACAATCCTGGTTAAGGTTTCTCGTTAATAAGAAAGTGTAATTTTTTGTTTGGTGTAACATTTCCCACAAAATAAAAATAGCTTTAATTGTCAACTTCCACCCAAATATAAATTTAAGTTGTTTAGTAACATTTTTTCCGTTAGAACTGAAAACTTGAAGGTTGCTAAACATTGTGAGCATATCTCTAAGAAAAGTGTTTTGCTTTTCAGTGCCCATAAAGGCATTTAAATTATTTAAATGACACGAGTTTAGAATGTCAAAGAGATCGTTCATATTTTGTATGAAAGTATCTGTAGTTCTGGCTGATGCTGGTAGAATTTTAAAGTCAATATAAGTACTCAATGCCACGGCTACAGAGTGACTAAAAACTTGGGAAGCAAGTTTTACCTTCATCTTTTTAAAACTGCTGGGGTAGATATGTTCATTAGTAAGTCTGGGTGCCAATCTGAATTCTTTTTGTTTCTCGTAATTATACATCGTATCTAAATAGGCTTTGTTGGTTTCACCATTTTTAACTATGAAATTGTATCTAAAGAAATTGTTCCTTGTCGATTTCAAAAGATGGGGTACGTCAAATAAATAAACAATTTTTATACTATCCACAAAAAATACCGGATTGTCCTCAGTTAACTTTAACGAACTTTTCAACAGTTTTTGAAAATTAGATCCTTGATCAGATATTACTCCCAAAACATTTAACCCTGCATTGGATATTTTTCTGACACTTTCAAATAATATGTCTCTTAGATCATCGGCGGATGCCGAATTTTTATAAAAAAAATAAGCAACAGGCTGTTTCCAGCTAGTTGCTATACCTCTAGCCATCACTACCAGTACACTAGATGCGATGTCCATACTATTTTGGTTAGTTTCTTTAAACCCAACAATTTTGTCAATAGAAATATTATAAAATAAATTGGATTTGATTGACATTTCATCTAGACACAAAACACAATCTCTTTCCTTTTCACCTAACAGCTCGGATCTTGATTTCATTAAATTAAAAATTGAATCATTAAATCCCGGTTCTAAAATCCAGCGTCTAAGAAAACGATGAAGTGTTGATATTGAAGGCATTGTACAAACTGTTGACATTTTTCTGTAAGCTTTCGGACCTAAGAAGTAAACACTCAAAGCAAATTGCTTAAATTCGTCAGTATATCTTGCTCCTTTTGGAGCTTTATTCAGTAGCTTAAACTGACATTCTAGAAAGTTGTATGATTTTTTGGAATCGTTTTTTTTTAAGAATTGCAAAACGTCTTCAAAATTAATGTTCGTTTCTAGAGACCTTTTGGAATTAGATAATCTGGCAGAGGTTCTCTTGAGATTCCTAATTTTTTTTCTATATATCTTTTTCCTTGGTGTAGAAGCTGAAAGCTTTGGGCACGTCTGAACTCCAATATCTATAAAGTAAGTTTATTCATTTTGTTAAGGTCTTTTAAAAATATATTTAACCATACCTATTTGAGCACTAGTTGTTTGAATAGAAACGTCACTGCAGACTTTAATAGGAACGTCACTGCAGGCTTTAATAGGAACATCAATATATTCGTCGTTATCTAAAACAAAAGTTTCACTTTCATCGTTTATGTTCAGATTTTAATAGAACCAATTCAATCAATAATTAATTAGTTCAACCTCTAACTAAAATTAAAGCAATAAACACATAGAGAAAATTTCTCACCTTCAGTTCTTTGTAATAATAAAGAAGGAATTGCGAAACAGTTAATTCGATTCTTCAATTCATTTGTGAAACTATTGTCAGTAAAATGCAAATTACAAATTTTTATCCTATTATAACATTGTTCCACCGTTATATTGGCATATCGGTGGTTTCCTTTAAAACCCAAAACATTTTTCCAAGCTTCACATCTGCAATATAATATAGAAAATAAAAAAAGTTTACTTGTATACTACTAAATTACCTCTTCTCTTACCTAATTTTGTCTTTTGGGCATCTAAAAAACGATCTCTCTTTCACTTTACTGCGACAACCATCAACAGAACAATACACCACTCCAGGCATTTTGTAATGAAATAAGTCACTATAATATTTATACTAAATACAAAATTATAATAAAAATATGTATAAATATTTTAATATTCACGCAAAAACAATGATCTGCTCACAAAAACGAAAACAAAAAGCTTTAATTATATTTCCGAAGTTCCGATCAGCATCACATTAACACTGCGCGCTACCCCTGTACTCAACACTTTCTCGATTTAAACTCGCCAGAACTCAGCAGACGATAGAAGGGGTAAGGAAATTTTCGGTAACCACTGAATCGACGAAGTGAATTTACTTGTCTTTAGTTGATGTACGATGCCTATAGTCATGTAGTAAATAGTTGTACTGATAAGGCACAAAAAAAACGTACAAACAAAACAATATCTCTCGGGAATTCCGATTTGAATCACCCAACTAAAAAATTGAACAAATTTAATCCTATTTATGGAAATAATGAATCCAGTAAATTTAAAACATTATCTCGACAACGACATTTACATGTCTCGCATATCGCACCCGAGATGAAAGTGGAAGATTTAAAATCATTTTTGAATGTAACTGTGCCTAATGTGTCATTCTCTTGCATCGAATGGAACAGAACGGACAGTTCCTGCTCCTATAAAGTCTCATTTCCATTGGATAAACTGGATGATATATTCAATCCTTCTGTTTGGCCCAATGGATCGGTTGTGAGAAGATTCAAGTTTAAGAAGCAAACTATGGGAAATTTTCAGCAGATGTCGAAAAATGAAGTAACATCTTAATCTCGTCTCCGCAGTGTTTGACATAGGAACCACAAAAAATGATGTTTTTAATAGTGATGTTTTAAAGAAATTTTTCAATGAGGGATGTTCAGTGAGTGTGTTTCATCTCAATATCCAATGTTTATCCAATAAGATTGAATTGCTAGATGTATTTTTATCAGAATATTTATTCGAGGTTGTATGCATCTCTGAGTACTGGCAGAGGTAAAACATTTTACTAGGTATACATTTAGATCGTTACCGTCTTGCACACTCCTTTAGCAGGAAAATAGTTGAGAAGGGTGGAACTTCCATATTTGTAAAGCAATGTAGTGAATTTAAACCTCTTTGCGTTGATGATTATAACATTGAACAAGATGCAGAATTTTGTGCAATCGAGTTATTAAACAATAAGCTAATAATTTTAACTGTATATAGATCAGGAAATAGCAAATTTGATACGTTTATTAAAAATTTTGAAAACCTACTTAATAATATTATAAGTGATATCACCCAAATCGTAATTTTGGGCGATTTTAATATCAATTTTAAATCTGATTCTTTGCAATTGAAATATTTAACAGATCTATTGTGTTCCTTCAATTTATCAATAAATATTCGGGATTACACTAGGGTAACAGCAACATATGCAAGCTGTATTGAAAATATATTCACAAGTATGGATCAGAGTTGTTTTAGAACGGGAGTTTTCGAACCAGGCACTTCCGATCATAGAGGACAGTATTTTCTACTTTTTAAGGAAGTAGTCAAAGATAGTAATATTCTCCCTAAAAGAAGTATTTTCTCAAAATCAGGCATGCATAATTTTGAACAATCAGTAGATAAGGTTAATTGGTCAATATTTAACAACATCGCAAAATAAACCAAAAGCCTGCTGGAAAATAATCAATTTTGGAAGAAATAAAACGAAATCTAGTTCTCAAGATTTTCCATTGTCTCCAAATGAGTTTAATAATTTTTTTGCAAGTGTTGCTGATGGTATTATGAAAACTTTGCCTACAGTAACTCATGAAGATTTGTTAAATTTTAAAAACTTTCCAGTACCGTGTTCTTCTTTCTTTTTAACACCAGTAACCGAAGACGAAGTTAGTAATATAATCAGTTGCTTAAAAAATTCCAGCTCTCTAGATACAAATAATCTCAATAGTTTAATCATAAAAGAAACTTGTAATTTTATCATTAAACCGCTCACAATATTAATAAATTCAATTTTCCATTCAGGAATTTTCCCCGATGCCTTCAAATTCTTTAAAATTCTCCCATTACATAAAAAAGGAGATACCTCTCAGGTTGACAATTATCGTCCAATTTCAATTATTTCTATTTTTAGTAAAATCATTGAGGTACTGTTAAGGCAGAGGTTATATGATTACTTCGACAAACAAGATTTTTTCTGTAATTCGCAATATGGTTTCTGAAAAGAACGATCAACTACTCAAGCTGTTCTAAATATTATTGGTGATGTAGTTGACGGCCTTGAGAGCGGAAAGCATACGGCTATTACACTATGTGATCTTTCTAAGGCGTTTGACTGTGTTTCTCAAAGTATATTGCTTCGTAAACTTAATTACTATGGCATTAGAGGTGTACAACTCCAGCTAATTGAGTCGTATCTAAGCAATCGTTATCAGGCTGTATCATGTAATAATTCTTTATCCGATTTTAAACCGGTTGTTCATGGCGTTCCTCAAGGGTCAGTGCTTGGACCTTTGCTATTTATCATTTATATAAATGACTTACCCAAATGTTTCCTTATAAATCTGTTTCATTTGCCGATGACACCACTTTTATTTATTCCGATAAAAACTGTGAAAACTTCAAGTTAATTTCGGATGATATTGAAAACAAATCTGAACTATGGTTTTTGTCCAATAAACTTAAATTAAATTCGGAGGACACAAAATCTTTAGTTTTCTTCTTCTTCTAACCAAAAAACTGAAAGTGTAAAATTGTTGGGACTTTTTCTAGATAGATCTCTGTCGTGGCATTTCCACGTAGACTATTTAGGAAACAAATTGTCAAGCTCAGTTTTTTTACTTAGACAACTTAAACGAGTTGTTAGCTTTCAAACTTTAAAAACGGCTTACTTTTCCCTTGTACATTCCCATATTAACTATGGAATTGTGCTTTGAGGAAATTCGTCGTCGGCCAAAGATATCTTTGTAATTCAAAAGAGAGCAATTAGGATTTTGAGTAATGTCAGTTTCCGTGAACACTGTAGGGCGTTATTTGTTCATCTACGGATAATGCCTCTCCCGACCTTATTTATTTTGAATACCCTTATTGAGATCCACAAAAATCTTGATTCCTTAACAAAAAATTCAGACTTCCATAATTATAATACTAGACAAGCATGTAATATTCATACAAATCGTTTTCGTCTGACAAGGTCAATGAAGAATTCACTCAACTATTCTCCTTATAATATCTTACCAGCAAAAATGAAAGTTTTGAGTTTGAATAAGTTTAAGAGGAGTTTAAAAATGTATTTACTTAGATTTTGTTTGTACTCTGTCAACGAGTACATTGAAAACTGTCAGAATATCCAGGATTTTCAAAAATGTTTTTGGAATATATTTTTATTGTTTGTATTTTAAGTACCTAATATTATGTATTTTTATATGTGAAATCTTATACATTTTGTACCTTTGACTTGCTACAAACATTGTGAAACATGTAATGTAGTCAAATAAATCTATCTATCTATCTATCTTTATTGGACTAGTACATAATGATAAAGTAATGTGGACTCCTGTCAGTGTCAAATTATTTGAAACTTGAACTTCAAAATAACGACTTATCTTAAACAAGAAATACACAAAACGTAATTTTTCCACTTTAAGAATACAAACATTATAGATATTATATTTTAATTATACTAGAATAATATTAATAACGCAATCCGTATTGTTACTAATGTTAATTCCTGATGACCTCTTTTGATGCAATATTTCCTTGGTCACGCCTTTTACATTTATTTCTGAAGAATTTTCACCAAAGGCTTCCGTTCCCAATAGTGTGCTGGCTACACTAATTTTGGATCTGACAGATTGGTCAATATAGCCTTCCGCAGTAGTCGAGGAACGCCATCCTCCATGTCTCTTTATATCCTCCAATTTTGCTCGCGCATTTGCTACAATACTGGCCGAGGTACGCTGAAAGCAATGACTCGTGTACGATGATGAATTTTCCAAAGGACACAAAAACCGGCTTCGGCTATCAAAAAAATTCAAAAATTAAACAAAACCCGGCTTCGGCCATCAAAAAAATTTAATAAAGCAAAAAAAGGCGACTTTAGCTACCAAAGAAATATAAAAACCAAAAACTGGCTTAGGCCTATAAAATTTTTTTTCAGCTACACTTTGCGGATAAAAGGTAATGAGGTCCTCAGGCGCTGCCTGTGGGGGGAAGGTGGAGCGCGTAAAAGGGGATACTCTAAGAATTATACATTATCTTTTAGTATCACCCTTTACGTCGGGTTCATTACCTATAGTAAAATTAATACCTATTTAGAGGTATAGTAAATTTTATACCCATGTAGAATAAGACCATCCTTATTTATTATTAATAAATCGGTTGAAACAAAAAATTACCAACAAAAATGAACGTCGTAACTAATTTATTAGATGTCACGTTTTTTAAGTTACGTCAAATTTTGATTTCATGTTAATGTCAGATGGTTCAAGAAGCCGCATACGTTAAGTTACTAAAACGGCTGGTACCTCTAAATAGGTATTAATTTCACTATACCAGCCGTTTTAGTAACTTAACGTATGCGGCTTCTTGAACCATCTGAACCCGCATGAAAAAAATTAGGTTATGACCTTTGTCATGTCAAATGCTTGACATATTTCTTATTGCATTGGCGTAGTGACTTGAAATTTCATATTATCAGTGGCGGTTTGTAATAATACAAATTAATTTTATGAAATTCATAAAATTCTAAAGATGTTGACATAATAAAAGAATATAAAAGAAGCGCACTAATTTTAAAAACATTGTTTTATTAACTAGATACATAGTTTTCTTAAAAAAATATGGCAATTCAGAGTTCGATTAAGTACAAATTCTAGATTTAAAAAAAAAGACAACGTGATCTTCAAGGCAAAGTTTAATTAGTTTCTAAATCAGAATAACTTTCGGAAAGTGATAGTTCATCATCGGATTCATTGGATACAGAGATCACCATAGGTTCGATGTTTAGTAGGTCCAGTTTGTTTTCTACTTCCCATGCTTCAGAAATAATTTTCTCTGTATGATTTATGTAATTCTGCCAGTGTTACTCCGGTACATTTTTTACAACGTCATTCCATACTTTTAAGACTTCAGTAGGTGACCTTGCAGTTTTCGTAATAGCTTGGTCATAATGCCTTTTAGTTTCTGACCATACCATTTCGATGGCATTAAAATGGCAATGATAGGGTGGTAGCCTGAGAACACAATGACCATGCTCGGCAGCGAATTTGTCTAAATGATAATTTTTTTCTGGCAAAACTTGCTTTTCAATTATATTCCAAACAGCATCCTTTAAAATGTGATCTGGAAAAGGAATATTCTTTTTTTTGAGCCATTCTAACATGCGTGTTTTACTCCAACTTTTTCTTGGGATTTCTTCATCCAGGCGACTGTGATACGTTGCGTTATCCATTATAATTAACGATGGTTCTTCCAAGTTTACAATTAGTTGCTGTTTAAACCAATTTTCAAAATTTTCGGTGTTCATGTTATCATGGTAATCGCCTGTTTTTTTATTGCATTTAAAAATAAGCGATGCATTTGCCACAAAACCTTTTTTATTACCGGCATGAACAATTACATATCGTGTCCCACTTCCAGTTATTTTTAAATCACTGTGTTTAGTACCATCTTGCCACATTCTTCTGTCCCCGCTTTTACTAAAAACCCATGTCTCATCCATAAAAACAGGTGTAAAGAGCTTTTCGCTTTTAGCAGCATGGTATTTGTTCAAAAATAATATTCTTTCTAATCTGACTGCAGGCATTTCCAATAAATGTTTTCTTCCATCCTGTTTTTTGAAATGAAAACCCATTTTTTTAATTCCCAAATATAACGAACCTTTGGAAATCTTAGTTTCTGGAGACTCTTCGATAAATTGCCGTAAAATAGTTTCTACTGTGATTTTATCCTTTCGCGCATACATTTTATAAATTACTTCCCTCAAACAATGCAGGGTATTTTTTGTAATTCGGGTTTTGCTCCGGGAAACGCTTGCAGACATATTTCTTCGAAATCTGTAGCTCTGTTTGGTTTTTCAAGATTATATAATGTGCTTTCTGGAACTTTTAGTGCTTCGGACGCTTTTTGAATTGCCTTAAATCGAGATCCTAAATCGTTTTGGAAATAGTTTACTACATTAAGCATAAGTTTTTTGGATTCATCAGAATATCGCATTTTTATATCTTATTTTGCGTTATGACATTAACATGAAATCAAAATTTGACGTAACTTCAAAAACGTGACATCTAATAAATTAGTTACGACGTTCATTTTTGTTGGTAATTTTTTGTTTCAACCGATTTATTAATAATAAATAAGGATGGTCTTATTCTAAATGGGTATAAAATTTACTAAACATACATTTCACAAGCATTTTTGTATTAACAGTAAATAGACATTTAACATCTAGCATATGAAAAAATATTTTCCGCATCCCTATCCTATTTTTTTAAGAGTTACCGATGCCAACAAATACACTACAAAATACTACAAAGAAAAAACAACATATAAAAATTAACTGATAAAATTAGGTCAGTTCAACCCTGTCTGGTTTTATTTATTCATTTCTTATCACCGCGGATATCCTTACTTCGTGGAATCTGTAATACATGTTTATTTACGTATAATGTTCTATTTTTCAAGACGAAGAAGTTGGTATCAAAATATCCGCATTTGAGTGGTCCTTTATTTTCCATAAGATGGAAGGCATAGTCCTTTGGCCACAATATTTGGCACACTTGCAATTTCATGTACCCCTACCCCTTTCATGCACAGTGCATTTCTCTTCAGTATAGTTCACAAAAATCTGCTATGGGGTGTCTTTGGAGGACGAAGTGCCACGTATTTTCTGATTATCTCCAACAAATCCAAATTTGTAACTAATTCCTGTCTTCTGCATCCACCAGCTAAGTTCTCCGAATAGAAGAATTACCTAAAAATTATGAATTATTATATGATACATACCCATAACATAACTTATAAATTATTACCTTGTTTAACAAATGTTCTTTGTTACTGCCCTTTACTAAAAGTGTGTCCAAGTTTTCTTTGCTCAATGTCAAAGACTTCTTGGCTTTATGCCCTTTCTTCTCGAGATACGGAATGAGGCTCGGAAATTTGCTAATATCTATGCCCTCATTGATATTTATCGTTGAACGTAGCATAGAGCACTTACTCCATAAAGAAGAACTTTTATAAGAAACCAACTCACTATTGAAATAAGCCAATATATTATCCTCTGTGGTAGAATTAATTTTTTTCCGCAAGCACCACAGTCGGTAATCCTTGTTAGCGCTTTCGTTTAGAGTTTTGGATTTACTGGGTAAAAGCATTTCTCTCGCGCTCGATTCTATTTGTCTTAGGTATGTTGTCTGAGAGTTCCATTTCTTCTGGTAGATCAATTTTTAAACTACCAGAACCAATTGATAATTATTTAATCGACGCTTTCTGACACATTCACAAATTTCAAACATCTACGTATCTATGACAATGCAGAAGGCACACTATATAACATTTTCTATTGCAAATTTCACTAAATAAATAGTTATTTTTCTCCGATTGACATTAAACGTCAGTTTTAGTGACATTTATCGATCATAGAAGTAACACTTTTACTCCCTAGGCAGTAATAGTTATTTTTCTACAAACGTCAAAAAATGACGGACAACATAACCTCGAGCTAAAATCCAATACTTTTTCCCTTGTAACTATTTTTCTTCTTTTTTTTTTAATCTCCCAGACATAACTTAGCAACGGCAATGATAATGTGACTTAAGCAGACCCATGAAATCAAACAATCACTTCCACGTCACACATACATAGGCTAACTTCATTGTGCACACTATTATTGTCGATATTCAACACATACAAACAGGAAAATAAAATTAAAATGAAAACTGTTTTATGACGGACTCACAATTTGTAATATTTTTTCTTATCGTATGTTATAGGTAATAATTAAATCGTATTTCTTAATGATTATTGTCAAATAGACCTTAAATTGTATATGTTACCGTTAAAGTATGAAATCCGTTATTTTATAGAATACCTAGTTATTCCATGAAATAACTGATCGTGTCCGTTAAAGTGTGAAACTCTCTTTTATTTCATGGTTTAACTAGTTATTTCATAGAATAACGATCTGCAGCCCGTTAAAGTGTAAAATAATCTATATCATGTAATGTGTGTAAAAGACAAGAGCGGTGACGATAAAAACTACAACTACAAAATCTCCTAACTGTCTTTCATTAGATTATTTAAGGAAATTTCATTTTAGATAAATTGTTTATTTTACACTTTAACTGTCTCTCATTAGTTAATTCATATAATACCTAGTTATTTCATAGAATAACTAGTTAAAGTGTCAAATTATTAACCTATCACACACTTTAACGGACACGATCAGTTATTTCATGGAATAACTAGGTATTCTATGAAATAACTGCATTATATACTTTAACGGTAACATTTACATAATAATATCTACCGAAAGATAATAAATATAATGTTAAATATCGACAATAATAGTGTGCACAGTGAAGTTAGCCTATGTATGTGTGACGTGGAAGTGATTAAGTAAAGTCTGAGAGATTTCAAAAAAAGAAGAAGAAAAAATGATTTTTTTAATGCCTAGGCATAAAAAATAATTTTTTTCTACAAACGTCAAAAAATGACAAGGTTTGCGCATTGACAACAATATGTGAAGTGACACTTTTTTTCGGATTCTTACGTTACCATGAGACCGTGCGCGAAATACTAGGGTGCGAAGTACTTCGCACACTGTATGTAAATTAATAAGACTTTTGTATTTCAATCTTTGAGAAAATGAAGCACAACTCCAAATTATTATTTATTTTTAAATGAATAACAATTAAATACTTCTAAAATAATGATAGAATTTTACAATAACTTCAGTTATTATTTACAATATTAACATTTATCCATAGTAACAGTGAGAATTTGAGTACTTTTTTCCCGCATATATACAGTATGTCTGAAAAAGTTGGCATATGAGAAACTTTTTTATTTGTAATGTTACGAAAAAAAGTTATTTTTTATAAAAAGTTCTGCATGGCCCATAAAGTGAAACGCGAGTGTCAGATGTCAATTTTTGAAATCGTATACGAGGTTTGTCAAAAAATATGAATTTGATACAAGAGTAAAGTACCTTTAAATAACTTTAATTATGAAAAGTTGTTCGAAATAGAAAACTGCAATTAGATCATACTACTTGAAAAAATTATATTTTACAAATTGTTGTCAAAATAATAATTGTAATTTTAAGGTGTCGATAGGAATTGAAAATTACTTTTAAGAGCAATTACTGATTACTTCACTCATTATCTCATTGCAAAATTGATAAACTTTGACTTTATCTGTTAAAAATTATCTCAAATAGACATCAATTACGGAATTAGAATTATTTATTTCGAAAACGTAACATCAAACTTTATGTGCATGAACAAGAAAAATCCGTTTTTCATTACTACATATGCATCTCAACTTATCCACCGTTTCTTTCTAAGCATTTGATTGTACTTTTAGAAAATGCTTTCATTACATTTTTAATAACAGCCGGAGTAATATCTTCACAAGCTTCCTGAATTGTTCTTTCCAAAGAATCAATATTGTCGAGTGGTACACTTTTTGCTTTAGGTATCCCCACAAGCAGAAGTCTAGTGGGTTCAGGTCTGGAGATCTTGCATGCCAAGCAAATTCCACAAATCTTCCTAATACTTGTCTATTAAAAGTTTGCAGTAGATATTCTCGAACATTTCTGGTACTATGTTAGTACCATATGCGTTCTTTCTATTATTGGTAGGTTATCAATAATATCGGAAATTTTATCATTCAAAAATTCTAAGTAATTTTCAAAATTTGTATATTACAGTAGAAAATACATTATTCTGTTGGGTAATACTTATTTATTACTGATTTAAGTTCATTGCTAAAATATTTCAAATCAACAAATGAACATTTGAGGTGTGTTGACTTGTTAAATAAGATGAAAGTTGACATGTTTCACAACTAAAATTTGCAAAATTTAAGTTGAAATAATTGAAGTAGTCAAAATATTCCTATTACATCTAATGTCAAATGTAAATACCTGAATATTATTATTTTCGAAAGCAGAGATTTTCACAAAGAATAACTTTTTTTTCGTAAAACTTACATTAAAAAAGTTTCCCATATGTTGCCAACTTTTTCAGACATACTGTATATGTTGTAATGATATATTGTCCTTTCTCTAAAACAATATCTTACAATTTTTTTTTAAACTGGGCTAGCTTAAATGATCTTTCAATATTTAATATAAATTGAATTTACGTTTATTTTAGCATGAATTGACTCTGCAAGGGGCAAGTTCTATATTAAAATTTAGAAATCAATCCTCCCTACATTAGATTTGTAATTTACCCAATTCAGTCTATTAATTCTCATCTAAATACATTTCTAAATAAGGTTTTTTACAATATATTCACTTTTTCCCGGGGAAAAGAGTAATTTCATAAAAAGTGACATTTAGTTACCTGACGTCAGTGATAGAATGCCAAACTTTTTTCCCGTCACAGAAAAAATTATTTTTTCAATGCCTAGGCATTAAAAATCATTTTTACTGCCTAGACAGTGAAAGTGTTACTTCTATGATCGATAAATGTCACTAAAACTGACGTTTAATGTCAATCGGAGAAAAACATGTAACAAGTACATAATCTAAGACTTTATTGGCAGAGCGCGCTTGCGCGCGAGGTCAATAATAAAGACGGAATAATTAAGTCTGTACGAGTAGCATATTTAGCTTTATGTTCGATTCAAAAAATGTCTAGGAAAATATATTTTATTAATTAGGGAAATTGGCAATAGAAAATATTATATAGTGTGCCTTCGGCGTTGTGATAGATACGTAGATGTTTGAAATTTGTATGTGTCAGAAAGCGTCGATCAAATAAATATTAATTGGTTCTGGTAGTTTAAAAATGGATCTACCAGAAGAAATGGAACTTTCAGACAACATAAGACAAATAGCATCGAGTATGCTTTTACCCAGCAAATCCAAAACTCTATACGAAAGCGCTCACAAGGATTACCGACTGTGGTGCCTGCGGGAAAAAATTATTTCTACCACAGAGGATAGTATATTGGCTTATTCCAATAGTGAGTTGGTAGTCTAGGGTAGATTGTAGAATTCTGCCACTGAATGATAAGGTCTTTCTAGCAGAAATGCCTTTGTCAATCTGCGGAGCTTATTAAATCTATTTGCCACTTTTAATTCCTGACGGTAGCTGATTGAATAATTTTTTGGCATTGAAAGTGATCGAATTTTTCACCAGATCAGAGGTGGGCATTGTTAAATAAATATCGAAGTTTTTTCTTCTTTTAGGGTATCTATAAATTGGTCTCTCAGTTAAATTATGAAGTGTTTTCGAACCAAACACACGGATTCCACAATTAATAGAGCGAGAAGAGTTAGAATTTTGTATTTTTTTAAATAGAATTCGCAATGCGTCCTACTACTTAAACTATAAATGTAACCAATAGCTCTTTTTCTAATTTGAAGATGGATTCGAAGAGGTGCAAACTACAAAACCCCCAGAAGGCAAACCATAGCGAAGGTGCGATTCGAAAAAAGAGTAGTAATTGAATAGATGAGGCTTTTACTTGATGATGGTCCATACTAAATGATGAAATAAAACAATGTAATTTGTTTAAATCTCCATTTTATTCCGAACTGACGTTCAATTCAAAATTAGTGACGCGTTTTGCTACACAGTAGCTTTTTCAAACTAGTGAGGAAACAATGAAAAATTTTAATTTATATAGTGCCCTATCTAAGATATTGACAAAAGTATTATAATATGTTTAAATCGAAACTAAGTACAAAAAGTGCCTAAATACGGAATTCCACGAATATTACGAAGGTATTGAACAAGTTGACCTGGAAAATTAATCCACAACCATCACATCTTTTAGGTAAAAAGGTTTAATAAGGGAGACTGATCGATATCTATTTGGTCGTTGAGCAGATTACCTGAAAATTTGTTTTTGTTAATCTCGAGGACTTCTAAAAGATTTAATTTAAAGGATTTGGGTTCTACATGCAAAATTTCAAAATTTGAGTCGAAAGTTTGTGTTTAAATTGAACGTCAGTTTAAAATAAAATGGAGATTTAAACAAATTAAATTGTTTCATACCATCAAAGAGTAGTAAGTTGTTAAAGCAGTAGAGAGAATCAAGCTGTTAGACACAGAATCAATGGCAAAACAAGCATAGGATCATTTTTTTGCTAAAGTGTCTACATGTACGAACCATTTAAAGGCACCGTCAATATGGAGACCAAGAAACTTAATTTGAAGATCTTATTAAGTCATTGCTAAGTTTGAGAGGTTGCAGAACTCCTTTTTAAGATGAAACTAAAGTTTTCTCAGTGTTAAAACAAAGCACGTTCGAGTCAGACCAGAATTAATAGTAGTAGATCTCTGCTTATGGTAGAATGTAAAGTTGGTATATCTGAACTACATCAGGTTACACTAGTGTCATCAGCAAATAAGGTGAATTTATTGATATTCAGATAAAATATAAATGAGATGAGAACCTACTTTGAAGCATAATGTACAACAGATGGAAAAAATTTATGTTGTCCAATTATTGATGCACCTTACTAATGTATAAGACATGCATAAGGCAGTGAAACTTATTTGTAACGATTACTTCTTATTAATCTCAAGCTACCCAATTCCAGTCTGTCAATATTGTAGTGACGGTTTTGTGCAAGTTCAGTTACAGAACATCAACACTCAACAGATATATATTTTGTTATTTTGTGTACTTATGTAGTTTACTATTTGTGACTTTGCACTTTATTTGCTTTATTAGTAAATAATACCTTTGTTAATTATAATTTTCATATTGTTAAAATAATGTTATAAATATAATATAGTAATAATAAAAATAATAATATTCTTGTATGAGAGCAATTATTTTAAAGACTCATTTTACTCATTATAACTGTGCTGGACCTTTAAATGTCTTCAAAAATTCCATATCAAGGAGAAGACATAATTAGATATTCGTATTTCTCATCATGTAGAAACATAAATACATTCAGTTAATCATGTTACCACCAAACGATCACAATTTTCGATATTGCCGAAAACGAGGACAAAATGTTCTATTCCCATTTCGTAACATCACTTACCTCACACGTGAACCGCGAACTGTCAATAAAACATCATGAACTCGAGTTTTATGATTAGCTGTTATTGTTCTGCCGTCAGATGTTATGGTACGGGTTTTAAACTGGCGCCCTCTACCATGATCAGAAATTAGAATACATAGAGTTCGATCTCCTTATATATTCTCCATGAGAGAAACAATCATACAATTCAGATTTATTCAAAACGCTCAAAACATGTATTTCATTCACAGCCCACGTCACTGACTACCGTAATAGCTTAATTTTTGATCTCTTGACAATAGAAAATACCATAAGCTTGTCCCGATATGGAATGAAGCTACCTTTTCGACACAGAAATAGAAAAAAAAATGTTCACGATAATATTACTTGGGCCACGAAGATTTATTACTCTTCCGTATTTATGAATAAACTATAGTATATTATAGTATAAGTGCATAAAACCTTCCGTTGTCATGGAAATGAGAAAAACAAAGTAATTTGCAATTTGTCATCAAAAATTAATAGTCGTCAACGCGGTGGTTAAATAGTTAATTTCTTAGCTAGTACGGAAAGTGATACTTTCCCGCACGCGAACGACTGCAGGAAAGACACTTTTCGCATGTGTAGGATCAACATTTTTTCTACAAGTGGACGGAAAACGAAAAAAATATTTAAATAGACATAGAATAACTAGATACAAACTAACAATATTTATTGAAAAATCTAAACATAAATATCTCAAACAATACTAACTGTTTTCCATTTTAATTTGTAAAATTGAAATTGTTAAATAATGTTTGAATAAACGTTTTGCATTTGCTAGTAATGTTTTCATTTGACGTTGCTTGTCAGATCAATTATTGAAAAATTGCAAGCGGGAAGCGCTACAGACTACAATCGAACCAATTTTTTGGTTAGTTTTCAACAAAAAAACGCCCTCAGTCCTGCAGCCAAAATCCGTCGCTACTATTCATACGTGAAGCGTGGGCAATAGAGGAACCATGTGATCACAATTGGTGAAAGAAATCCCAGGCTAAATTCATTATCCTATTGCAAAGAATAGTGCTTTGGTTGGAAATTTTTTTCTTTCCATTATAGACCTTATAAGGCTGAGGTCCTTTTCAGTTGAAAACCCATAACCATTGCTAATTTCGAAATTTTGTACATAATACCTAATTATACCAAAAAGCTTCCACGTCAAAGTTTTCGTTATCTGAACTCTTTTTCAAAGTAAACCAACGTTTTATTTGAAAAATGTGAAGAAATTAATCGATAAACACATTTGTCTGGATTATCACATTTATCACTGTTCGTTTTCTCAAATGTATTGGAAAGATCCCAAGTATAATTCTTCTAAAGGCTGTTACTCCTACCACAATACACATCAGACTTAAAGTGGGTATTCGGAGATTTTGATAGCCGAATTGGTAATATTGGAGAGGTAGAACTAATTCAAGATTATATTCTACTTGAAGAACGAGTAAGCTTAGAGACAGGTAGAAAACTTACGGATTTTATGGATGAAAATTCCTTTTCAATTTTAAATGGCAGAACATTACTCGATCCTCCCGGTAAATTTACTTTTTTGAGTAGACAGGGTAAAAGTGTTATAATCTGGTTTGGTTAAATAATATATTTCTATCAGATATACACAATTTTCCTGTTACCGACAATGATTTCTCATCAGATCACTACCCTATCAACTTAATTTTTCACTATAGCACTCAATTACACAATCACAGCAATAGAGAAGTATTTAATAATTTCCCCAACTTTTCATATTAATCGAATAATGATTTTTCTCAATCTTATAAATTGTGTATGAAAAATTCAAATAGAACAATATTTATTCGTGACCCAGCTAGTTCTTTTTCTAATCTTACGGATGCCATTAGTGAACCATCAACTCAGCTAGGTATGTATTCTTTGAAAAGGGAGCACTAAAGTACTGAATTAAATTTTCTTAGGACTAATAAGCCATGGTTTGATGCTCTAGGTACTATTGCCAAGAGAAATATGCACAATGCATTAAGAACTTGCCGAGAGCAAAACTTTCCACATGATTTAAAAGCAATATATACAAATCTGAAATTTGAGTACAAAAATATAATTAGATCTAAGAAAATTGAATATCAATCAACAATTATCACGAAGTTATCAAATTAACAAAACTCAACAGAATTCTGGTTGACGGTAAAACAATTTAGAAATAGTTCCACTCATAAAGTGTATTAGTGCTATAAGAGAATTAATTTCTAGGTTTAGGAGAAAAAATAAATGTACTGTTCAAGAGTTTGCAAAATTAATAGGGAAATTTGTGGCTTCTTGACCGGGTACAAAATATGGATTTATACATACCAAGCCTTTTGAGAGAATTCAACATATCTCATTGAAAGGGGAATATTTAAATTACAAGAGAAAAAATGACAATTCCAGCCACCTTAATAGACGAGCTAATGTGGTGGAACAACCATATAGGAAATGGACAAAACATTAAGCCCAAACCTTTTACCTTGGGAATTTTTTCAGATGCCTCAACAACTGGCTGGGGTACTTTTAGCGGTGGATCTAGGTCCCATGGATTTTGGGATGAACAAGAAAAAACAAGACATATTAACGTTTTAGAAATAAAAGCCGCATATTATGGATTAAAATACATAGCCAAAGAGAAAGAAAATATTAGGATACTGCTCCGAATAGACAATCAAACTGCAATATCATGTATCAATCGAGGAGGAAGTATAAAATTTTCACAATTGAATGAAGCAACTGTAGAATTGTGGCGCTGGTGTGAAAAAAAGAATATTCAGGTATTTGCAAGTTATATACCATCTTCCTCAAACACTGAGGCCGATAAAGAATCTAGATTACTCACTATTGACACAGAGTACGAGCTAAATACTTCAACATTTGAGCAAAATGTAGATAATTTCGGACAACCTGAAATAGATCTTTTTGCAACAAGAATCAATAAAAAATGTGAAAAGTTTATTTCCTCGTTTCCCGATCCAGACTCGTTCTCAGTAGATGCTTTTACTGTTATCTGGTCAAAATATTATTTTTATGCCTTTCCACCTTTTTCGGTTGTAATGAGGGTCTTGGAAAAAATTATCCAGGATAAATCCACAGGTATTATGGTTGTCCCATATTGGCCGTCTCAACCGTGGTATCCAATTTTTCAAAAATTGCTAATAGAAAAGGCAATTTGTTTTAAACCCTCTAAATATTTACTTATTTCTCCTTTCAGTAAGTGTCATCCACTCTACCAGGAAATTTCCCTAGAGGCGGGGAAATTGTACGGAGGGCGTATTTAAATAAAGGTATTCCGGTTAATGCTATAGAGATAATGATTGCTTCCTTATCCAAAGGAACCATAAAACAATATACGGCTTGTTTAAAAAATACTGTGAATTCTGCATAGAAAAACAACTTGACCCTTGGAAGTATAACTTAAACTCCTGTCTAGAATTTCTAACTGTTGCCGTAAATGCAGGCTCTTCATATTCGGTTTTAAATTCATACAGATCTGCATTAAATTTAATATTTACTCCTGTAAATATTAAGGACGAAAAAATAATAAATAGGTTTCTGAAAGGTGTTTCAAATATTCGTCCACCACGTCCTAAATATAACTACACTTGGAATCCAGATTCAATCTCAAAATATTTAGCAGAACGTTACCCTTTGGAAGAACTAACTTTGGAACAACTAACATACAAAATGGTTACTCTGATGGCACTCACGACTGCTAGCAGAGTTCAGATACTATCATTAATCAAAATCGGAAATATTTTCCATTCTACAGAAAAACTCGAAATAAAAATTCCTGAGAATATTAAGACATCTAAAATTGGTCATTTTCAACCTCTGTTAGTATTCCCATATTTTAAAAGTAAGCCAGAGTTATGCGTGGCGCATACGATTGATTTTTATATTGAGAAATCAGCCAGTATTCGCAATAAGGAACAAAGTCTTATATTAACTCATAAAAAACCTCATCACGCCGCTTCTTCCCAGACAATTAGTCGATGGATTAAGTATATATTACACTTAGGTGGCGAAGATATCTTAATTTTTTCAGCCCATAGTATTCGACATGCAAGCACTTCTGCAGCATTAAGAGCCGGTATTAGTGTTGAACAAATAAAAAATACAGCTGGATGGACACCTTCATCCAACGGATTTTTAAAGTTTTATAACAAACCATTAAGGGATCAAACAAATGTTTTTGCTGAAACTATAATCCAATCAGAATAAAAACAGTATCCTTGCAATACGTTATTTTGTTCAATATTGTCGTTATAAATGTATTAAATTATTTCATATATTTATGTTAAAATTAACTGTAACTGCATAAACATTCCTTGCAATCTGTTTACTCTTTCCAATAAATTCTAGTACTGTAATATTGTTATTAGTTTTCAACTGTTATATAATAAACAGAATATTTGCTATTCAAAAATCTTCCTTTACTCTGAACATCTACAAGTAATTATATCGGAGGACAAGCGAAGGAAAATTACTAGATTAATCGACTTACCTGTAAGGAGGATTAATCTTAATTTTCCGAGCTTGTCCGAAGATATATTTACCCAAACCACCCTAAGCTCCCACAAACTATACGATTTTTAAAAGGAAAACACACTCAAACGGAATGATTAGTACAGAGATGTGGCGAGTTGTATATTCCTTATTTTTCTAATATGTAAAAATTCGTGCTGATCGGTAGGTTTAACGGAAACTACAAGTAATTATATCTTCGGACAATACACAATTATGAAAAGTGTCAAATAAAAAGTGTCAAAAGAAAATTGCTATTTTTGCTTTTTATATTAAGCAATGCTAGCAAGATCCAAAGGGGCCAATTTGAGTCGTCGAACAATCAGTTCTCACCCTCCAGGTGTCTACCGTTGTGTAAGTTACACTAATTATTACTCAAGAACGGCTAACCGATTTGACTGGAAATTGGTGGGGAGGTAGCTTAGGACCAGGAGACGGACATAGGATACTTTTTATCCCGTGCCCGTGGGAAAAATATTATTTAAAAAAATTTTACTTTGGACAAAAAATGGCGTTTGTATATTATGTATCGTTACTTGGAGATTAGATAATTGTGAGGATGGCATTTATAGGAGTTTGAAATAAACAAAAGCTACTCTGACACTCCACTCAACGGCCAGAGAACGACCGTTTGCATAATATATATTATTTAGTCGGGTTTGTTGGAACACCTTTAACTCGAGAACGGCTGGACCAATTTTGATGGTTTTTGATTTTTTATTGCACGGGAAAAAATTATTTAAAAATATTCTACTTTGGACAAAAAATGGCGGTAAATTAAAATTTAAAGTTTCTGTATAGGTATCGTTAAGATTTAAATAAACAAAAGCTACTCTGACTCTCCACTCAGCGGGCAGAAAACGACAACGTCTGTCAGGTCTTCTAGTACTTTTATAAAATAGGTTCCATACGCCATTGGTACGTTTATGACAGATATCGGCCATGTTGCCTCCCCCTTCACCGATGCCACGTAGCTTTAGATAGACTTACCAAATTATAGTGTCTTTATTCAACAGTTTTATCTTTCGATAAGCCAAACAACATTTGTGAGAAAGTCAACCACATCTTATACACGTAATACCAGTAGTTACAATTTTATTGGCATTTGAATCTGTCATTTTAAACACCATTTCAACAAAGTTAATAAATACGAAATATTTTCCGAACCACTGGTGGAATAGGTCCTCTGCTTTATAGGTATTTAGAAATAAAAACCGATGTAAAAATCACACAAAAATTACTAGATTAATCGACTTACCTGTAAGGAGGATTAATCTTGATTTTCCGAGCTTGTCCGAAGATATAATTACTTGTAGTTTCCGTTAAACCTACCGATCAGCACGAATTTTTACATATTACAAAAATAAGGAATATACAACTCGCCACATCTCTGTACTAATCATTCCGTTTGAGTGTGTTTTCCTTTTAAAAATCGTATAGTTTGTGGGAGCTTAGGGTGGGTTGGGTAATTATATCTTCGGACAAGCTCGGAAAATCAAGATTAATCCTCCTTACCGGTAAGTCGATTAATCTAGTAATTTTTGTGTGATTTTTACATCGGTTTTTATTTCTAATTACCTATAAAGCAGAGGACCTATTCCACCAGTGGTTCGGAATATATTTCGTATTTATTAACTTTGTTGAAATGGTGTTTAAAATGACAGATTCAAATGCCAATAGTTCAAATGGTATTAGTAATAATGATTTACCTTGTTTAAGGTGTAATAAAATTGTAACTACTGGTATTACGTGTATAAGATGTGGTAGACTTTCTCACAAATGTTGTTTGGCTTATCTAAAGATAAAACTGTTGAATAAAGACACTATAATTTGGCAAGTCTATCTAAAGCTACGCGGCATCGGTAAAGGGGGAGGCAACATGGCCGATATCTGTCATAAACGTACCAATGGCGTATGGAGCCTATTTTATAAAAGTACTAGAAGACCTGACAGACGTTGTCCTGTCTTAACATTGTCTTGTCAATAGGATATTATGCAAGCGGTCGTTTTCTGCCCGCTGAGTGGAGAGTCAGATTAGCTTTTGTTTATTTAAAACTTAACGATACCTATACAGAAACTTTAAATTTTAATTTACCGCCATTTTTTGTCCAAAGTAGAATTTTTTTAAATAATTTCTTCCCGTGCAATAAAAAATCAAAAACCATCAAAATCGGTCCAGCCGTTCTCGAGTTAAAGGTGTTCCAACAAACCCGACTAAATAATATATATTATGCAAACGGACGTTCTCTGGCCGTTGAGTGGAGTGTCAGAGCAGCTTTTGTTTATTTCAAACTTCTATAAATGCCATCCTCACAATTATCTAATCTCCAAGTAACGATACATAATATACAAACGCCATTTTTTGTCCAAAGTAAAATTTTTTTAAATAATGTTTTTCCCACGGGAACGGGATAAAAAGTATCCTATGTCCGTCTCCTGGTCCTAAGCTACCTCCCCACCAATTTCCAGCCAAATCGGTTAGCCGTTCTTGAGTACTAATTAATGTAACTAACACAACGGTAGACACCTGGCGGGTGAGAACTGATTGTTCGACGACTCAAATTGGCCCCTTTCCATCTTGCTAGCATTGCTTAATATAAAAACCAAAAATGGCAATTTTCATACACTTTTCATAATTGCTAATTATTTGACTTACCTTTCACAATAATAAAACACGTATATTCATTAAACACTTACATGTTTTCGTTTTGATTTAAAACTATTTCCAAAAAATGTGAAATAAAAAAAAATTATAATAAAAATAGGGGTTGATCTTATAAGGGTAAAAATTAAGAGTGATATGAAATTTTTTATTCCAAGTTATAACAAAATAAAATTAAAAATCTTACCAAAAAAATTAAAGTTTAGAATTAAAAATAGGGGTTGATCGTAGAGGGGTGAAAATTTAGGGTTGTATGTATTTTTGAATGCTGTATCTAAAAAAAATAAAAATAAAAAATTTTGTCTAAACAATAAAATAAAAAATTGAGGGGGATGAAAAATAGATGTTGTCCGATTCGCGGTGATTGTAGTTAAACTCCTCCTAAATGGCTCGACCGATTGTCATGAAATTTTGGGTGCATATCGGGTAGGTCTGCGAATCGGACAACATCCATTTTTCATCCCCCTAAATGTTAAGGGTGGTCCACACCTTATTTTTTTATTTTAATTTTTAGACAAAATTTTTTGTTTTTATTTTTTTTAGATACACCCCTCTCCGATCAACCCCTATTTTCAATTATGAACTTTAATTTTTTTGGAAAGATTTTTAATTTTATTTTGTTATAACTTGGAATAAAAAATTTTATATCACTCTTGATTTTTACCCTTATGAGATCCAAACCCTATTTTTATTTTACATTTTTTGGAAATAGTTTTAAATCAAAACGAAAACATGTATGTGTTTTATGAATATACGTGTTTTATTATTGTGAAAGGTAAGTCAAATAATATGCAATTATGAAAAGTGTCAAATAAAAAGTATCAAATGAAAATTGCTATTTTTGCTTTTTATATTAAGCAATGCTAGCAAGATGCAAAGGGGCCAATTTGAGTCGTCGAACAATCAGTTCTAGAGTCGTGTGAGATACGAGATATAAGAGCACGAAGATCAGGCGAACAAATCCATGAAAACAATGCAGATGTGCGTGTGAGCATGGCGCAGTTACGTGAATCACAATCGCAAGAGACACGAGCTGAACGAAATCAACAAAGACAATTAGAACGTAGAGAAACGCGCAGATACATAGTCAACAGACTTAGAGGAATTGACCAACAACGCCAACAAGTTCATCGAGCATTTACTATTTTTCAATCGCGATTTTTATTTTTGCAAGATGGCAATCGAATATAATAATTGTAGTACGGTAAATTCTTATTCAGAGTTTATAGTTTCAATTTCCTTTAATTATGATTTTTTTTCTCATCTCAATTTGATCTTCCGCCGTCGCCGGTCGATAACTGATCAACTATGAATCGATCAGTTATCCCCGCCAGGTGTCTACCGTTGTGTTAGTTACACTAATTATTACTCACGAACGGCTGAACCGATTTGGCTGAAAATTGGTGGGGAGGTAGCTTAGAACCAGGAGACGGACATAGGATTTTATCCCGTTCCCGTGGGGTTCCCGTGGGAAAAACATCATTTAAAGAAATTGTACTTTGGACAAGAAATGGCGTTTGTATATGTATCGTTACTTGGAGATTAGATAATTGTAAGGATGGCATTTATAGAAGTTTGAAATAAACAAAAGCTACTCTGACACTTCACTCAACGGGCAGAGAACGACCGCTTGCATAATATAGTTTTTCTACAACTGCTATGAAAAGTGACGTATTTCTCATACCTTACTTGATTTCAAAACCAAATATTGCTCATACTGTGAGAAATATTATTTCTCACGGCACTTTGCCCACGCCACATATATTTATATGGAGAATCAAATAAAATCGACAAAAACTTAGTAGGCTACTGTCATCTTTGAATACCTACTTAGTTGTCACAAAACTGTTAGATTATATTAGAAAATATGTTAAATATTTTAAAAATTTGTCAAAAATTTTGAAATATGGTCAAAAATTGTCAAAAATTTGGAAAAATGGTTAATAATTGTCAAAAACTGTCAAAATTTAAAAAAAATGGTCAATAATTATAAAAGACTGTCAAAAATGGTCAATAATTGTTAAAAATTGTCAAAAATTTGGAAAAATTGTCAATAATTGTCAGAATCTGTCAAAAATTGTCAAATATTTTAAAAAATGCTCAAAAATAGTCAATAATTATTAAAATTTCAAAAAATGATCAAAAACTGTCAAAATTTTTGAAAGTTGTCAAAAATGGTCAATAATTGTCAGAAACTGTCAAAAATGGTCAATAATTGTTAAAATTCTGAAAAATGGTCGAAAATTGTTAAAATTTTGAAAAAATTGTCAATAATTATCAAAAAATGGTCAATAATGGTCAAAATTTTTGAAAGTTGTCAAAAATGGTCAATAATTGCAAAAAATTGTCAAAATTTTTGGAAAATGATCAAAGTTTTAGAAAAATTGTCAAAAACGCTCAATAATTGTCAGAACCTGTCAAAAATAGTCAAAAATAGTCAATAATTGTTAAAATTTGGTAAAATGGTCAAAATTTTTGAAAAATTGTCAAAAATGATCAATAATTGTTAAAATTTGTAAAAATAGTCAAAAATTTTGAAAAAATGGTCAATAATTGTCAAAAATTTACAAAAAATGGTCAAAAATGGTCATTCTATTGTGCATAAGAAGCAAGCTTCTATCGGCGGTCCGACGACCGCTCACATTTTCTTTTTGTTTCAATAACCATAAAAATAAATATTAAGTTACTTTACTTGTATTCTTTAAATTTGTGCAGTTGTAGAAAAAGTATAGTGTGCAACATGTGGGAAAAGTACTTTTCCCTCTTGATGCACAATATACCATTATTTAGTCGGGTTTGTTGGAACACTTTTAACTCGAGAACGGCTGTACCGATTTTGATGGTTTTTGATTTCTTATTGCCCGGGAAAAAATTATTTAAAAAAATTCTACTTTGGACAAAAAATGGCGATAAATTAAAATTTAAAGTTCCTGTATAGGTATCGTTAAGTTTTAAGTAAACATAAGCTACTCTGACACTCCACTGAGCGGACATTAAACGACCGCTTGCATATTATCTTATTGACAAGACAATGTTGAGACAGGACAACGTCTGTCAGGTCTTCAAGTTATATCTATATAGAAACTGATTTATGCTTTGCTTTAAAGGTCAGGTATTTCACAAAACAAATAATGTTAAAAATCGTACTTGAATTCAATATGGATACGAAATAATAAGATACCAAGTAAAACTGAAAATACGAAGCTATATATACTGACAATATAATCGCCACTGGATAATCAATGCCAATCAATTGTCGAAGTGAGAGGGAAGAGCACTCGCACGCGCTTGCCAATAGGAAGTCAGGTGGTTACTTAGCAATGGCGGTTTGATAAATATTCACCAATTGAGTTAGTCGGAGGGCGTGGTAATTATGATTTTTGCACGACGTTGCCGGCTTGAAGAAAACCCATAACATATTTGGAAAAGTGTTCATCTTTTAATATTTAGAAATTGAAAAAATAATGTTAATAGACAAAATCCAATGAAACAAGCACATTAAAGAACTAACGTTTAATCATTATTGACATATTTTTAATAATAAAAAGTCCATTTTTTAATTATCACTACAAACTTAGCACTTTAGCTTTTTCATAGTTGAACGTGGCAATATCGAATGTTTTCGGCCGCATTCCTTTCACAGCTTCAGTTATGTTTGCCAAACTATACTATTTGTGAAAATGAAAACACCAATAATAATGATAGTCTTAAAGTTGGTTTTCTTCAAGAAATTATTAAAGATAAAGATTTGATCATTGAAAACCAGAAAATTGATATTCATGCACTCACAGAGCAGATTGATCTATCAAAACAAGTTAAGCAGTTGAATGATTTGTCGAGCCATCCAGCCATATCGAACATTCCTGCAATAAACATGGCTATATCCACTAAGCAACCGGCCTCGAAAAATTCCCATTTCAACATATCTGTGGCTGCAGTAGCTGGTGCTGTACAGAACGCGACAGCTCAGAATATTTGTGATACAATTATAAACGTGGAGGAGCATCCAGTTAATAAAAAGTTGATACCTAATAATTTGAGAAAACCGACTAATAAAACAAGAAATTTATTAGTGGGGTCTCTCAATAATGATGAGGACTGCAAGTTAACCGCAGCTGTTATAAATAAGAAGTCCTATCACGACCATGCTTCTAAATTTTTCACCGACACTTCAGAAGAAGAGCTAACAAAGCATCTTTGTCAAATCTCTGCAAATGTGAAAGTGTTAAAATTGAACTCTCGTTATCCAAATGACTACTTCATTCAAAATATCTCTACCAGCTGATGAATCACATAATATTTTGAAATCTGAGGTGTGGCCTCTGGTGTCGTCCTTAATCGTTTTTCTCCGTCAAGAAAATTTCATTCAACCGAAAGATAGTGGCAGTTTCAACGTTTCTTCAGACCTATTAGATAATAGAATAATTTTCTCAGTATTACATATCAATGTACAGCGTTTGGCTAATAGGATTGATGAGATACATTTAATTCTTGAAGACTTTACTGTTGACATTTTTTGTGTTTCTGAGCATTGGCTCACCAATGATAAATTAAAAATGATTAATATAAACAATTTTGAACTAGAATCATCCTTTTGTCGCGACAAGAAGCAACACGGAGGTGTTGCAATTTTTAGTAATGGAAAACTTATGGTAAAAAAGTTGATTGCTCTAAATTTTGTATGTCCGTTCATGCTGAGTTCTGTGGTATTGAATTAACTAATCAAAATACGTTAATAGTAACAGTCTACAGGACATCATCAAATGATGATATTAAAATTTTTAAAGATAAGTTTCATGATTTGTTGTATACTTTCTCAAAAATTTATAAAAATATCAATATATTGGGGGATATTAATATGGAACTGGATATTAATTCTGAACATGTGAAGGATCTTCACAATATTATGAAAATGTATGGTTTTAGACATCATCATTTTAGAGATCATGCTTGGATAATATCCTTTCCAATATGAGCCCGGAAGTAATTTCCACTTAAATTTAAGATTCAAGTTTAGCTGACCATACTGGTATTTTTCTTAAAATCGGGAATTCAACCACAATGACTAGTAACGAATTAGCACACAAAAGATTAGTTAACAACAAAAGAATCAGTAATTTCTCTAACAAACTATGTGATATTGATTTGCATGATCTGAATTTGGAAAATTGTGATCCAAATGTAATAGCCCATAAGCTAATGAGTGTATTAGCATTAAATGTGGACATGTGTTTTCCCGTAACAAAATTTAAACCAAAAATGCGTAAGTGTGAATGGTCCAATGATACTCTTCGTGGAATGAAAAGAAAAGTTTTTAAACTTAACGTTACACGTAAAAACAATAATACTTTTACTGATTGGATTCAATACCGTAATGCTCGTAAAAATTATAAAAAGACTTTAAAAAACCAAAAACGTGTCTTTTATACTGGTAAGATACATGAATTTGATAATAAAAGCAAAACTATATGGGACATAGTAAATTCTGAAAGAAATACTAAAACTCATGGTAATGTTCCTACAGAATTGACTTCGGCTGACTTGAATAAATTTTTTGTTACTATAGCAGATAAAATCACTATGAGTATTATTGAAGAATCCATTCATCCACTTGAATGTCTACGTAATGTTTCGAAACCTTCGGGTTTATTTTTTATTAGTCCTGTCTTGAAACCTGTTATCAGACAGGCAATGTTAAGTTTGAAAAATTCAACTTGCTCAGATTTTTATGGGCTGAATAGCCATATGATGAAAGCCTCGTTTGAAGCACTTGTTGGACCATTAGAAATACTTTCTAATAAATGTATATTGGAGGGCTGCTGGCCTGATGCATTAAAAATAACCAAAATTATACCCATACATAAAAAGGGAGATCTGAATAACCCTGACAACTTCAGGCCAATTGCAATTGTACCAATAGTGGGAAAATTTTTTGAAATTCTAATTAAAGATAAACTTGTTTCATTTTTAGAACAAAACATTATTGTATTTTAATTTTTATAATGTATTTCAAAAGTATAGTAAAGAAAAGGTGGTTGGAAAGGTAAATAAGGGTGCTTTCAGCAAACTAGTGAAACGTTTGCTGTTCCAAAATTGTTTTAATAGTGTGAATGATTTTATTACTTTTTGCAATATCTAACAGTTGATAAGCATAATTCAGTTTTTCCTACTTTCATAGTTTTTATTTAATGAGTTGTTCTCTGTAAAATATTTTGTCCTAGTTATGTTTTAATGTTTATTTTCATATTTATTTTAATTTTACACACATTAGATGAATTTGATGTATGTATCGTATTTTATATTTGATTTTTACTCTATGTATTTGTGACTGTATGTACTAAATATTGTATTTAAGGTCAATGAACTATCCTATCCTATTATTATTATTATTATACAACTGTGTTGTCGACCAACAGTATGCTATGAAGTATTTACAACGTTTCGAGTACCTTAACGCAAGCGAGAATGATTTATCCAAATTTGAGGACTATTTGGTGGGTTTTCAAGAAAGATATAATATCCCTGCAACAGGAAAATTAGATGAAGAAACAATACAACTCCTAAATAGACCAAGATGTGCTGTAAGTGAAGCAGCTTCCGACGATGATCATTCTTTTAGAGTTAGATCAAAATGGACCAAATTTGATTTGAAATGGTATTTTCCTCAGGCAACTAAAGAATATCGCGACGTAACCAAAAAGGCTATTGAAGTGTGGAGCAAAAGTTCAAAGTTTACATTTGAATTATTACGCAAAACAGACATTTATGCTCCCGATATAACTATCACCGTGCAATCCAAAAAACACACTTTTCGAGCAGATTGCCAAGGTAAAGATGTATGTCCATTTACATTTGATGGTCCTGGAAAGGTGTTGGCACATGCTTATTACCCAAATGGCAACAGCTTCATGGAACTTCACATTGATGGTGATGAAAGGTGGGATTTAAGTTTGGATGGATCAAGTTCAAGTGATCAGACTAGTTTACTTATGGTATTAATTCATGAAATTGGACATATACTAGGTATTGCCCACAGTGAGGTTGATGCTGCAATGATGTATCCATGGTATCAATTCAACATTGCTCCAAAATTGAGTGAAGACGATAAAATGGCTCTTGAAGCTCTTTATGGGCCAATTAATACACATGCAAATATTCCTTTAAAACCTACGCTACTACCACCACCACCACCACCACCACCACCACCACCGACTACAAAGGCACAACATAGCACCCAACCTGTTAAAAATTTATGTGACATAACGCCAGAGTATATGTTTATTGCGATGGGCGGTCAATTTGAAAATTATCATTTATATATTATTCATGAACATTCCCTATGGAAAATTGATTTAAACTCGGAACTTATTCCCTCACAACCAGACATACTCGATGATTATCTACCTAAAGAAGTTGAATCCTTAATTCAGATTTTTCAACGTTCTTCTGGCCATTTAATAGCAGTCAATAAAGATGCCCGCAAATACTATGAAGCAGATTTTCCCGGTTTGCGAATACTTGATGAAAGTAATTTAAGCATACCTAAACATTCTCAAATAAACACAATGTTTCAAAGCAATCATGGGAAAATATATATATTTTATGATAACAATAATTATATTGAATATGACATGGACTTAAAAACTCCCCAGAATAGAGGTCAAATAAAAGATATTTTCCCTGGGCTACCAACAGATGTTACAGGAGCATTCCAGTACATTGACGGACACAGGTACTTTTTTAAAAACACTACCTACTACAAATATGAGTTTACTAAAAAACTTGTTGCAGCCGGACCCTTCAATTGGAACATGTTTGATATTCCATGTCCTAATGGAGACGTTTTAAATCATCTCAAAATTTCATTAACAAAAATAATTTCTTTTTATCAATGATGTGCCTATTTTAAATAAACTATACAAATAATTAAATTGTTTTTCAAAGAAATTCCCACATAACCACAAAACTGAAGTGACAATAATTTTAAGTTCACTCGCGAAAAGTTCGTTTTTAAAAAAAATTAAAATAATTAAGAACAGCGGAACTTTATTAACGTTACAACAATAGATGTGATATTATGACAATTACAAGTTAAAAAGCTAAAAATGCCGACTCGCGCCTGGTTTTGTTCGACGTTATCCTCAAGTGGGGGACGCTCTTGATTCAGCAACGTCAGCTATTCTGTGGGAACTCCAAGTCCATAACTCCTTCACCCTTAGATGAGAATCCGGGGTTTAACAACTGGATTCGATACTTCCGCATCCCTCGTAGCTGGTTCTATATTTTTCCTATTGTAAACATAGTAATACATAAAATAAAGTACAATAATAGCAATTAAAACATATAAAACTATGGTCCATACACTAATATTACTAAAATGCACAGGTTTTTTAAAAATTTCGTTTAAGTTTCTATTTTGAAAGTCTAAAGAGTCTTTAAGGTTATTCAGTCTATTTAAATCAACGGTTTCTAGTATATTTTTATTTTATGTAATTTTAAAATTTCCTGAATAACTTCATTATTAAATTCCGTACCATTGTCTAAAATTAATTTTTCGGGTACGCCAAATGAAGATATATATTTAATTAAAGCATTACTAATGTGAATCGCGGTTTTAGCTGTTACTTCGTAGGCTTGCGCAAATTTTGTAAACGAGTCAACGAGTGTTACATATATTTTGTTATCAAAAAAGAAAAGATCAATATGAACAATTTAAAATGGTTTAGAAGCTGTTTCGGTCAGCATCAATGGCGAATATGGGTTTTTTCTAGCATATTTGGTTTTTTGGCAAATATCACAAGAATTTATATATTTAGTGACTGATTCTCTCATTCCTATCCAATAATAATTTCTCTTTAATCGTTCCATAGTTTCTGAGATGCCTCGGTGATTAGTTTTACTTTCATGATGATTTTTTATTAATAAAATTTGCTCTTCTTTATCTTTCACTGTATTAACTGATTGCGTGCATCTGATTAATTTAGAACCTTTTTCTGAAAATTTAGTCAAATAAGCTTCATTAAAATGTCTATACAAACTTTCAGTATGGAAGTACATACAATAAGTTTTATTATGCATAGTATAATAGCGCAAAAATTCAAAAATTAAATCGTGGTTATTTTCTGTGGCAATTTCTACTGTTATGATTTTATGGTGTTTATAATTTTCTTGTTTAACGTCTAATTTATTATATATCTGTCCAAAAACTAAAATTTGATTAACCTTATTATTGATAATTTCGTCAAGAATTTTTATTCCTTCGTTAGTCGTTTCGTTAGCTGTCGTGTGTTGTGTAGAACCACCAGAGTCTTGGTCAGGTGGTCTAATTTGTACATCGGACACTATATTGATATTTGATTGGATACTTGTTTGATTCTGCATATTAGCATCATCTAAAGGATGTTCTGATAACTGTCTAAGATATTGTAAGGTATCACTATCAATATCTCCGGGATTATTAATAACTGATTCATTTTCTAGAGCGTTTATCGTGACTCGAGAAAGGGCGTCTGCATTAGTATTAGTTTTACCCTTTTTATATTCTACATCATAATTAGATTCTTCGAGTTTTAGTCTCCATCGTACTAATTTAGAATTTGGTTCGCGTAATTTAAAAAGCCATACCAAAGGTCTGTGATCAGTTACTATTGTGAATTTTCGACCATATAAATAAGGGCGGAAGTATTTACAAGCCCAAACTATAGCTAATAGTTCTTTTTCTATCGTGCTATACCGTTGCTCTGAGTCATTCAAATTACGAGAGGCATAAGCAATGGGTTTGTCTGAACCAATAGGCCCTTGTGACAAAATAGCGCCTAAAGCTACATTTGATGCGTCTGTAGTTAAAATAAATTTTTTTATTAAAGTCTGGGTATTGAAGAAGAGGTGTATTAGTCAATAAATCTTTACAAGTTTTAAAAGAATCAATAAATTCTTGATCATGAATGATTTTAGAACCTTTTTTTAAACATTTTGTTGAAGGTTTTGTTATTTTGGCAAAATCTTTAATAAATTTACGGTAATATCCGATTAAACCAAGGAAACTTTTAATGTCCTTCGTGGAACTTGGTATTGGGAAGTTTTTTATGGCTAAAATTTTATCAGGATTTGGTTTAACACCAGAGGGGGTTATTACGTGACCTAAATAGTTTACTTCTTTCCGTAAAAATTCTGATTTGTCCAACTGTATTTTAAAGTTAGCTTCTCTTAGTCTGTCAAATATTTGTCTATTATAATTTGAATTTCTAGATACTTGGGTATTTCTACCAAAATTATTTGGGTGTGAGTTATAATTTCGGAAATTAGTATTCGGGGGTGAATGATTTTGTTGAGGAACATAAAAAGATCTTTGATTATGATTATTGGAATTATTTGGATAAGTATTAGTATCATGTTGACGAAAATTATTGTTATTTCTAATTGAACTATAATTGTTAACATTATTTCTGTTAAAATTGGGAGGTTGAGATTGTCTTGAAGTTGAAGATATATTATTTATTCCGGAGGTTGAGGGTGCCATTCTTTGAATTGGTCTAAAATTTTGTGAGTTTAAATAATTAGTTTTACGAGTACTATATAGAAAATTTTCTTCCTCTATTACCAAAGACATTGACTTTTCTAAACTGTCTGGATTTCTTAGGCGAATATTATTTTGTAATTGGCCACTTAGCCCACTAATAAATGTTTTTAAAGATAATTCATCATAACTCTCTAATCTAATACATTTCTCCTGAGCTGGAAGATTCGATGCATTTATTTTTGATGCAATTAAACTCCTACAATCTTGACATCGCATGCCCAAATTATATGGGGCTTCATTTTTAAGTGGATGTAAAGCAATTAAGTCTTGAACGAGACAATCAAGATTTCTTTGATCTCCAAAAGTTAAATTTAATAATGTTTTAATATCGTCCCATCTAGTTAATTCGGTACGAGAACCTATTAAGCTTAAGGCCCTACCTGTTAATTTACCGATTATTGCCCGTAAAATATAAGAATTAATTTGAGCATTTATATTTGTGGTATCTGCAAATTGAGCCATCAAACTTTCACAAGCATCTAAAAATACTCCTAGTGTGTGAGTATTACCGTCAAATTGTTGTATGGTATCCACATATAATTTCAAAAGTGAATAATTAACATTTGCTACTGCCATTTCGGTATTTAGATTTTCAAATTCCAAACTGTCTTCTACTGAAGATAAATTTTCAAAATTGATCGGGTTTAAATTAGAATTATTTAAATCTAATGATCGATACAAATCACTTAGGTCTTCAATATCTGACATCAATTAATTATGCATATAATATTGAAAGGTAAAAAATCAAAAATCACCCAAAAATCAAAAGAAAAATATGAAAGGAATATAATATGGAAGAACAAAATTTCTTACCAGAGTAAATTGATTAGCTTCATTTATCTACCTAGTGCCAAAGGGGTTGAACGATGCGGTTTCTTCCTCTTAAGTTGGCTTATCTTAAATTTAACTGGATTCTGCGATGCTGGCTTCTTCCGGGGTTTCCAAACTTCGGCGATGTGGAACCTTTGTCTGGGCAAACACTTTCCAATTACTGAATTTTTCCGATTTTTCGCGATCGATTATTATTGCCAATAAACTATCGATATAGACCGGTTCGACACGATTTTTGTTGTCACTCCGTTTGGCAATCCTACTGACTGCGCCAATTTTAAGTTCACTCGCGAAAAGTTCGTTTTTAAAAAAAATTCAAATAATTAAGAACAGCGGAACTTTATTAACGTTACAACAATAGATGTGATATTATTACAATTACAAGTTAAAAAGCTAAAAATGCCGGCTCGCGCCTGGTTTTGTTCTACGTTATCCTCAAGTGGGGGAACGCTCTTGATTCAGCAACGTCAGCTATTCTGTGGGAACTCCAAGTTCATAACTCAATCTTTAGATATATAAGAAGATTTTAACCACAAAAAACAGGTACAATTTTGCAAAAACCAAAACTACATAAACATGATAAGGTTAATTACACCACAGTCAGTGCTTCTCAACCTGATTTTAAAAACTACGAAGCACAATCGTCACATTTGCATTATACTATTACATTAAATTAAATAAATACTGGAAAAAAGGTTGGGAGCCTCTGCTCACAATCTTCAAACAAAATATCGCGAAGTGTCATGGGGAGACACATATAAGTAGGCAAACTCAAGCTGGAGAGATTAGTCTTTGCTGAAGAGTCAAAAAATTTCATCTCAGTTGAAAGTGTGTGTGTAAAAATGTAAGTATTTTTTTACATTCCTTACTCTGCATCAAAAAAAAAGTATGACAACGATTCTCTCTTTTACAGCAAGCCGGAGAGATTTTGCTGAAGACAACCAACCAAAAAAAAAATATCCCAAGCTTACATAAAAATGTAAGTATTTTTTTTTAATTTTTTTACACTCCTTACTCTGCATCCAAAAAATATTATGACAACGATTCTCTCTTTTACAGCAAGCCGGAGAGATTGTGCGGAGGACAACCAACCAAAAAATACCTCAAGTTATTCAAGTGTGTAAAAGCAGCATAAAAATGTAAGTATTTTTTTTTCACCCTCTGCTCCCCCCAAAAGTAGTGTGACAACGATTCTCCCTCTCTTTCACAGATGGATCTTTCTAGAATTAATAAGACGTCTCCCTCAGAAAGTAAACCAGTGAGAAAATTGCAAGATTTACCACTCAATTCACTACAAAAAATAGAGGGAGCTAGAGTTGTGTCAACACAGTTTGGAGAATCGGTGCTGTTGGATTTGGAGGAAGAAGTGGTGTTTTTGCCAAAGCGTATGACAGAAGTGTATCGGCCGCACCTACAGGAATTTTCGGCTGGAACATACTCTGTGACATTCAAAGGCCTGAGAGAAGTGGGAAAACATCATCCACTGATATTATTCAAAATAGAGAAATTGTAAAAATACAAAGAGAGAGAGAGAGGTAAGTACCATGGATATTGTTAAAACATCTGAAAAATTACTGCTATTTATCAATAGAGTCAGAAAAATAGTGTTTGACAAATTCACAGCTAGAGACGCAAAAGTTTGGTTAAACAGGTTGCAAAAACAAATCAAAGCTTGTAATAATGCAATAAAAAAGGGAACAATAAAAAAAGGAGGCATGCATATAGGTACAATTAGAAAATTACAAACATTTGTAGGACAGTTTAAGCATTTTAAACGACTCATTTTAAATAGACATCTTGGTATGGGGGTTGAGTAAACTAAAAAATAGGGTTAGATGGGAAAATATGGTTTCTGGTTTTTCGGGAAGAATTAGGACTGGTGCTATAGTGAATTTATATCACAAGGACTTGACACAATTTTTAAATGATTGTCAAATTATTTTTAAAAATAAAATTAGTGAAATTTAGTTTATTAAGAGTTTATTAAAAAATCCGGTGAAAATGAAATTCTTACTCTTAATCATTTTATCACAAAAAATGCTGATATCGACATATCGACAGATATAGAGCGTTGGTTTTTTGAAAATGTTAAAGATAAAATTAATAATAAATTATCGGAATTTCAGGAGAAAGACTCTGGTTTTGCATTAAATAAAATTATTTCTTCAGAAGTAAATATCAATAAATATGAAATTGGAAATGGCTCATCATATATCAAACTTCCTGAACCTATTCAAAAAAAGCGGGCTTGTATCAATATAAAAAATTCTGATCAAGCGTGTTTTTATTGGTCAACTGTCTCAGAACTTTTTCCGGCTGAATCTAATCAAGCACTCACTTCCTCATACCCATGGTACAGTACTGTATTGAAAACGCAGGACTTGGACTCTCCAATGCCCTTGCATACAATTTCAAAATTTGAAAAATCCAATAATATTTCAGTAAATGTTTATGCCTTGGAATTAATACAAAATAAAGAAAAGTCATTTTACACAGTATACCCGGCAAGACTTACTAAAGCAGTATATGAAAATCATGTAAATCTTCTTTTAGTTCAAAGTCAGTATTTTCCTAAGCTGAATGATTATGAGGCACCTCCTGTAGAGAATGATGATAATGATAACAATTTGGAAATTAAATATCACTATTGTTGGATCAAAGATTTATCTCGTTTAATTAGTAATCATTTGAATAAAAAAAAAACAAAAAAAAAATACATTTGTGATCGATATATAAATTATTTTAGTAGTGAAAGTAAATTAAATGAACACATAAAATTGTGTTGTGACTTAAATATTCATAAAATGTCTTTCCCAAAATATGAATTTGTTAGTTTTAAAAATTATGTATATAAACAGACAACACCTTTTGTAGTATATGCTGACTTTGAGTGCATGCTAGAACAGTTTACCGATAAAACACCGCTTCATATTAAAACCAAGAAATATCAAAAGCATATTGCATATAGTGCTGGTTACTATGTAAAATGTAGCTATAACGAAATACTGAGTTTTTTCAAGAGCTACAGAGGTATAGATTGCATGGATTGGTTTGCAAATGAATTGTCGAATTTAGCTAAAAATATTCAATCAAAAATTAAAACGATTATACCTATGGAAGAAAAACCCGACTTAAGTGAGACTGTAATGTTGCACATATGTGAAAAAAATTTTTCTTCTACAGATACAATTGTTATAGATCACGATCACTTTACGGGGAAGTTCAGAAATTTTGCGCACCAAGCATGTAATTTAAATTTTCGAAAACTGTTTGTTGTGCCAATAGTCTTTCACAATATGAGCTCGTATGACAGCCATTTTATGATCAGAGACTTAAGTAAAAAAGGAAACATCAGTCTACTCCCCATTGATAAAGAAAAATATATTTCATTCACCCTTAACGAATCAGATACTAACATAAAATTTCGATTTATAGATTCACTAAGATTTTTAAGTGCTTCTTCAGAAGAATTAGCTTCCACATTGAATGAAAATGATTTCAAAGTTTCCAAACGAAAATTTAGTAATTTTAGTGCTGAACAATTTAAATTAATTACCAAAAAAGGTGTTTTCTGCTATGATTTTATTGATAGTTGGGAAAAATTGGATACTGCTGAATAACCACCTATACAGGCATTCTATAATAAACTGGAAGATGAAAATATTTCTGATGAGAAGTATGCTAATGCTCAAGCAGTTTGGAATATATTTAACATTGAGAATTTAGGTCAATATTCAGATATGTACTTAAAGACCGATGTATTACTTTTATCAGATGTTTTTGAACAATTTCGGAAAAATTGTTTGAAAACGGTTTAGATCCGGCATGGTACTATACAATGCCTGGGTATACATGGGATTGCATGTTAAAATACACAGGATGTAAATTAGAGCTATTGCGTGACGTTGACATGATAATGTTTATCGAGAAAGCAATTCGAGGAGGAATTTCAGTTTGTAGTGGTAGAATGTCAGAGGCTAACAATAAGTACATGACTGAATATGATCCTATGAAACCCTCAAAGTACTTGCTCTATTTTGACGTAAATAATTTATATGGTTGGGCCATGTGTGAATCCTTGCCCTACAAAGGGTTCGAATGGGTAGATAGCAAAAATTTTGAAATTATGTCTGTGTCAGATGAATCTTCTGTAGGGTATATATTACAAGTGGACTTGGAGTATCCACATGAATTGCACGATTAACACAGAGATTTTCCATTTGCCTCCGAACACCGCAAACCTGTAGGCTCAAATCATTCAAAATTAATGACAACACTTCATATATCTTGTAACGAGCTATTTTTTTGCAAGTTTAATTTTTATTTTTTTCCGTAATATATTTTTTCTACTCCTGTTTTATAATATACTTACTGAAAGACTCAAATCTGTATCATAATGATATTCATTATGATACAAATTTTCATTATGATACCGATTTTTAAGCCAATAGGAATGCGACATTCGCACAATATTTAATATAGCCATGGATACCTGGTTGACATTTCTGAAATTAATTATATTAGGTGACACTTAATTTGACAGCTGTCAAATAATTTTGATTTTCAAAAGTAACTATATATGATAATTATTAATTAAATAATTCTTATTAATCGGAGTAGAAAAAATATTGTATGCAACTTTCATGTAATGGCCGTTAATACACTCGCATATTATATACGAAACTCGCCTGCGGCTCGTTACGTATCCTACAACATACTCGTGTCTTAATGGCTATCATTACATGATCGTTGCATGAAATACTATTATTTTACCACTAGGGTGTATATTACCCTTTACTTTACAACCCTTTCTACTACCGCATTGATTTTTTTTTCGTTATCACCGTTGTATATTTTAGTATAAGTCCGAGTTACGCAAATCCAAATTCTACCATACACAATTTATTCATTTCCGATATTTAAATTTTTCAACTGAAGGGACGCCCGGTATATACACCATTTTAATTAAAACCGAAGCCGTTCAGTATAGGTACAACTTTTTGTTGAAAGTAGATAAATTTCACGTTTAATTCCCTCACCGCGACTACGGCCGAAAAATGTAACTAGAATTTTAAGTATAAATTAGCGAACAATGATAGAAGAGGCTCTCAATCATTCGCTCTCAATCAATCATTCGCGCTGATTCATTCCGTTCGTGACTCTTTTCTCAACTTTCTTCCGATAACCGATAAACCAAAAAGTATTGTGAAAATTTAGTGTATTACGATTGTGTGTGGAAGCTGTATTTTATAAGGTAAATCAATTTAAAAAATAAACTGTGTATTCGAAACTTTCCGTACCGCCGCTTAATATTGAATTGTTGAATGTATTCTTTGAAAATTTTCCGACCGGCTATTTTTTTTCTTTTGTTGTTGAATTGAAATTGGTTTTTTTATTTTGTTTCTTTTATACGGAAATAAAGATTTGTGAACTGTAATTTGATTTCGAATTTTATTTACAGCTTTTATTATGTATTAATTAACTGATATGAATTATTAGTGGATTCTCGAATTATTTTATGCTTTTGGTTCTCAGTAGTTTTATATTAAATTGATATCCAAGTGGATTATAATATTTTAATTTTATGCTAGTACTAATGTTTTTTACTCTGTGTGTCGATAGCTGGGTACCGTTTAACTAGTGGGAAATTTTTTTTTTGGAATAATAGTGACCGGCTTTATTTAGATTCAAGGGTTAATCAGACTTGGAAGAGGCTTAGCCACAATTTGTTTGATTTCCCGGCACATCTATTTAGTTCTTAAATTTTATTTTTTTTCGGAATAATAGTTACCGGCTTTATTTAGATTCAAGGGTTAATCAGACTTGGAAGAGGCTTAGCCACAATTTGTTTGATTGCCCGGCAGATCTAATTCGTTCTTGAATCTTATTTTTTTTCGGAATAATAGTTACCGGCTTTATTTAGATTCAAGGGTTAATCAGACTTGGAAGAGGCTTAGCCACAATTTGTTTGATTGCCCGGCAGATCTAATTCGTTCTTGAATCTTATTTTTTTCGGAATAATAGTTACCGGCTTTATTTAGATTCAAGGGTTAATCAGACTTGGAAGAGGCTTAGCCACAATTTGTTTGATTTCCCGGCAGATCTAATTCGTTCTTTTCCCGTTTCGTAGAATCATTATTTATATTTTGTTTTTTTCTTATTGTCGGAATAATAGTTGCCGGTTTCATTTGGATTCAAGGGTTAATCAGACTTGGAAGAGGCTTAGCCACAATTTGTCTGATTACCCGGCAGATCTAAATCGTGCATTAGGGACCCCGTTAAACCCGGTAGATTTGAACCGTATTGGATAACCTGACCGTTATGTCCGTCAAAGTACCAAGTATATGGTAAAGATAGCTTATTTTCTTTTCCCTGTTAATTCGCTTGTCACTAAAGAATTATTCGTAAAATAGACCACAGAGTATTAATGTCTAAAGTTTCTTTTTGATTATATTGTTATATACCGACCTATTTTGAGATCGTAGGTATACCCTAAACCGTAGGTAGTATACAATTCTGCTGAACCCCCTGTTTCCTTCATTAACCCGTAATTTATAAATTGGAGGATCCATATTTGATTGTAATTAGGTAAATAAAGTTAGTTCAACAAGACCCCTGGAATTTTCCGTAACCTCCATCTGAGGCTATCTGGAACTCTTGACGCTAAGGGTCAAGGGGCCGTGGAGCAAACCACGTTAATAATCTGGCGCCCGAGATTTAAAACCGAATTTTGCATCAAGGGTGTACATAGTGACGTGTTCTTAAGGCAGGAGCCACGTGTAAGAAGGTAGGCACGTTACAAAATGGCGCCCGAGCAGGGACCCAATTGTTGATTACAGTAGGATCTGTTTTATTCCGTTTTCGATTTTTTTTCTTAAACGTTTTTTGCTTGGACCGGTTAAGTCTGTTTTGACTATTTTTCTGCCGTATTATTTGTTAGAGCTGTGACCGTTATTCCGTTTCCGTTCCTTTACCGTATTGTTGAAGAGACCTGATTGTTGATTATAATGGGAACTGTTTTATACCGTTTGCAATTTTTTTTGTATTTTGTTGCTGGGACCGTTTTATTCCGTTTTGACGGTTTATTTTTTTTCGTATTTTATAAGAAAGGGCCGTTGATTGTTTGCTTAAGAAGGGACCGTATTCCGTTTACGATTTTTTTTTCATTCCGGATGTTAAGAAGACCACCGACTCGATGATTGAGAGTAGCCTGTGGACATTTTGTTTAAATGGACCGTTTTGCCTGTCCCTGATCGTTTTTCTTTGGTATTTACGAAGATTTTTCTTTCCGCTTGAGTTTAAAAGCTTGTCAGAAGGGATTGCTGACCCTAGGGCCAAAAGGCCAATTTCGAGAAGACATATTTCTCCACAACCGGTTTTTGACCGATCCGATACCGGAACCGTTCCAACCGTTATGGCCAACTCTCCGCCGAATGTGCATGACTGGAAGGTGTGCTTTGGAAGTCGAGGAGATCAGGTCGGATTTATCGAAAGAATTGAAGAAATATGTACCGCAAGGAATGTTCAAAAAGATAATTTGCTTCCTTTGCTACCTGAATTACTGTCCGGTGAGCCCGCACTATGGTACCGGAATAATCGCAGCAGGTATACCAGCTGGACGGATTTTGAAACAGATTTCCGAAATTTCTTCTATCCCGTGAACTACGAGGTTGACTTAGAAGCCGAGATAGGCCGTCGTTTGCAAAGAAGGAATGAGTCCGCCGCCACATACTTCACCGAACTCCAGACTTTGATGCGAAGACATGGAAAGCTAACTCCCGGACAGCAGTTAGCATGGCTGTACCGTAACCTGTTGCCCGAATTTCGTCTGCAAATTCGAAACGGGGACTTTCATGATTTTTCCACATTTTGTCAGGTGGTCAGGGAATATGAGCTCCTCATGAAGGAACTCCGGAATGTACCCAGCAACAATGGACCGAACCGTGGACCAACCCGTCCCCAGCCGATAAGTACAGAAAGATATGGACCGTCCCATAACTTAAATCCTGGTCCATCCAGAGAGACCATTCCCGGTCCCAGCCAACCGCCATCATCCGATACTCCTCGCCGTAGGCCGCCTGATACTACTCATCACCAGTCTGGATCATCCGCCCGGCAACCAATCTGTTTCCGCTGTGGTGAATCCGGACACTACCGAAACAATTGTCAAAATCCTCCGAAGATATTCTGCTCTCGTTGCAAGAAGGTAGGAGTATTTTCCAGAGATTGTTCCTGCAGGAGGCAGGAAAACTAATCCGAAGCTGTCCCGAGGAGAGGCCGACACAGCTTCCGCAAATCTTTGTCTCTCATACCGAATCACCGAAAGAAATAAATGACCCACGACCGCACATAGACGTCGAAATTGAAAATCGAAAGTTTAAAGCATTGTTAGATAGCGGAGCAGCGAAATCATATATTGGTGATCAAGTAGCTAAGACATTTTCCCAAAGAAAGCAAACTACCGCCCGTCAAGATTCAAAGGCCAGTTTAGCGAATGGAAATTTAGTCTCCATCACCGACATTTATGAGCTGGAATGGAAAATCGATGACGTCACTGTGGAGGGTTCGTTAGAACATTTACCTGGTCTGATAACCGATATTGTGTTAGAACACGATGTCCTCCGAAAATATAATTTCCGTTCGGAGTTAGGAACTGGAAATATATACATCAATATTGAAATAGTAGGGCGTTCGTCATTACCCAATCCTGTGATGATATTAGGGTTGGAGGATACGTCCATGAAAGAAGTCGATGGTGTTCCGATCATAGGTAAGGAAGAAATCGAACATTGTCTTGCTGAAGACAAATGTTCTGGAAATCTGTCTGTTACCGAAGTCTCTGCGTCTTCCCTGGAGTTAGGGGTTGACAAGGAGCAATCCGTTGCTGAAGGTTCTGAGTTTTCCCCGGGGTTGACAAGGAGCAATCCGTTGCTGAAGGTTCTGAGTTTTCCCCGGTGTTGTTAGGGGTTGATAAACAACAATCTGGTTTTGAAGTCTCTGCGTCTTCCCTGGTATTAGGGGTCGACAAGGAGCAGTCTGTTTCCGAAGTCTCTGCGTCTTCTCTGGAGTTAGGGGTTGACAAGGAGCAATCTGTTCCCGAAGTCTCTGCGTCTTCCCTGGAGTTAGGGGTTGACAAGGAGCAATCTGTTTCCGAAGTCTCTGCGTCTTCCCTGGAGTTAGGGGTTGACAAGGAGCAATCTGTTTCCGAAGTCTCTGCGTCTTCCCTGGAGTTAGGGGTTGACAAGGAGCAATCTGTTTCCGAAGTCTCTGCGTCTTCCCTGGAGTTAGGGGTTGACAAGGAGCAATCTGTTTCCGAAGTATCAGCGTCTTCCCTGGAGTTAGGGGTTGACAAGGAGCAATCTATTCCGGAAGTCTCTGCGTCTCTCCTGGAACTAGGGGTTGACAAGAAGCAATATGTTTCCGAAGACTCTGCGTCTTCCCTGGAGTTAAGGGTTGACAAGGAGCAATCTATTTCCGAAGTCGCTGCGTCTTCCCTGGAACTAGGGGTTGACAAGAAGCAATATGTTTCCGAAGACTCTGCGTCTTCCCTGGTGTTAGGGGTTGACAAGGAACAAACCGTTTCTGTAATATCTGCGTTCTCCCTGGAAGATCTAGGGGATGACGAGGCGTATGATTGGATAGGATGTCCGTTGGAATCCATAACTCCGCTTACAGAAAGAAATTCATCGAAAGAACAGACAGACAGACTGAACATATTCCTGGGCCAAGAGTTACCGAAATTTGGATCCTTGCGAGTTCCAACTGCGCTAGTTGAAATCCGTTTGCTGCAACCACGTCCGATAAAACAGATATACCGACCCCAGAATCCGAAAATTCAGGAAATCTGCAATGCTGAAATAGACGCCATGCTGAAAGAAGGTGTGATAGAACCCTCTACAAGTCCGTGGAGCTCTCCGATTGTGATTGCAAAGAAAAAAGATGGAAAGAACCGTTTCTGTATCGACTTTCGAAAGGTCAATGAGGTAACAATGAAGGATGCCTACCCTCTTCCATTTATCAATGCTATACTGGATAAACTGCGAAAGGCCAAGTATTTTTCCAGTTCAGATTTGAAGAGTGGATACTGGCAAGTTCCGTTAACCCCCGAAAGTAAACCCATTACCGCCTTTACCGCACCAGGACGTGGATTGTTTCAATTCACGGTTCTTCCATTTGGACTACATTCCGCACCTGCTACATTCCAGAGACTGGTTGATAGATTAATAGGTCCAGATTTAGACCCTTACGCTTTTGCGTATCTGGATGACATCATCGTTCTGGGGGAAACATTCGATCAACATCTGGAAAATCTGTCCGAAGTGTTCCGTCGATTACGAGGAGCACGGTTGAAACTCAACCCGGAGAAATATCATTTCTGTTTACCGTCAATGAAATACTTGGGCCATGTAATCACTGGAGATGGAATCCGTACCGATCCAGAAAAGGTCGAAAGTATAATTAAATTTGCAGCCCCAAGAAATATCCTAGAGTTGAGAAGGTTTTTGGGAGTTGCATCCTGGTATAGGAGATTTGTGCCATCATTTTCACAAAAGGTGGCTCCGTTAACGAAGTTACGCCGTAAGTATCAGCGATGGAAGTGGGCTGAAGAATAAGAGGCTGCTTTCGCTTAGATTAAAACATGTCTGTCAGAAGCACCCGTTTTGAGCTGTCCTGATTTTTCCGTACCGTTTACCCTACAGACCGATGCCTCCGAATATGGTTTAGGGATAGCCCTCATCCAACAGAAGAATGGTAATGAGCACGTGGTAGCGTATGCAAGCCGCACCCTGAGTCCTACCGAGAAAAATTACTCCGTCACCGAGAAAGAATGTTTTGCCATTGTTTGGGGGGATTGAAAACATGCGTCCTCATTTAGAGGGCTACCATTTCACGGTTGTTACCGATCATCAATCTCTTAGATGGCTGCTTTCCATTTCCAGTCGTTTAGCTGGGTAGAGTATTTTTCTGCAGCAGTATGATTTCGAAATACAATACCGTAAAGGTGCGCTGAACCGTGTAGCCGATGCCTTGTCCAGAAATCCGCTACCAATAACCACCGAGACCAATCCACCGTCTGGTCTCTGTTTGACCAATGTAACCGCCGAATATTCATGGTACCGGAACAAGAAGGAAGAGGTTCTGAAGGACCAAGATAAATTTCCGCCACTTCTGGGACATAAACGATTTCAGGGAACCCGAGATGAGTGATCCCTGGAAGTTATGTGTAGCTAAGTCTGACCGACACCGAATACTTCAAGAAAACCATGATGCTCCGAGCGCTGGTCATCTGGGAATCGCGAAAACCATCACACGTATTGCAAGACTGTACTATTGGCCAGGAATGTTTAGGGACATCACCAAATATGTGAGGAGATGTCTGCAATGTCCAAAGTACAAGCCGTCGCAACAAAAGCTCCATCCATCATCGTTGCCCGAGGAGCAGAAAGGCCGACCGAACGAGAGCTCCCAGGAGCTGATGAGGATGAGCATTCCAGAATTGAAGTCCGAAGTCCGAAACCGTCTCCAGTCCGAGGCACTAGCCCACCATATCTGCCCTAGAGTTCATGGTGACCGAAGCCATAGTGAGAGGTGTTCCTTCATCCCCATAACGCAGGATCTGTGTTGGAGATGCGGCAACTCAGGGCACCGCTGAGAGAGTTGTAATGGACCGTCCATCCTGTTTTGTTCCCGATGTGGACAGATTGGCCAGATGTCCCGTAATTGTCCGTGTGAAGGACCCAGTCCTCGTACCCGATCAGTGGCAGTCCAAGCCCACTTCGCAGCCAGTTCCCGTCAACCCCGTACGACGCAAGATGTCACAGTTCAGTGCGGCCTAGGCTCCAAACATCCCAGGCCCGTTGAACTTCAGTTCCGGTCGTATCGCCGCCAGTCATCCCGTGAAAGAGGACCTCAACCTTCGACCTACTATTCAAGCATCCGTCGCCGAGCTTCTAGATTTTGAAGCGTCCCCCGATGTTTTCTATTTTTTTTTGTATATATATAATTGCTAAGTATAATTTATATATAATAAGGTGAGGTTTGAAAAAAAAATGTAATTACCAAAAGTTGTACTTTCGCTCATTAATTTTTTTTTACCGAAGTAAAGGGGGTGTGTAACGAGTTATTTTTTTGGGTCACCGATTTGAAGTTCATTTTTAGTTTTCTCCGTAGTATATTTTAATTTTACCCATAGAATTATATAACTCGTTACTTACTTTCCGATCCTTTCTGCTACCGCATTGATTTATTTTATTTATTACCACTATATTATATTTTTTTTATAATTCAAAACACATTAACACGATACTAAAAATATAAAATTTATTAATGGCGACTTTCAAAAATTTAAAGATTAGGAGACGTCCGGTACATAAAGTATTTTAATTAAAACAAAAGCCGTCCAGTATATTAGAATTGTTTTTGTAGTTGAAAATAAATTAATTTCACGTATAATTCCGATAAGGCAAAAATTGTAGGTGGGAATTAAAATATGAATTCGAAAACCGAACGTCTTTTGGGCATTCTGCGACAGTCCGTGTTTTAAGTCCGCTACCGTTGGCTAGTTCGAAAGTGTCCGAGTAGTTTATTTTGAAAAGTGTTCATAAGTTATTTTTGATTTTTTTTTGATATTTGATTTTGAGTGCCTTTTGTGGTGTTCGACCGTTTTCAGTAAGTAGTAAATTCTGATATTAAACCATAGTGTAAAGCAAAAGTAAGGTAAAATTGTTATAGTTAGGCCGAATATTAAATTTTGTTCAGTTTAAAAATATATAATTGATTTCCGTTAACAGTTACAGTATTCTGATTGTTGAAATTTACTACCGTATCGTATTCAGTGGTTTTTTTTGCAATAGATAAGAAAAGTTATTTTCCGCTTCAATATTGTTCCTTTTTTTCATATTGGGTTTGTTTTAATTCTTAATTGAATGCTCAATTCACATATATATCATTTACATTGAAATTTGGATTTGATTTTCAGATAATAGTACCTATACCGATTCCCCTGTCCAAATTACCCAGATATTTTTATAATTTTGATCGATAATTTGAAAGTTAAAACTGATTGCGGGGCGAGTGCGAGGCTGTTGCCATGCGTTGTCCAACTTTCAGCCGGTTGTAACTTCGTTTGAGTTTAATTTTTTTTTAAAAAAATTTTATTCATTTTTTTTTATAAGTAGTTCTACTTAACGAATTGATGAGATTTTCAAACAAGTAAGAGGCTGTTGCCATATCTTCTATCTTATTTGATTATTTAGTTTAAATCAAAGTAGTCCTTATTATTTGGGTACCCGTTGTCCTATTTTCCGACCAATTTATTTTATTAGTTTTGACCGAATATTTGAAATTTAAAAACTGATTGCGGGGCAGAGAAGAGGCTGTTGCCACAAGCCGTCTAACTTTCAGGCGGTAGTAACTTCATATTCATTTCATTAGTTTTGACCGATGGTTTAAAATTTTAAAACTGATCGTGGGACAGAGAAGAGGCTGTTGCCACAAGCTGTCCAACTTTCAGCCGGTTGTATCTTGAGATTAACTTTACATTTTTTTTAAAATCATTTTCTTCTCTAAATAATTTTTATCAACGAATTAATAAGATTTTCAAGCAAGTATGAGGCTGTTGCCATATCTTATTTGAATATCTAGTTTAGTTCACAGTAGTCATTACCATTGGTCAATCCGTTTACCTAACTACCAAACTAGTGTGTTTTTTTATTTTATTTTTACGATATTTTAAGTTCTTTTCAATTGATGGTGCGGCAGATAAGAGGCTTTTGCCACAAGCTGTCCAACTTTCAACAGGTCATTCTTTATAAGTGAAAACTAGTTCATTAAATATATATTCAAAAAGATTTTCGGACGAGTAAGAGGCGTTGCCACATCTTGTTCGACTACCTAGTCTGCATTCATTAGTAATTTTTTTGGAACTGATGTGGTAGTATCTTCCCACCTATCCTGGTTGACCGACCCTACCGTTAAGGAACTTATATTTTGTTTGCTGCTTTAATACCTGTTTTATTCTTCATTTTAAATCTGCTCACCGTTTGCTTATACCGCTTTACATGTTTCATTCATTCATTCATATATTTGGGTTGTGCTCATCAGCTCAGGCACTTGAATTGAATCTTTGTACCATTTCCCATGTTATCTACTTCCATTCCAGAAGCTTCGTGTCTTCTATAAAGGCCACTAGTTTGACTAGAGGGATTTTCAGTAGTTGTGATGGTTGTATAAATTCCTCTCCAAAGTGCTTCCGTCTAAGTTCTTGTAAGTCCTCACAGAAGCAGAGTATGTGGGTAGGTGTTTCATCATCAAGTTCACATTTTCTGCACATAGGTTCACTAACTTTGCCCATATTGTACAGATGTTTCCTCAAGGTGCAGTGTCCAGTCACCAGGTCGGTAACTGTCTTCAAATGTCTCTTACCCAGTTTCAGTAGCCTGGTTGAGAGTTCCTTGTCTACCTTGTTCAGTAAACTCTTGGTATGAAGGTGCCCTTGTGTCACCCTCCATTTGAATTGGTGTTCCCTATCTAGCCAGTTCCCGATTTCCCCTCTTATGCAATCTTTTGTGATTCCACAAAACAGTTCCGGACCTATGAAGTCTCCTTTAGAGCCTTCTTTAGCTAACTGGTCCGCCATTTCATTACCTGCAATCCCCTCATATGCCGGCACCCATATTAGAGACACTTTGTTGTCTCTTGCCAGCCTGTTGAGGGATTCTTTGCAGTTTTTCACCAGTCTAGACTTAGTTGTTGGATTACTGATAGCCTTAAGCAGAGCCTGGCTGTCAGTGAGTATTTCAGTTTTTTGTCCGGTATATCCTCTTCTGATGTTTTCATCAATACAGGCTATAGCCATCAGGTTCTCCATGTTAGTCCCCGGTAGTGGTTCTTCTGAATCGATGGGAAGATACAGAGACACTATTATTGTCTCTAGTACTACCCCATCTTTATCGAGTATAATCTTTGCTGCCACCATGTCACCCGTACATAGTTCCATAATCGGCATCAAGTTGTATTCGGATCTATAGCAAATACAAGTTCTTATTTTAGTACGATCAGTTCCCATTATCAGTCCCATTCCCCTAATATTAAGCCCCAGTATCTTACCTTTGTTTGTCCAAGGTTCTTGAATTAGAACGATGTCCATGTTTTCAGCCACTCTTTGTTGTAGGACAGCGGTGGCTGTCTTTTTGTGCTGCTAGTTAACTTGTAGCACCTTGAAGGTCCTTTGAGGTTGATGGTACAGGTTCTCGATCAGTCCCTGTTTCCTCCTCGGTCGAGTTTTCCAGGGTTTTAAAGCTGGCCCGCTGGAATAGATAGTACGGTCTCCATTGAGCCCGCTCCAGTCCTTTCATGGACTCCTCGTCAATCCGGAGACTTGGAGCCGAGGATAATCCAGCGATCAACCTTCAGCCCTGGATTCTGTTTCTCGAGCCTCCTCAACCCCAATTTCAGATCCTCTTTCTTAGTCTCAGGAAGTAGAACGGGGACTCGTTGCTGCTTTGGAAGTTTATCACTCTTGATGAGCTTCCAGTTGGTTTTCTGTGACAAATAGTCCCTCATTATAATGAAGGACTCCTCATTGTCACAGATTAGCCCGTAGTAGCCGTCCATGTATCGACTGGCTTCAAACCTAGGCGCCTTCTGCACCTCGTCGATCATGTTAGTTAGGTTCTCTTTGGTAGACCCCACCTGATCTTCAGAGACCACTGTCTCTGGGAAATTTTTTGGGACCACAGCTGCCTTGATCCCTTTGAGGGCCACGCTGTATTTAATACCAGTTTTAATACCGGTACCAGTGGTACGTTTGGCCCTCTTATCTTTATTTTCCTCAGGAGTGCTCCTGGCTGACACAGTTCGCTTAACGCCCTTAGTCTGCTGGTTTACACCCTGTTTTGATGTTGAGGGAGTCGGCAGCACCACATTTTTGGTGTCAATACCTCGTTCCCTCATTTTTTTCAGCTTATTACGCTGGGCGCCTGAAAGTTTTCCGAACGAAGCTTTGCTTGCCACAGGATTCGCTATAACGTCTCCTGGTGGCGTGGTTTGATCTTGGGCTCCAGAAGTGTCTGGCTGCGTTAGAGACACTTCTGTCTCCATTGCTGCCGGATCTTCCAAATCCCTTTTACTAGGAGTCTCTATAGGCTCCATAATTGGTTTTTGTTTCCCTTGGTCCATATTTGTTCCCACGAGTATAGGAGAAAGAAGGTCGGTACCTGCAGAGCTCCTTGTACAGGTACAAGGCTAAATGCAACGGGGTGCGCCAGGTGCCCCGAGGTTAGTGGTCTCGTGGCCGAATAAGCCACGGCCATCCATCCATTCAGCGACCACTTAACGTTAGGATTTGGGAGGTTATTATAGTGGTCCTCATCCACACAGGCCAGGCAATCAAGCCAAGCCCCCGATCCACATAGTTCGTCATGCCCCTCACAGGCCTTACCCTAGTAAGGGGGTAGTTGCTCTGCTATGTAGTTTGCGGTATGCGTCACGAGCTTGTCAGCAATTGGGTATTCGGTTGGCAATGTTGGGCGTTTATAGCCCTCATCCTTCCTCATTCACCAACAGACCAGTTCTTTCATTTGCATGACGTCCCTGGCCTCCTCTATCCGCAACCTGGGGACGCTCCCGATAGGTAGCTCAACCCATCACCCTCCTATGTAACAGGGCAATGCACAGAAAGTTGAAATCTTGGACAAGCCAGAGCAAGTCCTCGAAAACTCAATGAACACGGGAACTTTACATGTTATTAAATCGCTAAACTAACCTGCTTATACCTAGTCTATCGTACCATTGTTTCTGCACGTACTACCAGCAAGTTTTTGCATAACACAAATATTTTTGTCACATTGGTAAATTGTATATATTTATTTTGTTTGAAACCGCTGCAAATATTGAATTTAGGATATTTCTGGAAATTATTATAATTTTTATGAATATTTATTTATTTTGTCCCTGTACATATTGAATTTATATTATAATAGACAAACCGACATAATCAGTGTTTTCTTAATAACCTAAAGCATAGCCGTCTGAGGGTTTATAGTTTTATAGAAGTGTTGAATACAACGAGACCCCTGGAATTTTACGTAACCTCCATCTGAGGCTATCTGGTCAAGGGGCCGTGGAGCAAACCACGTAAAAAATCTGGCGCTCGAGAAATCGTTTAAAAGATTTTGCATCGAGGGTGACCAAAGTGACGTGCCCTGTTGGTAAAATCCGAAGGGTAGGGAGAACACGTTGCAATTTGTTAAAAACAAATAATGTTAAAAATAGTTCTTGAATTCAATTTGGATACGAAATAATAAGATACCAAGTAAATCTGGAAATACGAAGGTAAATATTGACATTGTAAACGCCACTGGATAATCAATGTCAATCAATTGTTGAAGTGAGAGGGAAGAACACACGCACGCGCTTGCCAATGGGAAGTCAGGTGGTTACCTAGCAACGGCAACTCGATAAATATTCACCAATTGAGTTAGTAGGAGGGCGTGGTAATTATGATTTTCGCACGACGTTGCCAACTTGAAGGAAACCCATAACATATTTGGAAAAGTGTTCATCTTTTAATATTCAGAAATTGAAAAAATAATGTTAATATACAAAATCCAATGAAACAAGCACATCAAAGAACTTACGTTTAATCATTATTGACATATTGTTAATAATAAAATGTCCATTTTCTAATTATTACCACTACGTAATTAGCACTTTAGCTTTTTCATAGTTAAACCTGGCAATATCGAATGTTTTCGACCGCATTCCTTTTACAGCTTCAGTTAGGTTTGCCAAACTATCAAGCAGGCGAGACAATAGACAGTTATTTGCCGTGGTGCATACTACATTTTTTCGTCGATCTTTACTAAAAAATTACTAATTTCCGAGTGAAAAATCGACTATTTTTGAAGGCAAGTATTTTTCGTCCGCAGACACTTTTTGTCCGCAATCTCTTTTCGTCCGCTGTGCAAAAGATAAGTTTCATCTATCACTATCCATTCTTGATTATTATCAACGCGTAAATCAACACGTAAAATCTAGCGGATTTCGTAAATAATTAATTTGACCACAGCAAATGACAGGTATTGTCACAGCCATTCTCGCACCGTGCTGTATCATAGTAACCACAGCGGACGAAAAGTGTTTGCGGACGAAAAGTACTTGACGTCAAAAATAGACGGAAATTAGTACGTAAATAGTACATAGTTTACCGAGTAGCAAAAGCCTAGCATTCCTGGACGACTGTGGAAACTGCTAGCCACACAGAATCCGGGAATGTGGCTTTTACTACGAGGCAAACATACTATTTTTCCGCAAATTTGAAAAAATTGCGAATATTTTTATTCACAAATAAATGGTGCTTTGAAATTCGTAATAAAATTACTTGGGTTACTATGGAAACGTATTAAGGTTGAATTGTCAAACTTGATGCATATAAATTTAATTGCTGGTGTTCTCGAAAGTAAAATGTTAAGTGATTATGAATTTTCCAGCTCCGGGAGCTGGTTAAAGTAGTGAATACTGCTTCATTAGAATTATTGCCAAAGAAATCAAGAGAAAAGTACGAATATGCATATAAACGTTTTATGGACTATTGCAAGAGTAAAAACACGAGTTCTCTCTCAGAAAATGTAATGGGATACTTCCTAGACTTTTGTTTAAAGATGAAATCTTCAACATTATGGGCCAATTATTCAATGTTGAAGTCAACCCTTGCAATTAAACACAATGTAGATATATCTACATATTCAAAACTTCGTTCTTCATTGAAACGGCAAGCTCGAGGTTATAGGGCAAAGGAATCGAAGCTTTTTACAAAGGAAGAAATTGAAAAATGTATCCAGGAAGCTCCAGATGAAGAAAATTAAATGATTAACCTAATTAACAAGGTTATAATTTCTAATTAGATTACTCATTTATTTATTTTTAGGTGGCTTTAATATTTGGAGTTTCTGGGGCCTGTAGAATGGATGAGTTAGTCCGGATGACTCTACACGATGTAGAAGACCTAGAATCTAAGCTTTTAATTAGCATACCTGATTCGAAGACCAACAAACCAAGATCATTTGTAATTAATCAGATGTACTTGAATGCTTATCGAAAGTTTGTTTCGTTAAGACCAGAAAATATGAACAGTGACCGATTTTTCTTTGAATATCAAAGCGGAAAGGGTTGTAGACAAGTGGTAGGAATTCATCAATTCAGAAAAATGCCTAAAATAGTTGCTACTTATTCGAACTTGTTAAATCCGACAGATATACTGGTCACTGCTTTCGTCGGTCTTCTGCAACAATATTGGTTTTCGAGTTCGGGGTTTTTGACCGACCTATTGCTGGCCCCGATTCACATTTTTTTGACAAGGGCAATTAGTACGGGTGACATTCGGTTTTCCACATTTCTAACAAAACAATTTACGTCCTTCACGACATTTTTTAAATTTGTGGCCGGCCTGTTGGCAATTCCAGCAGGCTGGTTGAACTGAAGCGTTGACTGCTTCCACGGAGGCGGAGGGTATCGGATTCGAGACCATCTCAGATATACGTGCGGTAGGTGAGGCTTGCGTAGCATTAACCGACGTTGAATGAGCGGGACGATGATATGCCAAATCGGGTTTGAGTAGCCTTCGATGTGAGGCTGGAGGGGGAAGGAATTTCTTGACTCTTTCTTCAGTTTCTTCTACGCTTCTGCATAATTTGAGTAATTCCCTTGCCGAGTGTACATCTCGAAGAAACAACTGTGTTTGAAGGTAGGGGAGGAGGTTTTTTCTGATTAGTTGTACCCTAACTTCCTCTGAGGGTGGTTGATCCAATCTTCTGAAAATACTTTCCATGGCAGTAATGAAGGTTAATACCTTTTCTTGCGACCCTTGTGTTCTTCGTCTGATTTCATCCCATAGGTTATACTCATAATCATGCGGCCTGAAATCCTCTTTTAGTTGTGTGACAAGATCATCCAACGAGGAAAAACTTCCCGTTCTTTACCAGTATAATGCGTCTTTCTCGAATAGTTCCGGAGCAGAGCGCAATAGTTGTTCCTTGGAAACGCCCCGTGATAAACGAACTTCTTCAATACGTTCTAGGAAATCGTTGACGCTAGTACGTCCGTTGAATTTGACATTCCACCTATGAATGAAGGGGTTGAAAGAAGAATTACTTGGTTCACTTGGCCGTTGGGTAGGAATCGGAGACATATTTAAATTGTTGAGACAGTCGGCAAGGTAGGTACCTAAGTTGGTTCAAATCCTGGAACGAGGTTCTTCTTGTATCGTCGTCGAACGTTACCATTCGAGATGTGGATGATGCGAACCTTCCCCGTGACGTGTAATTTTCACAATGTTCATCTGTGCTCCTATGATTTCGTCTATCATATTCAGGTTCTCGGCGACTAGAAGGTATTCCATGAGTCTGATGTTCGATTGGACCATCTTCCGGCAAATCGATTAGATCTCCGATTATTGGAAGACTTCTGGAAACTCTGGGTGTCGGTGGAATTGGAGCGTCGATGAGAGAATATGCATCCCGTGGATTCGAAAAATTCTCCTGTTCCCTTCCTGACATCGATTGTATAGGTACACAACCTTGATTGACAGCTGCTGACGGGTATAGACTGAATCTATTATCACCTTCCGCTCGGACAGATACCCCATCCATTCGAGGGAGACCATGTTCTGCAGGATTGACGAGACGACGTCCAGGCTTCGACGATGTTGCTTCGTACGCTAAGTTGAGGTTACCAAATAGTTGACGACAGTCACTTTCCAGAATAACCCGCTTGGCCTCTACCATTTCGGTAGGACCATCTATTCTATTTAACCGTTCCAGGAGGTGCGTTAGACGAGAGTATAATCGACGGAAGTCATTTTTACGATTTTCTGGTTCGAAAGATTCGATTTCCATGACCAATTCCTTTAACTTACGACTGCAAATTTCGAGCTCTGAGTGAAAATCCCAATGAACTTGCACGTTAGGAGCGGGTCCAGTTTCCTTTTCCTTCCTCATAGCTTAACGCAACGCTGCTCGTTTCTCATTTACGGTGTTGTAATTCGGTAAGCCGCGAACTTGTAATTCGTAAGTGAGTTCATCGCTTTTTAGTCTGTTCACCTCCATGTTAGAATAGTGCACGTAATATATGTATAATACGTTAGAATAGTGTAGTTAGTCTAGGATAAGTTAGGCTAGGATGTAGTAATATTGTATATATGTTGGGATTCGGTATATTTTTGTTTTATCCTAGAATTTCAATTTTTATTTTGCTTATTTCTAGAATTTGATTTTGCTTTTGTTATGGAAAACCGTTTTAGTTTTGTTCCTAGAGTTATATTTTTATTTTACCTTCGGTGTGGGGTCTGAAAAAAATGTTCTGTCCAGGCTATTACTTAACTCAACATATTCTACATTGCCTAAATTGGTTTTAAGAATCACTAACGAAATGGGCTGCTTAAATTTATTTTACAGAATATTTACTAATATACAACTAATGCGAATAGAATAAATGTACCTCAGCTTTATACCAGTATAAGTATACCTTCTTACTAACCAATGTAACAAACCTATCTATACATCCACATTAACTCTTCCACTGATTGGGCAAGAATAAAGTATCAACCTAAAGATGAAAAAACTGCGTTTACAATATCTTTACTATGTTTGAAACAGTTATTCAACCTGTTTAATTTAAATCTATTTCCCTAAGAACTATATTTACCCCTTAACTATCAATAACCCTAATAAAACTCAATATACAGTGAACCGAATTACCCTGTATATGTATATTTGACTATATTTCAAATAGACTGTATTCAAATTCTAATTCGATAAAATTTGAACTGCTTATATTGTACCAACACAAACTAACAAAAAAAATGTTTCGCCACACCCTGTATGCAAAAAATAGTTTATCTACTTCTCCTCAAACATCCCAGAACAAACCTTGTGTCTTTGGAACTGAGTTACACATACAAGTTACTGCACCTTAATGTTACCTAAAAAAGGACCTAAAAAAGGAGCTTGTATAAGTATTTGGTAATAATTATATGTTATGAGGGTTGAGTATAGTAAACTGACAAATTAAACTCACCGTAAAAGTTGTGTGGCCCAAAAGTGGTCTCGCCTACGGATGTGGAAACAGGAACTTAAGCTGAGCAAAATTAATATCCACTTATATAAAATGGTAGAGCTCCAACAGGACCACTCTAATAAAATCTAAGCTCACTTAAATATATTTTCAAAAATCAGCAAAATTGCTAAACCATGTGGTCTATCACGAAACTCACATGGAAGAAAAAAGAAAACCCATCTCCTATCTACGTATTGATGGTCTTAGAAAAAAAGGTATGTTCTTTTCATTTACTTCTTTATTACCAAAGTACTTAACACCAGAGATAAGCTCTGATAACAGAAATTAAAAGGAGAAAACTATTAATAGATAAGGAAGGTCAATGATATTTAATCAGTAGATCTATGAATAGAAGGGTGACATTATGATGAATGATCTGAAATCACTTTGAGAGGATTTATTTCTAAGATTGACATATATGACAAGATTGTCATCTACTTACTTTGGTACACCATGTAAACAAAATAACCTTTAAACCTTTTATATTTTTCAATTACTAACTTTTATGATCTGGTGATCATCCTATGTTCAAATAAGGTATTCAGTAAATTTAGAATATAAATATTTCACCTATTATATCTCATGTTGTTATAAATAATAAGTGGTAAATACTTATGTTAGAGTTGTTCCTTTCAGAAGTACTCGCACCCCATGTCAAGCAGCGAATGCCGGGTGCATACGCGGGGAGGTCGTTCCCCTCCTCCCCGCCTGCCCTCTTAGACGCGCATGCGTGACCGGTTGACTGATTGTAAGAGCGCCGAATTTGAATGTTTTAAACAAGATCTAACACGGCCAAACTGATCATTCCGCTCTCGGAATGCAGAAGTCTCAATGCTCAAAGAAAACTGGAAGTATTTTCTTATATTTATGAGTAATAGGAAATGCAAATACAATCTAAAATAGTAACGTTTCTTAGTATTTTCGTAAAAGTTAATGTAATGTAGATGTGGATTTTAAATGAATAGGCTTTGTCGAGATTTGCGAAATTATGGTAGATTTGGCAATACTGTACTCGACTATCCATCTATTTGTTTGTTTTTCTCTCTGAATTAAGCAAAAGAAATAAATTACTTAGACCGTTCTGGCGACAACGGTTAAATTTTCATTTACAACAATAATTCGACAAATGGCGCGATGGGAATACTGCAGTATGCACGAATTCACGATGGGCCATTTTACATTCTCTAGTTCATAATTTACTTAATGACACGATGGAAATATTGCAGCTTGCACCTATTTGCGATGGGTCATTTAACTGAATGACACGATGGAAATATTGCAGCATACACATATTTGCGATGTGTCATTTTACATTTTCTAACTGATAATTTGCTGAATAACACGATGGAAATAATGTCACGTATTTCGGATGGGTTATCTGTTAGCAAATTAGTTTAACGAAGTCAATCTGCTACCAAGATCATCAATCTACTACCAATATCTAACACGGCATAGAATCATCGAAATTTAGTGGAACTACTTACAAAGGGGGGCAGCCCTTTGTTTTTTTGCTTTGTGAAAATTATTGCTAGTTGAATTTTCTAAACTTTGTCCGGCCAATCTGAAATTTTTTCGATTCTACTCATAGCAGGCTTGTTACGGTTGGACCCTTCGATCATTAAACAGACTCTACGAATAACTCGCTATGCTGACCACACACTTTGTTCAAAGTCAACCTCTAAATCGATTCTCAACAACAACAGCAAAGGTCACAGATTCCAATAACAGTGCCATGCTGTTTGAGGATTAAAATTTATTGAAAATAGTCATCTTAGATTTATTTATTACTCGAGGAATGAATTTTAGTTGCCGTCGATATTCAATTATAAACATGTACAACACATTGTTTATTTTTTCCTAATAAGATAAATTTGTATTCTTAGTAGAATGAGTAAATAGTACTTATTATATCAAATGATACGACACTGGTAATTTCAGAACTATAAAACTGTAGAACTGTTCAGAACTTGCTGCTTAGCTGTGGAAAGATGTGTAAATATCACGCACACATATACATATATATATATATATATATATATATATGTATATATATATATATATATATATATATATATATATATATGTATATATATATATGTATATATATATATATATATGTATATATATATATATATATATATATATATATATATATATATGCTTCCTTAGATAGAGACGAAAACCTGTGGGGTTAAATCCAGCAACTAGGGACCACTTTCCTAGTAGTTACGAAGTAGAGTAGATATTCCTACAAAATTACTCGTGTTTATCTCCCTTTACACGCGATACACATACACATAAGTTTAATTTTTCTTTTTTCTTGTAATGTGTTTTATTTAATAAAAACCGTACAACAGTATTTTACAAATTAGCTAGCAAAAACAATTATCATAAGAATTTAGTATCTACATGCTCACTGCATCAGGAACAACATGCAAAATTGCACGGTCTTCCAGTTAAATAATTTTTATATCCTCCCTAATGACTAAAAAGTAAGTAAAAACTCGTCTTGCACTCATGGACACGTAAAATATAACTGTTTCACACAGACGTTAAGCTAATTTAAATATGCCAGTGCTGGGTTGGCAGTACGGTTAATATGACAAATATTATATATTATAAATGGAAAAAAAATTGAAATAAACTCGATTTGGTACTCACTTTGATAGTTAAGCACTATTGACACGATAAATCATATGATTCTTTTTCCTAATGTATTATTAAGCTCTGTCAAGCCACCCATCTGAAGCAGAACTGCAAAGTGGACTCAGAATCTTTCCTACAAAGCAAGTGATGAAGAGATGAGAATTAAGAATGCTGCTATATACTTACCTGGCATTTGATAAAATTTCACAAAAAATGGTATGGGCGTAATTGCAAAACGGAAACGTTAACGGCAAGTTATCAAAAGGTATTCATAAAAATAGCAAAAGCTATGTAAGGAAAGGCACCTACCAATCAGAGATTTTTAAAGTTAACGATGGACCAAGGGGGAGTTTTGACCTCAACATTATTTATATTGTTAATGGATGACGGGATAACAGCCGTGCGAAAAAGTATCCGCAGAACGCAAACAGGTTTGAATAATGTCCCACCTGTCATAATGTACATTTGCGAATGACATGGTGATATCTGCACCCATCGAAAAGCTTCATAAAAATATATACACACATAGTAACGCACACAGTAAGAAGAACTGAAAACAAAACTCTAAGATTAATACTAATAAGACAAAAGTGATCAGGATAGGAGAAGACCAGAAACAAATACACAGGGACATTGAGGAAGAAAAAACAGAACAGGAAGAACTCAAATATCTAGGGATTTGGATAAATAGGAAATATGGAAATTGATATGAAAGAAAGAATAAATAATGCATCAAGACTATACTACAGTCAGGGTAGATAGGTTATGAGGGAAAAGAAGAATCATAACTGCCACGAAACTACAAGGAGAATCAATAGGAATGTGCCCTGGCGAAATAATGACCTTGCAGATTCGAGGGCGAGGGTAAGAAAGCTTTTTAATAGGGCAATAAAAGACGGAGAGTGGACCGAATATAGGAAAACTCTGATTTCATATAACAAGGCTCTGAGAATCGCTAAGAGAGACTCAGGGAAGAAACAATGTGAACAGGTAGAACATACCTCCGAATGTGCTAGACTCCATAGGATACTCTCCAAAGATCATCAAAGGACAATTAACTCATTGGAGACAAATGATGGGAGATATACACAAAACGGGAAGGAACCTCTGGATAGAACTTCTCGAAGTACATTTTTCAGATACAGAACAACATATAGTCTTGAAGACTCCAAACCGGAGTAACGAGGAGAGTTGGGAAGTGTATAGAGCAGGGGTAAAGCAAAGCCAAATCAAATGGCCAATAGACTCATTTGAACTATATTGATAAACGGCTGAACATGAGAAGATAAATTAGTGGGATATTAAAAAAAGCTTAACTTCTTGAATACAATAAATTTAAAAAAAAAATAAAAAATTAACGATTTATAGAATGGTTAGTTGATTATAAACATTATGCCCGGACAGCTTAATTAAATGATAAATGAGATTGAGCTATGAAATGGATAAATATTTACTCATTCTAGAAGATAATTTGATTATAAAGGTATTAATGGAAATTAGTTAATTAAAATATTTTATTAGAATGGATTATCATATTGAGTTTTGTGTTTAGAGATAATTAATATTAGATTAATTTTATAGAAATATTTAGAAGAATATTTTGAACATATTATATATAAAAAAACATCCTGTATGTTAAAAATAATTAAATATAAAACAAACCTTTCATATCAGTGGATAGACGTTTACATGGAAACGAAAATAATAAGAGATTATTAGAATGATGGTGGAATGTCATTGAAAAATACTTTTTGGAAATTTTGAAAGCAATTTTAAAGAAAAAAGACTTTGAGCAAGATACGAAGTAATATCATCCCATAATTTAAAATTATATATTAGATAAAATAGTTGGAAATATTACAAATATATGCTCATCACAGAAATAATATAAAAACACATTCCTAAAAGTATTGTAAGTGTTATATGAGCATTGAATTTGAATCCATCATCTCCTAGAGAGCTCTTGAAGAAAGAAGAGTCATTGCGAAGTGAATGAAGGTATGAACATTTGACAAAAATTGTCTAGTTTATCTTTGTTTTGAACATTCTTTGTAAATTTAATCCTAAAAGGAAAATATTGTATATTAATATAAGTTAGGAAGAACCATTGCATAAAAGTTAATTCACTTACTTACCCACTCAATTTGATTTGTTCATTCGCTGTAAATATTTCTAGTTTACATCTTTTAGATCTGACCTTTCAAGGTTGAACCCAATAATATCGTTCTTATTTCATTTTTTTGCTTGTTTAAATTTTTATTGGACTATACCTTGTCGGTGTCAGTCTTCAGCCAAGCTGGTTTATCACTTCATTAAAATCTTTATGAACAAATTCATTGAAGTTTGATTTCAGAACATCAGTAATTTTTTTGGTTAATTATTGAAATTTACAATTATTGGATAAAAAAAATCATATGTCTATGAAATACAACAGAATCAAGTTTGAAGGCTGATCCCACCTTGAGAATAGTAGATCTCATAGTACATCATATGACGTCAATGGAGAAAGAATTCAAGTGCGTATTTGTTTTTGATTCTGCTCTGTTTCATTTATTTAAAATGTGAGCTATTTGAAATATAAATTTTGAATTTATTAATAGGAATATGATGATAAAATTGAATCATTAAATAAATAGATATAGCAACCCTATACAATATTACAATATAAATCACTTCTACTTAGTTCCTGAGGAACTAGTAGCTCCTTCAGTCCTATTTCCCGGACGAATTTTAGGCTATCTGCAGGCTTTAACTGCCCCTCTTCTATCCAGTTATCTCCAAGGTGTTGTGCCCTAGGATTCTGAATTGCTGTGTTCTCAGTTCTCAGTTCATTTAGTTTGCCTAGGCATTCCCACACCATTTTGGGAATGTTAACTCAAGAGCTCAGTTTTTTAATGGCTGCTTGACTATCCGACATTTTGATAATCCTTTGCCTTCTACAGTATGTCTGAAAAAGTTGGCAACATATGAGAAACTTTTTTATTGTGAGTCTTACGAAAAAAAGTTATTCCTTATGAAAATCTCTGCTTTCGAAAATAATGATATTCAGGTTTTTACATTTGACATTAAATGTACAGGGTGCCCACAAATTGCAAAATATTAATAGGAATATTTTGACCATTTCAATTTCAACTTAAATTTTGCAAATTTTAGCTGTGAGACACGTCAACTTTTATCTTAACAAGTCAAATGTCTATTTGTTGATTTGAAATATTTTAGCAATGAACTTAAATCAGTAATAAATAAGTAATACCCAACATAATAATGTATTTTCTACTGTAATACACAAATTCTAAACGTTACACAGAATTTTTGAATGATTTTATTGAAAACATACCAATAATAGAAAGACAACGCATATGGTACCAACATGATGAGGTACCATGTCATAGTACCAGAATATCTACTGCAAACTTTTAATGGACGAGTATTAGGAAGATTTGTGAAATTTGCTTGGCCTGCAAGATCTCCAGACCTGAACCCACTAGACTTCTTTTTGTGGGGATACCTAAAACAAAAAGTGTACCTAAAAAGACCATTCGACAATATTCGTCATTTGGAAAGAACAATTCAGGAAGCATATGTGAAGTTATTACTCCCGCTGTTATTAGAAATGTAATAAAAGCATTTTCTAAAAGAACAATTAATGTTTAGAAAGAAACGGTGGACAAGTTGAGATGCACATTTAGTGATGAAAAAGTTGAAACGGATTTTTCTGGTTCATGCACATAAAGTTTGATGTTACGTTTTCGAAATAAATAATTGTAATTACGTATTTGTCTATTTGAAATAATTCTTGACAGATAAAGTCAAAGTTTATAAATTTTGCAATGAGATAATGAGTGAAGTAATCAGTAATTGCACTTAAACGTAATTTTCAATTCCTATCGACACCTTAAAATTATATTTATGGGCCATGCAGAAATTTTTATAAATTATAACTCTTTTTCGTAACATTACAAATAAAAAAGTTTCTCATATGTTGCCAACTTTTTCAGACATACTGTATATCCTTTATCAATATTGAACTGAGCACACTTCTTATGGCGTTAATTTCCGCTTGAAAGATACTCGGGGTTTATCCCAAGCTTTCAGAGTGTTTGGTTCCTGGCCCGTACACTCCTGTCCCAGTTCCTTCTATTGCTTTTGAGCCGTCTTTGTACCATTGAATGGCATTCTTTCCAACTCTGGTAATGGTATTTGGATCCCATTCCTTCTTGTTGCTTAATTCCGTAACGAATTTCTTTGAAAAGTTATACTTTTTCATCATACCATCTTGTGGCATGTCCCAGGTTTTCTGATTTCTAAGGAGTAAGAAGGTAATTTTTTTAAATTATTTTCTCTCTACTCAGTCTGTATCTGGTTCTTTCTGCAATACTTTCCACCACCATAAGTAGTGGTGTGAGGTTGAGAATCACTCCCATGTCTGCCGTTGGGCATGTTCTCACTGCTCCTGTAATGCACATACATGCTAGTCTTTGAATTTTGGAGAGGTTTTCTCTCGTTTTCAATAGGCTAGTTCTACTACTCCGCGCAATGGCTCCATAAGTGATAATTGGCAGTGTACATCCAGCTCAGGATTTTTGGGTTACAACCCCAATTTCTCCCTGCCAGATTCCTGCACACCATTAGAGCCATTTTTGCTTTGTATATAATCTCCTTTTCGTGTTTGTTCCACAGGAGTTTACTGTCTAGAGTCAAACCTAGATACTTGACTTCCTGTCTCCATTCAACCTCACTCCCATCAAGTTTAATGGTTTTGAGGTTGAGCTTTCTTTTCTCAGTGAAGGCTATTAAGATGGTTTAGGCGGGGTTGATGTTGAGTCTCACTTGCCTACACGAATATTTCCGAATTTTCCCCTGGTTGTTATGACAATATCATCGGCATATCCTTGGCAGGATATTCTGAGGTCAGTCAAACCACACAGGAGTTCGTCAACCGACAGGCTCCATATTAATGGGGTTCCTACTCCTCCATGTGGACATCCTCTGGTTGTACAGATGGAGACAATTTCTTTGCTCGTCCTCGTCTCTGTTACTCTAGTGGTGAGCAGTTCCGACATCCATTTGGATGTTGTGCTGTCTACACCTCTTCTATTTAATGCTCTTTTGACAGCCTCATGAAGAGTATTATCAAAAGCTCCTTCTATTTCCTAAATGCGCATACTACGGCTTTTTGGTTGTCTAGAGCACCTTGGATATCCTCCGTCAGTTGTACCAGTGCAGTGTTCGTAGATCTGTCTGCCCAGTAAGCATGCTGATGCGGGTGGAGAGGTAGTCCCTCTAGGATTTCCGATCTATTATAATTGTCAATAGCTTTTTCCAACGTTTTGAGCAAAAACGATATTAGGCTAATTGGTCTGAAGGATTTGGGGTTTGTTTAGTCCCTTTTTCCAGCTTTTGGAATGAAGGTTACTATTGCCCTTCTCCATGCTTCTGGTATATAACCCAGTTCTAAGCTGCTTCGACTGATCCTAACCAAATGTGGTAGAATTTCGTCCTGTCCTTGCTGGAGCAATGCTGGGAAAATTACATCGGCTCCCGGTGCCTTGAAAGGTGAAAAGGAGTTCATAGCCCATTTTAACCTTTCGTTACTACAAATGTGCTTAGCCATTGTAGTACTTTCTCTCAAACATCTATGATGACCTTCGAGAGGATTATCTACCCTATTTGGGCTACTCCCAGGAAAACGAGTTTCTAGTAAGAGTCTCACTCTTTCCTTCTCATTTTCGGTAAGCAAAGACCCTAAGACCCATAATTCTGATGTCATTTATTGGAAAAACTGTTAGACATGCACATTAGAGGAGGGTCGTTGGTAGAAATACCAATCGACCTGGATCAATTTGCACCACAGCACTACATCACTTAGTACAAGGCATACAGTATGTGCCCAAAAATAAGGAAGTAATATTAGCAGTTTTTTTTTATTTATAATTAAATCCACTATTTAATGAAAAACCAATGAAAACTTTAAGATTTTATTTATAATCATTTCGATATTTGCATATCATCGTCAGAATGACAGAATTTACATTTTATTATATATATATAGTTCATGTTTGATATTTTGGCTACACCAAATAGTAAGTGACCTATCTTGTGATTGACTCAATATATATGAATAGAAAAAAGAAGATATGATATTTCAAATATTAAAGCTTATATATTATTAGCCCTATCCTAGATATCTTTTTCCCATGTAAGATGATATAGGAAACCAAAAAAAACTATACCTATCTGCTGATCTTAACAATTGTTACTTAAGAGGACAATTTCATAGTGGAGCGCTCCCTAGATTTATCTGTTCATTGACAACTTCATGTTGTGGTCTCTTAAGTGTCTTGTAATTTCTAATTCCTGAAGGAAATCTAGTTCCTTATCACAAATATGCAGTACTTCTAGTTCTGTGTTATGTGTTAATGAATGTTTGGTGTCAATTAGATGTTTTTGTGTAATCTGGCTGTTTTAATATGTATGCTCGTAAGTATTCATTGTATCTAATTTCAAAATTTCGAATAGTTTGACCAATATAGACAGCATTACATTCTACAATAATTTCATTTCAAGTTACCAATATGTTCTCCAAAATTCCCCCAAAAGAGTGCATAACACTTGTAAAAAAATTACTAGAGGATAAAAGTTTTAATCCAGGAATAATAATCAGATATACTTAATTTGTTTGATATATGTATTAATCAGAACTAGTTCACTTTTGACAATGAGGTAGGTATATATTCAAAATGAAGGTTTACCAATGGGAAGCCCTTTATTACCAATTTTGGTTTTTCATTAAATAGTGGAATTAATTATAAACAGTGAGTTTAATTTAAAGAAGTAAGTGTCCAAACAGTAAATTCTATTATTAGCAGCCTTCCTTGATATAAAGGGTGCCTTTGATAACATCTCTCACGAAATGATGGATAGAATGCATGCTGAAAGACCGAATGATCTTTTCAAACTTGAAACATTATCAGCCCGGGTTTCAAGGGGATGTCCTCAAGGAGGACTCCTATCTCCTATTATATGGATCCTTGTCATGGACGGACTGATAAGGAGACTCAAAGAGGAACACCATTCTTTCTTAGGATATGCGGATGATCCGATCATCATATCACAAGGCAAATTCAATACTACAGTCAGCACGCATGCAACAGGCTCTGAACATGGTAACAAAATGGACGGAAGAGGTGTGTTTAAATATAAGCCCCACCAAATCAAACATAGTGCCTTTTACCAAAAGAAAGGACTTGGTGGGATTGGGACCATGGGTACGGAGATTCAAATGGTGACGGATGTTAAATATCTTGGGGTGATTATTGACTCGAGATTAACATGGACCAAACAACTGGAAAAAGTAGCAACAAGATCGGACACCACATTAATGATGGCAAAGCGAACTTGCGGGAAAACATGGGGGTTAAGGATCCCTGTTTAAAGTCTTAGTGCAGTTTTACTTTGTTTGGATGTGTCAGAAGTAACAAACACAGGACTGATACTCATAGGATAAACATATTAACTGACAGCCAGGCAGACTTTGCAGCTTTAAATGGCCGCAAGGTAACATCCAGGCTAGTAGAGGAATGCCAGAAAAAACTAAATGAATTGGCAGACCACATTAAAGTAAGATTAGAGTGGGTGCCAGAACATAACGATATTTCTGAAAATGAACAAGCTGATGAACTCGCGAGAAAAGGTTCAGCAACGACATATGTTGGACCAGAAGCAGTTCTTGGAACCACAAAAAAAGTGGTCCTAGGACAAATATAAAAATGGGTACAAAGCCAGCATAGACTACAGTAGACGAACACTCCAAGCAGGTACACAGTAAGATCTTTGTAGGTGACACAATGGGCCGAAGAACCTCTGAATATCAGTGGGAATAAGATCATACAAGTATCATACAAGGTTATTTAACGGGGCATGCCCCCGAAAAATATCACCTGCATAAAATAGGGCTATATAACGGGGATCTCAGTTGCAGAGTTTGTGGCATGGAAACCGAGACTGTAACCCATATCTTATATGACTGTGAGGTACTCGAGGAGACAAAAAAATTTCGGAGAAGACAATGTGCCACCTGAAACATATGGCACACATCCAGTGGACGTATATCGTCTACTCGATGGTACAGAGATAACTGGGTGGGTGGAATAAATGTGGCAGTAAAGTACAATAAGCCAACAGGCTCCCAACGGCCCCCAAAAAAATACCTCAGTCTGGGTAGATCGCTTATAAGGAAAAAAAAGATAAGCAGCACAAAATTAATGGTATTCAGAACAAAACTCACATTTGGAAGTAAAAGTTTGGTATGAAATAAGTCATAAAAATCAGGATATAAGCAGTAGAATGCAATACCTAAGAGCCGTCAAAGGAGTCATTGGTTTAGACAGAATGAGAAACGATCAACTTAGAGAAAAGTTAAAGGTAGAACCAAGACCAAATGTCACTGAGAAGAACCAACTGAAATGGTTTGGTCACATCAATCGGATGAACGTGGAAAAATCAGAAGAAGACCGAGAGAGACATGGAATTAAGAGATAGCACTTATTTTAAAGAAACCAAAGAATATTTGATCAGAGGCAGTAAAAATGACTGAAAACTAAGTAGAATGGACGAAGGTGCATATTTCTTAGAACAATGTTTTTTGTACTGATTAGTCTGATTTTATTACTTGTTATTGTGGGCCAGTTTTATAATTATTTTCAATGGAGACTTCAGGCCAAAAAGCTTCATTTGAATCATGCTTTAATTTCATAATGGTGAAAACTGAATTTGGGTGGACTTTAACCGTGAAGTGTCGAATTCGGTACTTGCAGTGTCCCTCGTATAATTTAATTAAATGTAGGTCATTCACTAAATACCTACCGTCAGCAATTACTTAATTGATACTTTTATAATATTGGATAGATATGTTTAGTAAGCATAAATATACTTCGTTTTTGATAATGATGACATATGACATACACAGTTAATAATTAGTGAGAATGTTCAGAATATATTATTAAGTTGAACTTCACTGAGGTCAGTTGGGCCGACCGGAGTTTAAGTGAATACATTTTATGTAAAGTTAAAATGAAAATATAAAATACAAGTCAACCCTCGCCAACCACAACCCTTTAAAACCCTCGCTTGGTGACGTACGGTCTGACAGACCGCCGAATCGGAAGAAAGCGAACAAGTTCGTCTACTTTCGGCGAAGCGCGCTAAGACCCTAGGTACCTTCCGGGATCCAATACTGTAATTTACCCGCGCGTTGTTGTAAATTTTTCCATGTGCCACTAACGCGCCTGGCGCGGTCCCGACCTATTTTTTCATATTTGCCTAAATTGATGGTACCATGTTATCCCAGATATTACTGAAACTATTTTGTTTCATTTTCTTTATATATATTTTTCAATATTGACTATTGTGACCTAATAGAGCACAAAAAAACTTTAGGAAAGTATGATGTCAAAATATGTTATGTTCTTTTAAAAGGACAGTAGTAAAATGCATTACTGAAAGGTAAGACAATTTATTAGTACAAATTTACATTGTATGGAAATTTTTGAAGCTTTCTTTTGGATGCAATGGCATGTTGCACTTTTCACACATAAATTGAACCTTTTTCTTGCACAACGGGACTGCCTTGCTTGGTAAATAATTAGATGGTTCATGCCGTCATACCTTGAATGTAATACCATGTTTGGATTTCGTCTTGTCGGACCTCGTTTTGTATCCTTTTTGTATGTCTCTAGAAGGTTGCAGGCTATTTGCCTCCTAAATTGGAGCTGATCAAGGTTTCCCTCTTCTCGGTCCAACTGCCAGGCGTTCTGAATCGCCATGTCGATACTATGTGCTATTAGCGGAAAGTACGATTCCTTCCCTCTTATGGAGACTCGATACAGACTAATGTTTTGATCACTGCGGTCAACGCCGCCCATAAAAGAATTGTAAACTTTTATTAAATTTGGTTGCGGAACGTAAACGTGTTTTTTCTCATTTTGGGAAAACCGTTTGACTAAATTATGAGGTTCCACCGAGCAATGGTGACAACATTATTATCATGCCAGCGACAAACAACAATTCCCGTGTCCTTATCTAGTCGGAAATCATATTTTCCTCTCGTCATTTTTTTCATAGCGGCCACAGATGTTACGGGACACTTCAGTGTTCTATTGTCCCTTATTGTACCTGTACCGAAGAGACCTCTAGCTTTTAGTTCATTGAGCAGGTGCATAGATGAAAAAAAATTATCGAAGAAAAGGCGAAATCTTTCATTTGGCCAATGTGACTGGGGTACATCTGCATAGGATAGAACAACAGATGCACCAAGACCCAAATTTTTGTATGATACTGGTATCGGCGATGAGTTTCCTTGATACGGCATGAACCAGACAATATAACCTAGACGCTGATTACCCACCCAAAGTTTGTAGCCCCAGCGTATGGGTTTGTTTCGTATAAACTGTTTTGTGGGGTGTCTTCCAAAATACGGGACCATTGCCTCATCTATGCTTTGTTCTTGTTCAAAAGGAGCGAATTTAAGAAAAATAGAGTTAAGAGCATCATATAACGGCCGTATTTTAGCAAACTTGTCTGTCCGGTCCAGGTCATTATTATCGCATACGTGAAGTGTCTTCATTATATGTGAAAATCTATCTCTCGAAATTGCCTCAGATACTTTGTCATTATGACTATCGTCACGATTTTCCCAATACATATACCTTTTAAATAGAACCACATAGCCACTTAGGGCAAGCACCCCTATAAAACACCGAATTTCGTTCGTTGTAACATCTCCAGTAAAGTTTCTTTGTGCTGCATATCTATTTGTATATACAGTTATCAAATCGATTACGTCATTATCGAAAAACAAGCTAAACAACTGTAACGGCGTACGTTTTTCTTCAGGTCTGTCTTGTGATTTCCAATACACATATTTAGGATGCTGGTAAAGATCTCCAGATATCCATTCAGCAGATACCAGTTTCTTGGCAATAGCTGGTAACGAAGATATTTTTTCTTGTAAACTTATTGTCGCAAGAGGCACATCATCTTCGTCAGAAGGAAGTTCTTCAACATCTTTGTCTTGGTTATCAAAAATAACCTCAACATCGTTTCTGAGCTGACTTCCGGGTAAATGATTTACTGTAGTCATTTCCTCATCTCCGGAGTCGCAGTCTGTTACAACATCATTAGCATTATCTGGAGGAAAAAGAATAATGCCATCAGGTGATATCGGACTGTCATTTGGCTCAAGTTCTTCGATCAGCTCATGTTTTTCAAAGGTTTCCTAAACCAGATACAGTGCAGTAGTGTTTATTACTACTGTCGTTTTAAAAGAACATCACGAAAAATTCCTTCAAATAATATGCAAACAAGATAGGAATACTATATACCCTGCAATAACATATAAATATACTAAACAACAAGGCAGTATCATCAAAACCAAATCCATTTTATATAAGCAAAATCACAAAAAAAAATTGTTTCCCAGTCCGTAAACAAACGGTTAATGTACGGATTGTTAGGACAGTGGGCGGCGCACGACGTAAACTTACGGCTGAATCTGTCAACCTCGACTCACGTCTGCTTTTGTTAGAGTGGAGTGTTAGGATAGATATTCCCACTGACGACTGGCGACTTAGTTCGTTGTATGTACATTTTTTTTCCAGATATTATTTTTCACAATATTATCTTTGTAACTTTTACTTTTTACCTTATATAAGGCAGGATGTTCCCTGACCAAATCTATTGAGGTTTCTTCTTCCGCAGGGGCAAATTTTGCCATAATTAACTAAAAAATAATAGAACAATTCAACAAGTCAAGCCCACAGTCAATTCTGCTCTGCTGAACGTTTGCGTCCAAATCAAACTACATTTGGTATCGGCGTAAACGGACGACGCACAAGCATGAGTCGAGAGTGCGCTCAGCTCGGCGTAGTCCTAACAATCCAACATAACTTAATTCCATTACATTGATTTGAGCGTCTTTATGCAGCGTTCGGCAGACTGTGAGTTTTGCGCCGCGCACTGTCCTAACAATCCGTACCTTTAGCGTGGGTAACTGATCTGAAATCTCTTAATAAATGTGTTTATGAAATAATACCACTGGCGCCATCAATTAATGGGAAGTCAAAGATATAAAAATATAGAAATTATGTCGATGCTTCTTAAAAGGACAGTAGTAATATCTGGGTTATGTAGAGTATTGAAAATATAATGGTACATAAAATAAGGTGTAATTCGTTTCAGGGAATACTTGGTTTCGTCTACGGCAATGCCGATCGCGCGTTAGTGTAAATGTTACCTTATGCCAGTAACGCGCCTGGCGCGTTCTCAATTTATTTATTCCGATTTTCCTAAAACGAAAATAGGCAGTCAGTAGCATGTTTATCATACTAATAATTAATGTTATGTACTTATTTTAATGGAAGATTCTTGGACTAATTTTGAGTCGAAAAGTTTATATAAAGATGTCCTCAGAAGATTGGTTTTCGATATACAGGGCTGTAAAAGTTTTATCACCTTATTATTTAAGTCTAAGAATCATCCACTAAAATAAGTACATAACATTCATCAACTCCCTGTATAATCCACATCATCATCACTAGATATTCCTATAATACTGATTGATATCAACTTAGTTCTGCTCATTGCAGGTTCATAATCATATCTTTCTTTTTTTGACCGGCAACGACGTTGAATAGCCAATAAAAAATCTCAAAACCTTTGTATTTACCATTTTTTATAGAACTCACCAACGCCGAGTAATTCTGCTGTTTCGAGGAGTTGGGATCACTGAGCATAGCGAGACGTCAAGAATAATAATAATAATTAGAGGCGGCTGTGAAATATAAATGATTGGAGTTGCTATGTTACAAAAATTAATAATGTCAGTGTCAGATTCACAGTTCAATAGAGATAAAGAATTTTTTATTTATTTATTTGACAATTCGAAGTTGCATAAATTTGACGGTTTCATTTGTCAGTCATGAATGTCATACATTTAAAATGAATACCGATAGTACACCGTCAACGTTAAAAAAAGGAAGGATGAGTACTATAAACCGGCAATGAGCAGAACTGAGTTGATATCAGTATTAGAGGATTCTAGTGATGATGAAGTGGATTATATACATGACTCTGACTGGTAAAATGAAAGTGAAGATAGTGGTAGTAATGGTAATTCTGGAGGTGAGGACTTATCTGAAATCCAGCAATTTCTTCAAGGAGATAATCAATATCAAAATGAAAATAAACAGCAGCTTCCACAAGCAAATGACTTTACTTGGTCTGCACGGGTAATTCAACCCGATAGAATACAATTTACAGGTCAACCTGATTTCAGGATAAATCCAAATGGAAATGGTCCTATAGATTACTTCAACCTGATAGCCAATAATGATTTTTATGAACTTGTTATTTCAAATACAAATGACGATGCTATTGAAATACTTTCAAAAAGTGAAACAGAATCAAGCAGGACTTCTCTATGGAAAAACTTAACTGTAGGTGAATTTGAAACTTTTCTCGGTCTTTTATTCCATATGGGAACAATAAAGCTAAACCACATAAATGATTATTGGAAAACTAATCCGTTATTTAGTCTGCCAGTTTTTGCGAATTATATGAGTCTCAATAGATTAATTTTAATTTTACGTGCCTTGCATTTTTGTGTGAATACAGATGAAGCCGTGAGTAAGCTGTAAAAAAGGGGACTACCGAGTTGTACCACGACTACCTGAGTTAATCCATTTCCGCCTTTATTGGGGATTATTCTATGCCCCACTATTTAGAATTTCTGTCTTGATTAAAACAGATCATTGATTAATTTATCGAGAAGGGCAAGGAAAATCATTGATGAAGCCATTTTTTTAACACTGTATAGCTTCTTCAATGATTTTCCTTGCCCTTCTCGATAAAAACCACAACTATAAAATTGTCAAGGCTACAAGGAAATCCGGTGCTACAACTCGACGGTAGGATTATACCTACCTGATATCTTGTGGTACAACTCGGCGATCCCGGTAAAAAATATCCCCTTTGATTGATTGTTTTCAACGATATAATGGCAGCTATTTATTATCCGAAAAGAGAGATAACAATTGACGAATCTTTAATTTTGAGGCGAGGAAGACTTCAATTTAGATAGTATATAAAAGGTAAAAGACACAAGTTTGGTATAAAATTATATATTTTAACAGAATATAAAGGAATTATTCAAAAGTTAATCGTCTACGGTGATTCACAAGATCGTACAATTGGAGGAAGAAATCACACACAAAAAGTCGTACTGAAATTGATGGAGAGTCATATGAACACTGGACATGCTCGGTATATGGATAACTTTTATAAATAGTGTTCATTTGACTAAAATATTACTCGAAGCTAGTACATACGTCACAGGCTCATTGCGACAAGACAAAAAAGGTAATCCGCAAGATTTGACGACAAAAAAAATTAGAAAAAATCAAGGAGCAAGTATGTATAGTTCTGAAGGAATATGTATCACCAAATGGAAAGATAAACGAAAAATATGAATGATATCTTCAGAATTTGGTGATCAGATGACTACAACAAGATCTAGAAGAGGAATTGAATCCGAAAAACCTGAATTAATTGCTAAATACAATAAATATAAAATTGGTTTTTTGGAATTGACTTAAGTTATCAAATGCTTAGTTACTACAGTTGTGAACATAAGTGTATACGGTGGTATAAAAAAATGGAAATACATATTTTTCAAATAATGTTAAATAATGCACATTTCCTCTATAATAATGGAAACGAGAGAAAAATGTCATTATACGATTTTCGACTTTCTGCTATTCAAAGCCTTTTAGGTCCATCACCAAAATCTCCGCGTATGAGAACACCATCATTTGGACATTTACCTCTGTATTGTCTAAAAGGTCTCAACACCAAAAAAAAGAAGACGTTGTAAATATTGTTTGGACACCAGCAAAATACGAAAGGATTCAATTTTTCACTGTCCTCGGTGTCCAAATAATGAACCTGGTTTGTGTTTATTCCATGAGAATTTGCTTAATTAAAATTTGTTATTTAGTGTTACGATACTGTTGGATATAGTTTTAGTTTCTTGCATTTAATTCATTTGTTCTATTCATGTTCCATGCATTTCGAGTTTTTGTTCTTTTTTAAAAATAATTGTTACGTTTTGCACAAAAATAAAATAAATGTGAAAAGTATTATCGAAAATCAAAACGCGCCCAGTGCGGTGGCGGCACATGGAACAAAATTTCAAACCTGTAATGATTTTAGATTACAATAATACAAAAATAGGATATGATTGATCAGTTGTCCGCAAACTATGATGCAGCTCGCAACACAAGAAGATATCCTATGGTAGTATTCTATACCCTGCTAAATGTAAGTGGAATCAACTCATTCGTAATATCTAATTGCAATCTTTCCCAGGAAGATAATCCAATTTTTAGGAGAACTTTTTTGACCCGGCTTGCCATAGGACTTACTAAAAACCCAAAAAGGGTTTCTTTTTGCCACGTCACCGGTGGAGGGTTAACAGACTTCATGTCGGTGGAGTCTACTTTATAATGGTACCTAACCTCAAACAACACAACAAAATAGATCATTTAATAATGAAATGGAAAAAATAAGATTCACGACATGAAAAAATAGTGACTGACCAGGAAAGATTTCCCATAGATATTGGGTCAATAGATTGCACACTAATTAGAAGCGATTGACACTATATTAACTACTATTTTGAATGACAATAACCGTTTCTAACTAATTCCACTATTTAATGAAAAAGTTGATGAAAATCCTAAAAACTGTAAGACAATTTTTTTTTTCACCCCGATATTCTTAAAATAGTTTTCGTTTCAAGTATAATGAATTAAATTATGGGCATACCCTGATATTTCAGAAATGCATTTCACGACAAAACAACCAATCGCCTGAAACAGAAAAATTAAGTATCATATTTCACATCGGCGATAAGTAGTTTTCGAGGCTACGATGGGGTAAAGGGAATTTTGAGAACGATTCGAGTTTTAGTTCCTAGTAAATACCTGAAGTGTTCATTTGTGCCAAATACATACGTTTAAATATAGTGTGAAATGTGGTGCATTGTACAACAAAATATTAGCAGTTAAATAGGTGATTTTATTTCACAGAGTAATTCAGTTTTGCCTGATATTTGATATTTTATTTTGGAAGTTATTGTATCACATGAGTATAAATATTTTTTATAAAGATAAATATATTGCTTTTCTAGACCTTGAAAAGGCTTTTGACAGTGTCACACAAAAAACAGTATGGGATAGCTTAGACAAAAGAGGGCTTCCGAAGAGCCTTTCAACAAGAATTAAAAGCATGTACGAAAACAATTATAGTTATGTCAGGAAAAATAACTTAGAATCCGATAAATTTAGAGTAAATGACGGACTTTGACAAGGAGGAGTGTTAAGTCCTTTACTTTTTATTATAATAATGGACGATATCATCAAGGCTACGAAAAAACATACTGAAAAGATCCACATAGGCTATAATAGACTGAAACCCATCAACCTGTCTGAATGTGCTTTTGCAGATGACGTTATGATTTGTGCACCGAGCGAAGATGACCTCCAAAAAAACTTACAAATATGGGAAAGAGAACTCAGTAAAAGAAATCTAAAAGTAAATGTACAGAAGACAAAAGTCATGACTACCGGGATAACAAACACAGAAATTGACATAAGGCTACAAAATGAAAAAATTCAACAAGTGGACTTGTTTAAATATCTTGGTATTAAGATCGACAGAAATGGAAGCGAAGATGAAGAATTGAATGAAAGGATCACTAATGCCTCAAAACTCTATCATTCCTTGTCTAGAGCATTCATTGGTAAAAAAGCAATAAGTAGGAATACGAAGATGACAGTGTTCAAGACAGTATATCGACCAATTCTCACTTATGGAAGTGAAAGCTGGATACTGACGCAGAAATCGAAGAGTAGAATACAAGCAATGGATATGAGATACTTGCGCAGGGTTAAGGGAATAACACGGAGAGACAGAGTTAGGAATGAGGACGTTAGAAGTGAACTTGGAATTGAATCGATTCTTGACTTGCTAGAAAACCAAAAACTTAAATGGTTTGGTCATTTAGTAAGAATGAACAACAGGCCAGTAAAAGATGTTTGGGAAGCGCGAGCAGCTACAAAAAGGAAGAGAGGAAGGCCAAAGAAAACTTGGAACCAAGTGGTTGCTGAAATATTGGAAAAAAGGGGAAAAAGTTGGGAAGAAGCCAAAAAGATGGCAAAAAACAAGAAACAATGGAGCAATTTTATATATGGAATGGAGAAATAGATTTTCACCCTTACACCTTCGGGTATAAAAAGGGTTTAGATTATATATATACATATATATATATATATATATATATATTATTTTATTTTCTTTAACCATTATTATAATAATCGCATTGATTTGTATTTATTGGGTATGGTTAATGTGAATATAATGAAAAATTAAACGATCTTTGACGTTTCGCTTTCGTTTGAAAGCTTTTTCAAAATGTTTATTTTATATGTCAAAATGAAGTAAAAAATATACAAATTGTTATTTTAGAATTTAGTTATGATACAAGTACTTACTTCAGAACTAAATCTACGATATTTGAACAATAGGTGAAAAAAAGTGTAGTTATTGGTAATTAATTTGTTATTTTATTAAATTATGATAAATTTGACTCAAATTTTTGATATCTTGTTTATCGTTCACAGAATTTTTTTCTTTTTTTATATGTATCATTTCTTTAATTGTAAGTTTCTGATAATTAGAGTCTTGTGTTAGTATTTTTGTTTTTTTGAAATCAAATTCATGTTTTTCTGTTGTTTCGTGTTTATGTAGAGCTGTAGAAGCATTTTTTGTATATTTGTGGCCGTTGAGACGATTTTCTAAATGTTGAGTTGTCAGACCTATATTTTTTTTTGGACAGTTTAAACATGGTATAGAATATATAACATTAGATTTTTTATTGGTCTTAGTTGGACTTTTAAGTTTAGTAAATAATGATGACAAAGTATTTTGAGCTTTATGACAAACGTTAATGTTATGTTTAGACAATATGAATTTTAGTTTTTCTGATAGTTCGTTTGTATAAGGCATTGCTATGTATCTGTTTTGATTTAATTCAGTTTTTGTGTTGTTATTTTGAGTGTTATTGTAGAATTTGTAGGTGCGTTGTTTGAAAATTTTTTCTATATTGTTTATTGGGTAGTTGTTATTTTTTAAGGTGTCTTTCACGTGTCTAAAGATTTCAGGACGGTATTCTGGAGAAGTCAGTTTAATAGCTCTATCGGTTAATCCAATAATTACACTGTTTTTTTGAGCATTAGGATGATTAGAATTGTAATTTAGATATCTGCCGGACCATGCTTCTTTTTTATATAGTTTAGTTTTTATTTTGTTGTTGTTAGATCTGATTAATGTTAAGTCTAAAAAATTTATTATATTATTTTCTTCAGTTTCAAGAGTAAATTGGAGTTTTGGATGGAAATTATTAAATGCAGTTAAAATAGCATTGATCTTGTCTGATGGAATTGCAGTTATACAATCGTCAACATAGCGTTTATAAAATAATACATTAAAATTTAAATTCATTAGTACGTTCTCTTCAAAATGTTCCATTATCAATTGAGCTAAAGTTGAGGATATAGGAGAGCCCATTGTGCAACCGTCTAATTGTTGGAAAAATTTATTTTGGTATTGAAAATAATTATTTTTTTGAATTAATAAAATTGCTTCTTTGAATTCATTGTATGATAGAGTGGTGTGTTCTTTTAGTGAGTTCCATTTTAATGTCAAAATATCTACTATCAATTCATTTGGAATATTAGTGTACATTGAAATAACATCTAGTGATATAATTTTATAATCATTAGGTATGTTTGTTTTATCTATAAATTGTTTGAAGGCGAATGAATCTTTTATATAATAATTATTATTTCCAATTATATTTGATAGACAATTGGATAGATATTTTGATAAATTATAGAAGGGAGATTGAATGTACGATACTATTGGTCGTAAAGGTAAATTTGGTTTGTGAAGCTTTGGTAGTCCGTATATTTTTGGAGGTAAAGCGTTGTTAATTTGTAGTTTTTTAGCTTCAATTTTATTAATAGAGTTGTTATTTGGTATTTTTTTAATGAATTTATTGTTTTTATCTTGAATTGATTTCGTTTGATCAGATCTTATTGGTTTATAAACTTTTTTGTCATTTATCATTATGCTCATTTTTTTTGTCATATTCGTCAGTATTCATTACGACGGTTTTGTTACTTTTATCTGGTTGTAATGTTGTTATTTGTGGATTAATTTTGATAAATTGTTTAGTTTTATTTAATTGTTTTTGAATATTTTTTTGGAAATTATTATTATTATTATTATTATTATTATTATTTTGATGATGTAATTTGATTTTGTGATTAGTGATAACATTAACTGAATCAGCTCTAATTTCGTTGATGAAACAAAACAAATTGATTTGTTTAAATCTTCATTATTTATTTTGAACTGACGTTCAAATTAAAATTAGTGACGCGTTTCGCTACACAGTAGCTTTTTCAAACTAGTGAAGCTACAATGAAAAACTTTTAATTTATATAGTGCCTTAATACGGAATTCTAAGATATTGACAAAAGTATTAAAAATGGGGATAAGTACAAAAAGTGCCTAAATACGGAATTCTAAGATATTGACAAAAGTATTATAATATATTTAAATAGGTATAAGTACAAAAAGTGTCTAAATACGGGATTCTAAGAAAGTTACAAAGGTATTGAAAAAAGGTACCTGGGAAATTGATCAACAACTATCACATTTTCTAGGTAAAAAGGTTTAATAAGGGAGAATGATTGATATCTATTTGGTCGTTAAGCAGATTACCGGAATATTTGTTTTTGTTGATCTCGAGGGCTTCTAAAAGATTTAATTTAAAGGATTTGGGTTCTACATGCAAAATTTCAAAATTTGAGTCGAAAGTGTGTTGGTTTGTTAATAGATGATTTGAATAGTTGGAATCTAATTTGTTATTGTCATAGCTGCGTTTGTGTTCTGAAATTCTAGTTTTAAAGTTCCTAAAAGTTCTACCGATATACATTTTGTCACAGTTGTCGTTACCACATTTTAATTTATAAACACCTGACTTGTTTAATTTTGAGGATTTAGATTTGTTATTTTTAATGAATTTAGATAAATTGTAGTCAGTTTTAAAGCAAATATTCATATTTAAAGATTCTAAAAATGATTTGATTTTTAAGGATGGTGTTCCAAAGTATGTTAAGCTTTTAAATTGATTATTTTTATTTTTATCTGAAGGATATACTTGTTCTAAAGTGCGTTTCTTTATCTTTTTATTTATGATATTGTCAATTAAGTTTGGATCGTAATTATTATTAACTGCTATTTGTTTAATGATATTTAGTTCTTTGTTGAAATTATTATTGTTTAATGGGACTGTTAAAAGTCTGTGAATCATACTATTGAAAGCTGCTAATTTATGACTAAATGGGTGGACAGAACTATTATGAATTGTAATGTCTGTATGTGATGGTTTGCGAAATATAGAAAAATCATGTTTATTGTTTATATTTGAAATTGTAAGGTCTAAAAAGTTTATAGACTTATTTTCTTCATGTTCTACGGTAAATTTTATATTGCTATGAATTGAGTTAATATAAGTAATGAAGCTATCTAGTTGTCTAGTAGTGCCAGTGAAGCTCGCTAAAATGTCATCTACATAACGGTGCCAGTATATAAATTTTTTACTAAGGGGGTGTTTATGAATTATTTTTTCTATATTATCCATGAAAATTTCAGCTAATAGGGGACTGAGGGGGTTGCCCATAATCAAACCATCTTTACTACTATAAATCTCTCCATTGAAATGAAAATAATTTTGGTTTAAGCAAACTTTTAATAAATTTATTATGTCAGAATGAATTATAGGGTTAACATTATTATACGTGAGCAAATTATCAACAAGAGTTAAAGTTTCTTTAGGAGGTATACTAGGGAATAGATTAGTTACATCGAACGATATGAATTTAGAATTGTGAGGTAATTTTATATCTTGAATATTATTAATTAATTCCGTTGAGTTTTTAATAGAAAATCGAGGTTTGAAAGAACAATATTTAGAAATTATATATATGAGAATCTTTGAAACTTTAAATGAAGGTGCTGTGAAAAAAGAAACAACCGGTCTAATAGGGTACCCCTCTTTATGGAGTTTCATTAAAGAATAAAGTTCAGGGTGTTGAGGATTGGGTAAAATTAATTTATATTTTTCTTTGTCGCTAATTATTGATTTCGCGTTATCTACTGCTAATTTTATTTCTTTCTGAAATTTACTAGTTGGGTCTTTTTTAAGAATCTCAAAATTGCCTGTCTGTATAAAATTGTTAGTTTTTAATATATAATCATCTTTATGTAATGCTATTACTGTATTTCCTTTATCTGCTTTAGTAAAAATAAGACTATTTGACTTTGATTTTTGTTGAATAGATTTCGCGACTGATAATTCAAAGTTTGGTTTGTTAAAATTGACGAATTCTTTTTTAATAATATCGGAAGCTTTATGTTTTAGATTGGAATTATTTGGAAAATTATATAAGTTAATTTCTGATTCTATACCTAGTTTGTTGAAGTTATCAAATGAACATGTGGGTTGAATATTATGTTTAAAACCTTTTTGCAATAATTGAATTTCTTTATCTGAAAAAACTGTATTTGAAAGATTAACGAATCTATGAAAAAATGTATGTTCTGAAAATTTGGTTTGTGGGTTTTTTAATTTTGATTTATTATCTAATAATGACTTTAGTTTACGTTTTTGAACTAGGTACTTTTTATGAATTATTGATCTAATTTTATCTCTTATCTCACGATCTAAAATGTCAAACTCTATGGGGTGTAGTAAATGTGATAGCTGTGAATGAATTACCTTAACATAAATACAAAAAATGTATCTCTTACTATACTGAGTGTTCTTCTCTTCTTTTAACCATTTTTCTTTGCCATGGATACTTGCTTTGATGGCAGAACTACTATTGTTGTCAGTTTTCAATTTCATGTATTTCGGGAATACACGATTTCTGGAACACTGCCCGAGGAACCACAAATTTTGTGTACACACTGCACTCTTTAAAAGTAATTTAAAGTACCAAATAGCCAAAAAGCTGATATCAGCTTTCTTCAAAAATTGAATAGATGAGGCTTTTACTTGATGAAGATCCATACTACTGATGAAATAAAACAAATTGATTTGTTTAAATCTTCATTATTTATTTTGAACTGACGTTCAAATTAAAATTAGTGACGCGTTTCGCTACACAGTAGCTTTTTCAAACTAGTGAAGCTACAATGAAAAACTTTTAATTTATATAGTGCCTTAATACGGAATTCTAAGATATTGACAAAAGTATTAAAAATGGGGATAAGTACAAAAAGTGCCTAAATACGGAATTCTAAGATATTGACAAAAGTATTATAATATATTTAAATAGGTATAAGTACAAAAAGTGTCTAAATACGGGATTCTAAGAAAGTTACAAAGGTATTGAAAAAAGGTACCTGGGAAATTGATCAACAACTATCACATTTTCTAGGTAAAAAGGTTTAATAAGGGAGAATGATTGATATCTATTTGGTCGTTAAGCAGATTACCGGAATATTTGTTTTTGTTAATCTCGAGGGCTTCTAAAAGATTTAATTTAAAGGATTTGGGTTCTACATGCAAAATTTCAAAATTTGAGTCGAAAGTGTGTTGGTTTGTTAATAGATGATTTGAATAGTTGGAATCTAATTTGTTATTGTCATAGCTGCGTTTGTGTTCTGAAATTCTAGTTTTAAAGTTCCTAAAAGTTCTACCGATATACATTTTGTCACAGTTGTCGTTACCACATTTTAATTTATAAACACCTGACTTGTTTAATTTTGAGGATTTAGATTTGTTATTTTTAATGAATTTAGATAAATTGTAGTCAGTTTTAAAGCAAATATTCATATTTAAAGATTCTAAAAATGATTTGATTTTTAAGGATGGTGTTCCAAAGTATGTTAAGCTTTTAAATTGATTATTTTTATTTTTATCTGAAGGATATACTTGTTCTAAAGTGCGTTTCTTTATCTTTTTATTTATGATATTGTCAATTAAGTTTGGATCGTAATTATTATTAACTGCTATTTGTTTAATGATATTTAGTTCTTTGTTGAAATTATTATTGTTTAATGGGACTGTTAAAAGTCTGTGAATCATACTATTGAAAGCTGCTAATTTATGACTAAATGGGTGGACAGAACTATTATGAATTGTAATGTCTGTATGTGATGGTTTGCGAAATATGGAAAAATCATGTTTATTGTTTATATTTGAAATTGTAAGGTCTAAAAAGTTTATAGACTTATTTTCTTCATGTTCTACGGTAAATTTTATATTGCTATGAATTGAGTTAATATAAGTAATGAAGCTATCTAGTTGTCTAGTAGTGCCAGTGAAGCTCGCTAAAATGTCATCTACATAACGGTGCCAGTATATAAATTTTTTACTAAGGGGGTGTTTATAAATTATTTTTTCTATATTATCCATGAAAATTTCAGCTAATAGGGGACTGAGGGGGTTGCCCATAATCAAACCATCTTTACTACTATAAATCTCTCCATTGAAATGAAAATAATTTTGGTTTAAGCAAACTTTTAATAAATTTATTATGTCAGAATGAATTATAGGGTTAACATTATTATACGTGAGCAAATTATCAACAAGAGTTAAAGTTTCTTTAGGAGGTATACTAGGGAATAGATAAGTTACATCGAACGATATGAATTTAGAATTGTGAGGTAATTTTATATCTTGAATATTATTAATTAATTCCGTTGAGTTTTTAATAGAAAATCGAGGTTTGAAAGAACAATATTTAGAAATTATATCTATGAGAATCTTTGAAACTTTAAATGAAGGTGCTGTGAAAAAAGAAACAACCGGTCTAATAGGGTACCCCTCTTTATGGAGCTTCATTAAAGAATAAAGTTCAGGGTGTTGATGATTGGGTAAAATTAATTTATATTTTTCTTTGTCGCTAATTATTGATTTCGCGTTATCTACTGCTAATTTTATTTCTTTCTGAAATTTACTAGTTGGGTCTTTTTTAAGAATCTCAAAATTGCCTGTCTGTATAAAATTGTTAGTTTTTAATATATAATCATCTTTATGTAATGCTATTACTGTATTTCCTTTATCTGCTTTAGTAAAAATAAGAGTCCATCGCTGAGATTTACGGAGCAATTTTGTCAACGGAGCCACCTTTTGTGAAAAGGACGGAACAAATCTTCTATACCATGAGGCAACTCCCAAAAATCTCCTCAATTCCCGGACATTCTTTGGGGCAGCAAACTTTACTATGCTTTCTACCTTTTCGGGATCGGTACGGATTCCATCTCCAGTAATGACATGGCCCAAATACTTCATAGATGGCAAACAGAAATGACATTTTTCCGGATTCAATTTTAGCTGTGCTCCTCGTAGTCGACGGAACACTTCAGATAAATTTTCCAAGTGTTGATCAAACGTTTCCCCCAGAACGATGATGTCATCCAGATATGCAAATGCGTAAGGGTCCAAATCCGGACCTATTAACTGATCAACCAGTCTCTGGAATGTGGCTGGTGCGGAGTGTAAGCCGAATGGAAGAACCGTGAATTGAAACAATCCACGTCCCGGTGCGGTGAAGGCGGTGATGGGTTTGCTTTCGGGTGTTAACGGAACTTGCCAATACCCACTCTTCAGATCTAAACTGGAAATATATTTGGCTTTTCGCAGCTTATCCAGGATAGCATTGATAAATGGAAGCGGGTAGGCATCCTTCATGGTAACCTCATTAACTTTACGAAAATCAATGCAGAAGCGGTTTTTCCCATCTTTCTTCTTCACGATAACAATCGGAGAACTCCACGGACTTGTAGAGGGTTCTATTACTCCTTCTTTCGGCATGGCGTCTATTTCAGTATTGCAAATTTCTTGCATTTTCACATTCTGAGGTCGGTATCTCTGTTTGATCGGACGGGGTTGTAGCAGACGTATTTCGTGCTCAACCAGTGTCGTTGGACCTTGAATCTTCTCAAATTGCGGTAACTCTTGATTCAGAAAGGTATTCAGTCTGTCTGTCTGTTCTTTTGATAAGTTTCTTTCAGTAAGGGGAATTATGGTTTCCAATGGACATCCTATATAACCAAAATTCTCGTCATCCCCTAAATCTTCCCGGGAGAACGCAGATAATTTAGAAACGGGTTGCTCCTCATCGACCCCTAACACCAGGGAGGACGCAGAGTCTTCAGTAACAGCTTGCTCCTTGTTAATGCCTAACTCCAGGGAAAACGCAGAGACTTCGGTAACACATTGCTCCTTGTTAACCCCTAACTCCAGGGAAAACGCAGAGACTTCGGAAATAAGTTGCTCCTTGTCAACCCCTAACACCAGGGAAGACGCAGAGACTTCAAAAATAGTGTTTTCTTCATCAACCCCTAACAACACCGGGGAGGAATCAGAAGTTTCGACAACGGACTGCTCCTTGTCAACCCCTAGCAACTCCGGGGAAGACGCAGAGACTTCAACAACAGATTTTCCTTCATTAACCCCTAACAGCACCAGGGAAAACTTAGAAGTTTTAACAACAGATTGCTCCTTGTCCACCCCTAACAACTTCGGGAAAGACGCAGAGACTTCAGACATAGATTGCTCTTTCTCTTCCCCTAACACCAGGGAAGACGTAGAGACTTCAGAAACACATTTGCTCCTTGTTAACCCCTAATTCCAGGGAAAACGCAGAGACTTCGGAAACAAGTTGCTCCTTGTCAACCCCTAACACCAGGGAAGACGCGGAGACTTCAGAAACAGACAGGCTTCGAGAACAGTGGTCTTCAGCAAAACGATGGTTGGCTTCTTCCTTACATATCATCGGTACAGTGGCATCGATTTCTTTCGTGGGTGTGTTCACTTTCTCCAGTATTCCAACGGGACTTGCTAATGATGAACGTCTTACTAGTTCATTATTGATATATATATTTCCGGTTCCTAATTCCAAACGGAAATTATATTTTCGGAGAACATCGTGTCCTAAAACAATATCGGTTATCAGACCAGGGAAATGTTCGAACGGTCCTTCCATAATGACGTCATGGGTCTTCAATTTTAGCTCATAAGAGTCGGCGATAGAGACCAAATTTCCATTAGCTAAACGGGCCTTCGTAACTTGACGGGCGGTGGTTTGCTTTCTTTGGGAAAATGTCTTAGCTATCTGATCACCGACGTATGATTTCGCCGCTCCGGTATCTAACAATGCTTTAAACTTATAGTTTTCAATTTCGACGTCGATGTGCGGACGGAAATCGGTCATTTCTTCTGGTATTTCAGCATGAGAGGCAAATATTTGCGGAAGCTGTGTCGGCCTCTCCTCGGGACAGCTTCGGATTAGTTTTCCTGCCTCCTGCAGGAACAATCTCTGGAAAATACTCCTTTCTTATGGCAACGGGAACAGAATATCTTCTGAGGGTTCTGACAATTGTTTCGGTAGTGTCCAGATTCACCGCAGCGGAAACAGATTGGTTGCCGGGAAGATGAGCCAGACGGTTGATTGGTACTTCCATGTGGCGGACGGCGAGGAGTATCGGATGATGTCGGTTGGTTGGTACCGGGAATGGGCTCTCTGTACGGACCAGGATTCGAGTTATGGGACGTTCCATATCTGGGTGTATACATCGGCTGCGGACGGGTTGATCCACGGTTCGGTCCACTGAGGCTGGGTACATTCTGGAGTTCTTTTCTAAGAAGCTCATACTCCCTTACCACTTGACAAAATGTGGAGAAGTCATCAAAGTCCCCGTTTCGAATTTGCAGACGATATTCGGGCAAAAGGTTACGGTACAACCATGCTAACTGTTGTCCAGGAGTTAGCTTCCCATGTCTTCGCATGAGAGTTTGTAGTTCGGTCATGTAGGTAGCCACGGACTCATTTCTCCTTTGCAGACGTCGGCCAATCTCGGCTTCTAAGTCAACTTCATAGTTGACGGGATAGAAGAAAATTCGGAAATCGCTTTCAAAATCGTTCCAGCTGGTATATCTACTTCGGTTGTTTCGGTACCATAATGCGGGTTCGCCGGACAGCAATTCCGGCAAAACAGGAAGCAAATTGTCTTTCTGGACATTCTTTGCCGTACATATTTCTTCAATCCTTTCTATAAACGCGGCAGGATCTCCTCGATTTCCAAAGCACACCTTCCAATCGTGTACGTTTATCGGTGGAGTTGCCATCGCGGTCGGGTTTTCAACAGGTTCCTCTTGGTCTATAGCGGATCGGGGAGCAATATTCCCTCGTCTCAAAAAGTTGACGAGTCTTTTTCGTTTGTTAGGAACGGTTCCAGCAACAGATGTTTTTTTCTCTTTTAATTGGATAGTAAGACCCTCGTTTTTCAGCAAATATACCCAACTTACTCGATGGTCTGTGACTTCTTCCACGGAACTTACGGTCGGTAGTTGGGACGGTACCAAAATATCAGATTCGGAGTTTTCCGCTGCTTCTTGATCAAACAGATGGGTCAAGTCAATTTCTTCAGAGTTTTCTCCAGACATAAAAGGCTCTTTCGGCTAGACAGCGGTAACTAGTTCGGTCTGTCTCTCTAACTCTTCTTCTTAAATCTTCGATGCTTCGCAAAACAGTCTTCGCAGCACAGAAAACAGTTTTGCCATAGTCCTTCGCAAAAAAAACAAAAAAAAAATACAACTTAACAAGCTATAAATATAACAATCAGGTCCCTGCTCGGGCGCCAAATTTCTGACGTCTTTTTACCTACCCTTTGGATTTCACCAACAGGGCACGCCACTTTTGACACCCTCGACAACTTACACTTTCTCGGGCGCCAGATTTTTAGCGTGGTTAACTCCACGGCCCCTTGACTTCAATCGTCCAGAGTTCCAGGTAGCCTCAGATGGAGGTACGGTAATTTCCAGGGGTCTAGTTATATCCCAATCCGGCCGGGGTAGTGGTCTTTGTTGTTCCTGAAACAAAAGTTTACCCTCCTGGTCCACGATGCGGGAAAGCTAAATTCGTGCAGCTAAGCGCCTACCCTACTTATAGGGAAACTCTACACTCTACAGCAGGTCAGAAAAACACACAGGTTCAGTTAAGTTTTATTACACCTACCCTCAATAGTATATACAATGGTTGTGGCTGCCTGAAGCCGTTATAATATTAATAATAAAAAAACACTATTATACAAGAAAAGCGTCAATACTCTGGTATCCAAAAGCACAAATATATAAGCAAACTAGAGGTACAATTAACATGCGCAAGTTAGAGACGAAGCGGGCAGGACATAAGCAAGAGAGGTTTATAAGTTTAATAATGGTTTTATACAGGAAATAAACGGTGAAATCAAACTTAAATGTTAGGGGTCTTTTCGCTAAACAGGTTGATAATTAAATAAATACACCGGATAATATGTTATTAGATGTGTCATCACTTTTGATGCACCCGGTAGGTAGAATAACTAGTAATACTAAATCTTTACATTCGGTGGGATCGGGAAAAAGAATGCGAAAGGTTTTCTGGTTCGGGAATTATAAAAATGTCAAAGAAGTTTTATTCGGGAATACTACAGGATCCGGTCCTTGAATTAAAATATCAAGGGGCCCTGGCCAGACGCCTGGCACCCCTCAAGATTTCAATAAGAACGGTTTTACGAATTAAAAGATCAAGGAGCCCTGGCCAGACGCCTGGCACTCCTCAATATTTCAATCGGGACGGGATGGGAAATCGGGAATAAATATCAAAGGGGTTTGTTCTTAAACTAAAATATCGAAGAAGCTTTATACGGGAAGGCTACAGGATCCGGTCCTTGAATTAAAATATCAGAGGGCCCTGGCCAGACGCCTGGCACCCCTCAAGATTTCAATTAGAACGGCTTTACGAATTAAAAGATCAAGGAGCCCTGGCCAGACGCCTGGCACTCCTCAATATTTCAATCGGGACGGGATTTGGAAATCGGGAATAAATATTAAAGGTGTTTGTTCTTAAACTAAAATATCGAAGGGCCCTGGCCAGACGCCTGGCACCCCTCAAGTTTTCAATTTAGAACGGCTTTACGAGTTAAAAGATCAAGGAGCCCTGGCCAGACGCCTGGCACTCCTCAATATTTTAAATCGGGACGGGATGGGAAATCGGGAATAAATTTTAAAGGATTTTCAAGAGGAAATTATACTTGAGTTCGGAAATATTTGTTAGGAAACGGAAATACTGACACTTACTGTAAAATATAATTTTAATACAATGGAATAAACTTTATTTATTAAGGATTGAAAAGACCACCTATTTTAAATGTAAATAGTTTCCAATTAATTCTTACCTTCGCAGCAACGGTTTCAACTTTTATCAAATAAAAGTAAAATTACTAAAACAGAAAAAAATCAAAATGCAAACTGCAGAAAAAAAATTAGAAATATCAAAACAACAACAATAAAGAACGGCAGACGGAACGTTTAACGGTAGCTACCTTGTTTCAGCCGTGGCCAGGTAGAACTTAACTTTCGACTCTCCGACTCTCAGGGCTTCGTCTGCCTATCCCCCTCTCTCGATCAGCTTGACCTGCGCGCTACCTACTCTATAATTAGTGGCAGTGGGGAAACATGATTTTTCGAACCGCAGCGCGGTGAACGTACAATTTTTATTACAATAAACTGGAGAAAATATTTAATATTTAAATTATTTTACACATATTCGGAGGGTATAACGGGTTATAAACAATATTCAATGAGTAATTCTATTTAAACCAAAATAATCCTGAACGGACGAAAAAAAACCTCGTTACAATTTTATCTTTTTTTTTGCAGACAATAACGAAGATTTTCCATAAGTTCTTGACCCAAAATATGTAGGAGCTAAGTACGGTACTAGATGTAATAATGTAATTTAGGATGTAGTTGTAGGTTGAAGGTACCTACTACTTATGTGAGGTGCTTCAATATTTTGAACATTGTATCATTTATGTGCTTGCTGTCTAATATTTGTGTGTGCTTCAAGATGCCTCCAGGTAGATTAGTGTATAAGTGTGCAGATGAGAATCAGTTTCTAGTCCTAGGTATTTAACCTGATACCTATTTGATGTTAATTTTCATGCAATGTCCATGATTATTGATGGTAAGTTCAGATAATTCTGGTAGACTATTTGAATAACTGGCAAATGGAATGGCATCTATTTGTTCCATATTAAGATATAATTGTAATTATGACTCAGTATATTTGGATCAGTTTTTGACCAGCATAAATAATGGAGACAAAAGACAAATCTATAAAACTTGAAATTGAAAATAACAATTTACCACTTTTACATGTTCTTATCAATAAATTTCCAAAGGATATAAAACAAGTGTTTACCGTAACCCAACACACTCTAATAGGTATTTAAATTTTGATACAAGAAAATTAAATTAAAAGTCAAATACTTGATGTGTCAATTCATACAATACGTACATACAATACATTCATACATACATACAAAAAGTAAGACAATAAGAAGTTAAAAAAAATTCAGCATTTATCTTGAAAACCAGTGCATACTATAAAATTCATAGACTTTAAGACCGTATTCTTAAGATAAAACTAGTTTCACATATTTTTCTTCATGCCTACTATGTATATTAAATTTTTTAATGCTGTAAGCTGTAAGAAACCAAGATTTACATGTTTTTACAAAAGTATTACTATACCTAGTGAATTAAAATATGTTGATATTTATTAGATTAAGTTGGAATTTGTTATTGTTTTATTTATTTTAAAATCTTTTGGGCTGTTTTTATAGAAATAAGTATTGTTTTTTTTATTGAGACCTAGTTTGTTTAAACTTAAGAATAAAACTGTGATTAATTTGATTATTTGTTGAAGGCTGTTTTTTATGTATTCGATTTATTTTATATTGACTGTTTTTTTAGTAAGATTATTTGTTGAAGGCTGTTTTTTGTGTATTCGATTTATTTTATTTTAACTGTTTTTGTTTAGTTTAGTTTAGCCTCTGACTGATGGTGCCGAACTTATCCATCAATACCTAGTGAATTAAGATATATTGATATTTATTAGTTTAAGTTGGTAATTGTTATTGTTTTATTTATTTTTAAATCTTTGAGGCTGTTTTTTATAGAAATACGTATTGTTTTTTCATTGAAACCTAGTTTGTTTAAACTTAAGGCTAAAACTGTGATTTATTTGGTTATTTGTTGTCATTGTTGTTGTTTTTTTTATGTATTTGGTTTATTTTATTCTAACTGTTTTATTTTAGTAAGATTATTTGTTTGAGATTGTTTTTTTTGTATTTGATTTATTTCATTATTTATTTTCTATTGACTGTTTTAGTATGTTATTTTAGATATTTTATTTTGTGAAAAATGTTAAATTAATATTTTCTCACTTGCAAAGGGTTTTTTTTATTCTCCTACCATAATTCCCTATAATATTATAATATAGCTATTAAAATATTTGCAGCTGAATGATTTAGCACAATAATGTTATTTTTTAGTCTTTTAAGCCTCGACTTAGAAGACTAGAAAACAAATAATATTGAAGTACAAAATCATTTAATTGCAAATATTGTACAATATTACGCGTATCCTGAAAGCATAAAAATTCAAAAAGCGCGCGTCTTAAGTGATAGTTCATACCTGTAGCAAAGGTAGGCGCTAGTGGTAACTCTGTGCCACAGAACACTACACGTTTAACACCTCTCTTATTTTTTATTTCTCTATGATCTACAGTGACAAGGTTGATAAACAATGAGCATTTGCGCATTAACGTTTCGGAAAGCCTGCCTTATTCTATATTTCCTATCGTCTGGTGTACTTTGTAACCCCGATCTTTAGCATAGCCTCTAAAGAACAAATCACTTCATTCAATTCTGGTGATCTTGGTGCCCAGAAAACTGGTCCTTATCGTTCAATCCAACTTTCAGGAAACATCATTCAATTGACTGAATAAGTGCATTATGATGAGTAGGAGCTTCGTCATGTAGATACCCCATTTGTTGACAAACGAATTAGGTAAATGTAAATGTTTGTTGATATTTTGGAACCTACCTAATTACTAAGTGCGACAATAATAGTGTGGACCTAATTTTACTATTTGGAAAATGTGGCACTGTTGTCAATGTTTCAAAAGATTTTTCTAAAACTCTAACTCGTTAATTGTTGTGAATGAATTTTTTATAGCTGTTTTTCATTGACTTTTTGTTGGAAATAAATGTTTTTATCATAAAATCGAAATATCACAGAAACCATTCAGTTTTGGTATAGGGAATACTTATCAAATTTGAAGTATAGTGAAGTAACTTTCATTTACGGATATAAATTACAAGGTGATCCGTTTAAAAAATTGTAAAGCCGATGTATTAGAGTTTGAACTCGCCCTGTATACGGATTTCTAGATATGGAAGCAGGTCTAGTGAATTGTGATATTATAGTTTATTTCAACAAGTAGGTACATAGAGTATTGGAATGCAATACTACCCTAACTAACAGCTGTTTATCGAATATCACAGAGTTGTACTCAAAATTGACGAAATATTTTACAATAATTTAATGGTACCTTAGGTAGGTACTATTGAAAAATAAATACTTTTAGGTGACACAATTTTTAAGTTTATAAAAGGAAACTTGTGGTGGATCTCTTCGAATAAAAAATTATGTACTATAAAATATTATAGCATCCGTACCCATTGTAAACTAACTTTAAAATAATATCATAAATTGCAAGGGTTGAAACTGCAATTAAGTAACAAAAATGCCCTTCTTAGAAGACATTTACCAAAATTTTGGAAGCACCACTAGAAATTCAATAAAAACCATCATGACAACGAACAAGAAATTAGCCAACCAAAAAAATAGAAGAATATTTTTACTAAGATGTAAAGATAATAATATCCAGCCTACATTTTTGAATTTTAATCTCCTACATGTAACATTCACAGGTACATACCTTAGAAATAAGTTTTGCGATATTTTGAACAACACCAAATCAAAAATTATAAATTTACTGATTACTGAAACAACAAAAAATATCAAAAAATTAGAATTAACATTAAAAAATGAAACTATCAAAATAAATAATATTTTACCTGAAAATATATTTGACAATTTTACAAACTTAGAAAAAAATAAATATGAAAAACAATTTAACATAATTAAAAAAAGGAATATTAAAAAATTTAATAACCTAATCACACAAATACCACAAAATAAAATAAATGTTAACACATCTCAATGGCTAGAAAATATATCCAACACTAACATACCGAATGATATAGCTGAAGTTTTAGCATTAGGAAAAAACTTTGCTCTTCCTATTAATAATGAACATAAATTACATTATACAGAATACATAGCATGTATAGAAGCTGCAATTTTTGATAAACCAGAACAAATAAAAAACGAAATTAGAAATTGAATAGATGAGGCTTTTACTTGATGAAGATCCATACTACTGATGAAATAAAACAAATTGATTTGTTTAAATCTTCATTATTTATTTTGAACTGACGTTCAAATTAAAATTAGTGACGCGTTTCGCTACACAGTAGCTTTTTCAAACTAGTGAAGCTACAATGAAAAACTTTTAATTTATATAGTGCCTTAATACGGAATTCTAAGATACTGACAAAAGTATTAAAAATGGGGATAAGTACAAAAAGTGCCTAAATACGGAATTCTAAGATATTGACAAAAGTATTATAATATATTTAAATAGGTATAAGTACAAAAAGTGTCTAAATACGGGATTCTAAGAAAGTTACAAAGGTATTGAAAAAAGGTACCTGGGAAATTGATCAACAACTATCACATTTTCTAGGTAAAAAGGTTTAATAAGGGAGAATGATTGATATCTATTTGGTCGTTAAGCAGATTACCGGAATATTTGTTTTTGTTAATCTCGAGGGCTTCTAAAAGATTTAATTTAAAGGATTTGGGTTCTACATGCAAAATTTCAAAATTTGAGTCGAAAGTGTGTTGGTTTGTTAATAGATGATTTGAATAGTTGGAATCTAATTTGTTATTGTCATAGCTGCGTTTGTGTTCTGAAATTCTAGTTTTAAAGTTCCTAAAAGTTCTACCGATATACATTTTGTCACAGTTGTCGTTACCACATTTTAATTTATAAACACCTGACTTGTTTAATTTTGAGGATTTAGATTTGTTATTTTTAATGAATTTAGATAAATTGTAGTCAGTTTTAAAGCAAATATTCATATTTAAAGATTCTAAAAATGATTTGATTTTTAAGGATGGTGTTCCAAAGTATGTTAAGCTTTTAAATTGATTATTTCTATTTTTATCTGAAGGATATACTTGTTCTAAAGTGCGTTTCTTTATCTTTTTATTTATGATATTGTCAATTAAGTTTGGATCGTAATTATTATTAACTGCTATTTGTTTAATGATATTTAGTTCTTTGTTGAAATTATTATTGTTTAATGGGACTGTTAAAAGTCTGTGAATCATACTATTGGAAGCTGCTAATTTATGACTAAATGGGTGGACAGAACTATTATGAATTGTAATGTCTGTATGAGATGGTTTGCGAAATATAGAAAAATCATGTTTATTGTTTATATTTGAAATTGTAAGGTCTAAAAAGTTTATAGACTTATTTTCTTCATGTTCTACGGTAAATTTTATATTGCTATGAATTGAGTTAATATAAGTAATGAAGCTATCTAGTTGTCTAGTAGTGCCCGTGAAGCTCGCTAAAATGTCATCTACATAACGGTGCCAGTATATAGATTTTTTACTAAGGGGGTGTTTATGAATTATTTTTTCTATATTATCCATGAAAATTTCAGCTAATAGGGGACTGAGGGGGTTGCCCATAATCAAACCATCTTTACTACTATAAATCTCTCCATTGAAATGGAAATAATTTTGGTTTAAGCAAACTTTTAATAAATTTATTATGTCAGAATGAATTATAGGGTTAACATTATTATACGTGAGCAAATTATCAACAAGAGTTAAAGTTTCTTTAGGAGGTATACTAGGGAATAGATTAGTTACATCGAACGATATGAATTTAGAATTGTGAGGTAATTTTATATCTTGAATATTATTAATTAATTCCGTTGAGTTTTTAATAGAAAATCGAGGTTTGAAAGAACAATATTTAGAAATTATATCTATGAGAATCTTTGAAACTTTAAATGAAGGTGCTGTGAAAAAAGAAACAACCGGTCTAATAGGGTACCCCTCTTTATGGAGTTTCATTAAAGAATAAAGTTCAGGGTGTTGAGGATTGGGTAAAATTAATTTATATTTTTCTTTGTCGCTAATTATTGATTTCGCGTTATCTACTGCTAATTTTATTTCTTTCTGAAATTTACTAGTTGGGTCTTTTTTAAGAATCTCAAAATTGCCTTATTTTTACTAAAGCAGATAAAGGAAATACAGTAATAGCATTACATAAAGATGATTATATATTAAAAACTAACAGTTTTATACAGGCAGACAATTTTGAGATTCTTAAAAAAGACCCAACTAGTAAATTTCAGAAAGAAATAAAATTAGCAGTAGATAACGCGAAATCAATAATTAGCGACAAAGAAAAATATAAATTAATTTTACCCAATCCTCAACACCCTGAACTTTATTCTTTAATGAAACTCCATAAAGAGGGGTACCCTATTAGACCGGTTGTTTCTTTTTTCACAGCACCTTCATTTAAAGTTTCAAAGATTCTCATAGATATAATTTCTGAATATTGTTCTTTCAAACCTCGATTTTCTATTGAAAACTCAACGGAATTAATTAATAATATTCAAGATATAAAATTACCTCACAATTCTAAATTCATATCGTTCGATGTAACTAATCTATTCCCTAGTATACCTCCTAAAGAAACTTTAACTCTTGTTGATAATTTGCTCACGTATAATAATGTTAACCCTATAATTCATTCTGACATAATAAATTTATTAAAAGTTTGCTTAAACCAAAATTATTTTCATTTCAATGGAGAGATTTATAGTAGTAAAGATGGTTTGATTATGGGCAACCCCCTCAGTCCCCTATTAGCTGAAATTTTCATGGATAATATAGAAAAAATAATTCATAAACACCCCCTTAGTAAAAAATTTATATACTGGCACCGTTATGTAGATGACATTTTAGCGAGCTTCACTGGCACTACTAGACAACTAGATAGCTTCATTACTTATATTAACTCAATTCATAGCAATTTAAAATTTACCGTAGAACATGAAGAAAATAAGTCTATAAACTTTTTAGACCTTACAATTTCAAATATAAACAATAAACATGATTTTTCTATATTTCGCAAACCATCACATACAGACATTACAATTCATAATAGTTCTGTCCACCCATTTAGTCATAAATTAGCAGCTTTCAATAGTATGATTCACAGACTTTTAACAGTCCCATTAAACAATAATAATTTCAACAAAGAACTAAATATCATTAAACAAATAGCAGTTAATAATAATTACGATCCAAACTTAATTGACAATATCATAAATAAAAAGATAAAGAAACGCACTTTAGAACAAGTATATCCTTCAGATAAAAATAAAAATAATCAATTTAAAAGCTTAACATACTTTGGAACACCATCCTTAAAAATCAAATCATTTTTAGAATCTTTAAATATGAATATTTGCTTTAAAACTGACTACAATTTATCTAAATTCATTAAAAATAACAAATCTAAATCCTCAAAATTAAACAAGTCAGGTGTTTATAAATTAAAATGTGGTAACGACAACTGTGACAAAATGTATATCGGTAGAACTTTTAGGAACTTTAAAACTAGAATTTCAGAACACAAACGCAGCTATGACAATAACAAATTAGATTCCAACTATTCAAATCATCTATTAACAAACCAACACACTTTCGACTCAAATTTTGAAATTTTGCATGTAGAACCCAAATCCTTTAAATTAAATCTTTTAGAAGCCCTCGAGATTAACAAAAACAAATATTCCGGTAATCTGCTTAACGACCAAATATATATCAATCATTCTCCCTTATTAAACCTTTTTACCTAGAAAATGTGATAGTTGTTGATCAATTTCCCAGGTACCTTTTTTCAATACCTTTGTAACTTTCTTAGAATCCCGTATTTAGACACTTTTTGTACTTATACCTATTTAAATATATTATAATACTTTTGTCAATATCTTAGAATTCCGTATTTAGGCACTTTTTGTACTTATCCCCATTTTTAATACTTTTGTCAATATCTTAGAATTCCGTATTAAGGCACTATATAAATTAAAAGTTTTTCATTGTAGCTTCACTAGTTTGAAAAAGCTACTGTGTAGCGAAACGCGTCACTAATTTTAATTTGAACGTCAGTTCAAAATAAATAATGAAGATTTAAACAAATCAATTTGTTTTATTTCATCAGTAGTATGGATCTTCATCAAGTAAAAGCCTCATCTATTAAATTTCTAATTTCGTTTTTTATTTGTTCTGGTTTATCAAAAATTGCAGCTTCTATACATGCTATGTATTCTGTATAATGTAATTTATGTTCATTATTAATAGGAAGAGCAAAGTTTTTTCCTAATGCTAAAACTTCAGCTATATCATTCGGTATGTTAGTGTTGGATATATTTTCTAGCCATTGAGATGTGTTAACATTTATTTTATTTTGTGGTATTTGTGTGATTAGGTTATTAAATTTTTTAATATTCCTTTTTTTAATTATGTTAAATTGTTTTTCATATTTATTTTTTTCTAAGTTTGTAAAATTGTCAAATATATTTTCAGGTAAAATATTATTTATTTTGATAGTTTCATTTTTCAATGTTAATTCTAATTTTTTGATATTTTTTGTTGTTTCAGTAATCAGTAAATTTATAATTTTTGATTTGGTGTTGTTCAAAATATCGCAAAACTTATTTCTAAGGTATGTACCTGTGAATGTTACATGTAGGAGATTAAAATTCAAAAATGTAGGCTGGATATTATTATCTTTACATCTTAGTAAAAATATTCTTCTATTTTTTTGGTTGGCTAATTTCTTGTTCGTTGTCATGATGGTTTTTATTGAATTTCTAGTGGTGCTTCCAAAATTTTGGTAAATGTCTTCTAAGAAGGGCATTTTTGTTACTTAATTGCAGTTTCAACCCTTGCAATTTATGATATTATTTTAAAGTTAGTTTACAATGGGTACGGATGCTATAATATTTTATAGTACATAATTTTTTATTCGAAGAGATCAACCACAAGTTTCCTTTTATAAACTTAAAAATTGTGTCACCTAAAAGTATTTATTTTTCAATAGTACCTACCTAAGGTACCATTAAATTATTGTAAAATATTTCGTCAATTTTGAGTACAACTCTGTGATATTCGATAAACAGCTGTTAGTTAGGGTAGTATTGCATTCCAATACTCTATGTACCTACTTGTTGAAATAAACTATAATATCACAATTCACTAGACCTGCTTCCATATCTAGAAATCCGTATACAGGGCGAGTTCAAACTCTAATACATCGGCTTTACAATTTTTTAAACGGATCACCTTGTAATTTATATCCGTAAATGAAAGTTACTTCACTATACTTCAAATTTGATAAGTATTCCCTATACCAAAACTGAATGGTTTCTGTGATATTTCGATTTTATGATAAAAACATTTATTTCCAACAAAAAGTCAATGAAAAACAGCTATAAAAAATTCATTCACAACAATTAACGAGTTAGAGTTTTAGAAAAATCTTTCAAAACATTGACAACAGTGCCACATTTTCCAAATAGTAAAATTAGATCCACACTATTATTGTCGCACTTAGTAATTAGGTAGGTTCCAAAATATCAACAAACATTTACATTTACCTAATTCGTTTGTCAACAAATGGGGTATCTACATGACGAAGCTCCTACTCATCATAATGCACTTATTCAGTCAATTGAATGATGTTTCCTGAAAGTTGGATTGAACGATAAGGACCAGTTTTCTGGGCACCAAGATCACCAGAATTGAATGAAGTGATTTGTTCTTTAGAGGCTATGCTAAAGATCGGGGTTACAAAGTACACCAGACGATAGGAAATATAGAATAAGGCAGGCTTTCCGAAACGTTAATGCGCAAATGCTCATTGTTTATCAACCTTGTCACTGTAGATCATAGAGAAATAAAAAATAAGAGAGGTGTTAAACGTGTAGTGTTCTGTGGCACAGAGTTACCACTAGCGCCTACCTTTGCTACAGGTATGAACTATCACTTAAGACGCGCGCTTTTTGAATTTTTATGCTTTCAGGATACGCGTAATATTGTACAATATTTGCAATTAAATGATTTTGTACTTCAATATTATTTGTTTTCTAGTCTTCTAAGTCGAGGCTTAAAAGACTAAAAAATAACATTATTGTGCTAAATCATTCAGCTGCAAATATTTTATTAGCTATATTATAATATTATAGGGAATTATGGTAGGTTTTCTAGTCTTCTAAGTCGAGGCTTAAAAGACTAAAAAATAACATTATTGTGCTAAATCATTCAGCTGCAAATATTTTAATAGCTATATTATAATATTATAGGGAATTATGGTAGGAGAATAAAAAAAACCCTTTGCAAGTGAGAAAATATTAATTTAACATCTTTCACAAAATAAAATATCTAAAATAACATACTAAAACAGTCAATAGAAAATAAATAATGAAATAAATCAAATACAAAAAAAACAATCTCAAACAAATAATCTTACTAAAATAAAACAGTTAGAATAAAATAAACCAAATACATAAAAAAAACAACAACAATGACAACAAATAACCAAATAAATCACAGTTTTAGCCTTAAGTTTAAACAAACTAGGTTTCAATGAAAAAACAATACGTATTTCTATAAAAAACAGCCTCAAAGATTTAAAAATAAATAAAACAATAACAATTACCAACTTAAACTAATAAATATCAATATATCTTAATTCACTAGGTATTGATGGATAAGTTCGGCACCATCAGTCAGAGGCTAAACTAAACTAAACAAAAACAGTTAAAATAAAATAAATCGAATACACAAAAAACAGCCTTCAACAAATAATCTTACTAAAAAAACAGTCAATATAAAATAAATCGAATACATAAAAAACAGCCTTCAACAAATAATCAAATTAATCACAGTTTTATTCTTAAGTTTAAACAAACTAGGTCTCAATAAAAAAAACAATACTTATTTCTATAAAAACAGCCCAAAAGATTTTAAAATAAATAAAACAATAACAAATTCCAACTTAATCTAATAAATATCAACATATTTTAATTCACTAGGTATAGTAATACTTTTGTAAAAACATGTAAATCTTGGTTTCTTACAGCTTACAGCATTAAAAAATTTAATATACATAGTAGGCATGAAGAAAAATATGTGAAACTAGTTTTATCTTAAGAATACGGTCTTAAAGTCTATGAATTTTATAGTATGCACTGGTTTTCAAGATAAATGCTGAATTTTTTTTAACTTCTTATTGTCTTACTTTTTGTATGTATGTATGAATGTATTGTATGTACGTATTGTATGAATTGACACATCAAGTATTTGACTTTTAATTTAATTTTCTTGTATCAAAATTTAAATACCTATTAGAGTGTGTTGGGTTACGGTAAACACTTGTTTTATATCCTTTGGAAATTTATTGATAAGAACATGTAAAAGTGGTAAATTGTTATTTTCAATTTCAAGTTTTATAGATTTGTCTTTTGTCTCCATTATTTATGCTGGTCAAAAACTGATCCAAATATACTGAGTCATAATTACAATTATATCTTAATATGGAACAAATAGATGCCATTCCATTTGCCAGTTATTCAAATAGTCTACCAGAATTATCTGAACTTACCATCAATAATCATGGACATTGCATGAAAATTAACATCAAATAGGTATCAGGTTAAATACCTAGGACTAGAAACTGATTCTCATCTGCACACTTATACACTAATCTACCTGGAGGCATCTTGAAGCACACACAAATATTAGACAGCAAGCACATAAATGATACAATGTTCAAAATATTGAAGCACCTCACATAAGTAGTAGGTACCTTCAACCTACAACTACATCCTAAATTACATTATTACATCTAGTACCGTCTTAGCTTCTACATATTTTGGGTCAAGAACTTATGGAAAATCTTCGTTATTGTCTGCAAAAAAAAAGATAAAATTGTAACGAGGTTTTTTTTCGTCCGTTCAGGATTATTTTGGTTTAAATAGAATTACTCATTGAATATTGTTTATAACCCGTTATACCCTCCGAATATGTGTAAAATAATTTAAATATTAAATATTTTCTCCAGTTTATTGTAATAAAAATTGTACGTTCACCGCGCTGCGGTTCGAAAAATCATGTTTCCCCACTGCCACTAACTATAGAGTAGGTAGCGCGCAGGTCAAGCTGATCGAGAGAGGGGGATAGGCAGACGAAGCCCTGAGAGTCGGAGAGTCGAAAGTTAAGTTCTACCTGGCCACGGCTGAAACAAGGTAGCTACCGTTAAACGTTCCGTCTGCCGTTCTTTATTGTTGTTGTTTTGATATTTCTAATTTTTTTTTTGCAGTTTGCATTTTGATTTTTTTCTGTTTTAGTAATTTTACTTTTATTTGATAAAAGTTGAAACCGTTGCTGCGAAGGTAAGAATTAATTGGAAACTATTTACATTTAAAATAGGTGGTCTTTTCAATCCTTAATAAATAAAGTTTATTCCATTGTATTAAAATTATATTTTACAGTAAGAGTCAGTATTTCCGTTTCCTAACAAATATTTCCGAACTCAAGTATAATTTCCTCTTGAAAATCCTTTGAAATTTATTCCCGATTTCCCATCCCGTCCCGATTTAAAATATTGAGGAGTGCCAGGCGTCTGGCCAGGGCTCCTTGATCTTTTAACTCGTAAAGCCGTTCTAAATTGAAAACTTGAGGGGTGCCAGGCGTCTGGCCAGGGCCCTTCGATATTTTAGTTTAAGAACAAACCCCTTTAATATTTATTCCCGATTTCCAAATCCCGTCCCGATTGAAATATTGAGGAGTGCCGGGCGTCTGGCCAGGGCTCCTTGATCTTTTAATTCGTAAAGCCGTTCTAATTGAAATCTTGAGGGGTGCCAGGCGTCTGGCCAGGGCCCTTTGATATTTTAATTCAAGGACCGGATCCTGTAGCCTTCCCGTATAAAGCTTCTTCGATATTTTAGTTTAAGAACTAACCCCTTTGATATTTATTCCCGATTTCCCATCCCGTCCCGATTGAAATATTGAGGAGTGCCAGGCGTCTGGCCAGGGCTCCTTGATCTTTTAATTCGTAAAGCCGTTCTAATTGAAATCTTGAGGGGTGCCAGGCGTCTGGCCAGGGCCCTTTGATATTTTAATTCAAGGACCGGATCCTGTAGCCTTCCCGTATAAAGCTTCTTCGATATTTTAGTTTAAGAACAAACCCCTTTGATATTTATTCCCGATTTCCCATCCCGTCCCGATTGAAATATTGAGGAGTGCCAGGCGTCTGGCCAGGGCTCCTTGATCTTTTAATTCGTAAAACCGTTCTAAATTGAAAACTTGAGGGGTGCCAGGCGTCTGGCCAGGGCCCTTCGATATTTTAGTTTAAGAACAAACCCCTTTGATATTTATTCCCGATTTCCCATCCCGTCCCGATTGAAATATTGAGGAGTGCCAGGCGTCTGGCCAGGGCTCCTTGATCTTTTAATTCGTAAAGCCGTTCTTATTGAAATCTTGAGGGGTGCCAGGCGTCTGGTCAGGGCCCCTTGATATTTTAATTCAAGGACCGGATCCTGTAGTATTCCCGAATAAAACTTCTTTGACATTTTTATAATTCCCGAACCAGAAAACCTTTCGCATTCTTTTTCCCGATCCCACCGAATGTAAAGATTTAGTATTACTAGTTATTCTACCTACCGGGTGCATCAAAAGTGATGACACATCTAATAACATATTATCCGGTGTATTTATTTAATTATCAACCTGTTTAGCGAAAAGACCCCTAACATTTAAGTTTGATTTCACCGATTATTTTCTGTATAAAACCATTATTAAACTTATAAACCTCTCTTGCTTATGTCCTGCCCGCTTCGTCTCTAACTTGCGCATGTTAATTGTACCTCTAGTTTGCTTATATATTTGTGCTTTTGGATACCAGAGTATTGACGCTTTTCTTGTATAATAGTGTTTTTTTATTATTAATATTATAACGGCTTCAGGCAGCCACAACCATTGTATATACTATTGAGGGTAGGTGTAATAAAACTTAACTGAACCTGTGTGTTTTTCTGACCTGCTGTAGAGTGTAGAGTTTCCCTATAAGTAGAGTAGGCGCTTAGCTGCACGAATTTAGCTTTCCCGCATCGTGGACCAGGAGGGTAAACTTTTGTTTCAGGAACAACAAAGACCACTACCCCGGCCGGATTGGGATATAACTAGACCCCTGGAAATTACCGTACCTCCATCTGAGGCTACCTGGAACTCTTGACGATTGAAGTCAAGGGGCCGTGGAGTTAACTACGCTAAAAATCTGGCGCCCGAGAAAGTGTAAGTTGTCGAGGGTGTCAAAAGTGGCGTGCCCTGTTGGTGAAATCCAAAGGGTAGGTATAAAGATGTCACAAATTTGGCGCCCGAGCAGGGACCTGATTGTTATATTTATAGCTTGTTTAGTTGTATTTTTTTTTTGTTTTTTTTTGCGAAGGACTATGGCAAAACTGTTTTCTGTGCTGCGAAGACTGTTTTGCGAAGCATCGAAGATTTAAGAAGAAGAGGAGAGCTGAGTTAGAGAGACAGACCGAACTAGTTACCGCTGTCTAGCCGAAAGAGCCTTTTATGTCTGGAGAAAACTCTGAAGAAATTGACTTGACCCATCTGTTTGATCAAGAAGCAGCGGAAAACTCCGAATCTGATATTTTGGTACCGTCCCAACTACCGACCGTAAGTTCCGTGGAAGAAGTCACAGACCATCGAGTAAGTTGGGTATATTTGCTGAAAAACGAGGGTCTTACTATCCAATTAAAAGAGAAAAAAATATCTGTTGCTGGAACCGTTCCTAACAAACGAAAAAGACTCGTCAACTTTTTGAGACGAAGGAATATTGCTCCCCGATCCGCTATAGACCAAGAGGAACCTGTTGAAAACCCGACCGCGATGGCAACTCCACCGATAAACGTACACGATTGGAAGGTGTGCTTTGGAAATCGAGGAGATCCTGCCGCGTTTATAGAAAGGATTGAAGAAATATGTACGGCAAAGAATGTCCAGAAAGACAATTTGCTTCCTGTTTTGCCGGAATTGCTGTCCGGCGAACCCGCATTATGGTACCGAAACAACCGAAGTAGATATACCAGCTGGAACGATTTTGAAAGCGATTTCCGAATTTTCTTCTATCCCGTCAACTATGAAGTTGACTTAGAAGCCGAGATTGGCCGACGTCTGCAAAGGAGAAATGAGTCCGTGGCTACCTACATGACCGAACTACAAACTCTCATGCGAAGACATGGGAAGCTAACTCCTGGACAACAGTTAGCATGGTTGTACCGTAACCTTTTGCCCGAATATCGTCTGCAAATTCGAAACGGGGACTTTGATGACTTCTCCACATTTTGTCAAGTGGTAAGGGAGTATGAGCTTCTTAGAAAAGAACTCCAGAATGTACCCAGCCTCAGTGGACCGAACCGTGGATCAACCCGTCCGCAGCCGATGTATACACCCAGATATGGAACGTCCCATAACTCGAATCCTGGTCCGTACAGAGAGCCCATTCCCGGTACCAACCAACCGACATCATCCGATACTCCTCGCCGTCCGCCACATGGAAGTACCAATCAACCGTCTGGCTCATCTTCCCGGCAACCAATCTGTTTCCGCTGCGGTGAATCTGGACACTACCGAAACAATTGTCAGAACCCTCAGAAGATATTCTGTTCCCGTTGTCATAAGAAAGGAGTATTTTCCAGAGATTGTTCCTGCAGGAGGCAGGAAAACTAATCCGAAGCTGTCCCGAGGAGAGGCCGACACAGCTTCCGCAAATATTTGCCTCTCATGCTGAAATACCAGAAGAAATGACCGATTTCCGTCCGCACATCGACGTCGAAATTGAAAACTATAAGTTTAAAGCATTGTTAGATACCGGAGCGGCGAAATCATACGTCGGTGATCAGATAGCTAAGACATTTTCCCAAAGAAAGCAAACCACCGCCCGTCAAGTTACGAAGGCCCGTTTAGCTAATGGAAATTTGGTCTCTATCGCCGACTCTTATGAGCTAAAATTGAAGACCCATGACGTCATTATGGAAGGACCGTTCGAACATTTCCCTGGTCTGATAACCGATATTGTTTTAGGACACGATGTTCTCCGAAAATATAATTTCCGTTTGGAATTAGGAACCGGAAATATATATATCAATAATGAACTAGTAAGACGTTCATCATTAGCAAGTCCCGTTGGAATACTGGAGAAAGTGAACACACCCACGAAAGAAATCGATGCCACTGTACCGATGATATGTAAGGAAGAAGCCAACCATCGTTTTGCTGAAGACCACTGTTCTCGAAGCCTGTCTGTTTCTGAAGTCTCCGCGTCTTCCCTGGTGTTAGGGGTTGACAAGGAGCAACTTGTTTCCGAAGTCTCTGCGTTTTCCCTGGAATTAGGGGTTAACAAGGAGCAAATGTGTTTCTGAAGTCTCTACGTCTTCCCTGGTGTTAGGGGAAGAGAAAGAGCAATCTATGTCTGAAGTCTCTGCGTCTTTCCCGAAGTTGTTAGGGGTGGACAAGGAGCAATCTGTTGTTAAAACTTCTAAGTTTTCCCTGGTGCTGTTAGGGGTTAATGAAGAAAAATCTGTTGTTGAAGTCTCTGCGTCTTCCCCGGAGTTGTTAGGGGTTGACAAGGAGCAGTCCGTTGTCGAAACTTCTGATTCCTCCCCGGTGTTGTTAGGGGTTGATGAAGAAAACACTATTTTTGAAGTCTCTGCGTCTTCCCTGGTGTTAGGGGTTGACAAGGAGCAACTTGTTTCCGAAGTCTCTGCGTTTTCCCTGGAGTTAGGGGTTAACAAGGAGCAATGTGTTACCGAAGTCTCTGCGTTTTCCCTGGAGTTAGGCATTAACAAGGAGCAAGTTGTTACTGAAGACTCTGCGTCCTCCCTGGTGTTAGGGGTCGATGAGGAGCAACCCGTTTCTAAATTATCTGCGTTCTCCCGGGAAGATTTAGGGGATGACGAGAATTTTGGTTATATAGGATGTCCATTGGAAACCATAATTCCCCTTACTGAAAGAAACTTATCAAAAGAACAGACAGACAGACTGAATACCTTTCTGAACCAAGAATTACCGCAATTTGAGAAGATTCAAGGTCCAACGACACTGGTTGAGCACGAAATACGTCTGCTACAACCCCGTCCGATCAAACAGAGATACCGACCTCAGAATCCGAAAATGCAAGAAATTTGCAATACTGAAATAGACGCCATGCCGAAAGAAGGAGTAATAGAACCCTCTACAAGTCCGTGGAGTTCTCCGATTGTTATCGTGAAGAAGAAAGATGGGAAAAACCGCTTCTGCATTGATTTTCGTAAAGTTAATGAGGTTACCATGAAGGATGCCTACCCGCTTCCATTTATCAATGCTATCCTGGATAAGCTGCGAAAAGCCAAATATATTTCCAGTTTAGATCTGAAGAGTGGGTATTGGCAAGTTCCGTTAACACCCGAAAGCAAACCCATCACCGCCTTCACCGCACCGGGACGTGGATTGTTTCAATTCACGGTTCTTCCATTCGGCTTACACTCCGCACCAGCCACATTCCAGAGACTGGTTGATCAGTTAGTAGGTCCGGACTTGGACCCTTACGCATTTGCATATCTGGATGACATCATCGTTCTGGGGGAAACGTTTGATCAACACTTGGAAAATTTATCTGAAGTGTTCCGTCGACTACGAGGAGCACAGCTAAAATTGAATCCGGAAAAATGTCATTTCTGTTTGCCATCTATGAAGTATTTGGGCCATGTCATTACTGGAGATGGAATCCGTACCGATCCCGAAAAGGTAGAAAGCATAGTAAAGTTTGCTGCCCCAAAGAATGTCCGGGAATTGAGGAGATTTTTGGGAGTTGCCTCATGGTATAGAAGATTTGTTCCGTCCTTTTCACAAAAGGTGGCTCCGTTGACAAAATTGCTCCGTAAATCTCAGCGATGGAAATGGACTGAAGATCAAGAAACCGCTTTCACTAAAATTAAAACCTGCTTGTCGGAAGCTCCTGTATTAAGCTGTCCCAATTTCAGTATACCGTTCACTCCACAGACCAATGCCTCCGAGTATGGGTTGGGAATAGCCCTTACCCAGCAAAAGGATGGACATGAACACGTCGTGGCGTATGCAAGCCGCACTTTGAGTCCTGCCGAGAAAAACTACTCCGTCACAGAAAAAGAATGTCTTGCCATTGTATGGGGGATTGAAAAGATGCGTCCTTATTTAGAGGGCTACCATTTCACGGTTGTTACCGATCATAAATCCCTTAGATGGTTACATTCCATAGCTAGTCCGTCCGGACGCTTAGCGCGATGGAGTATCTTTCTGCAACAATATGACTTCGAGATACAGTATCGTAAAGGTGCTCTAAACCGTGTGGCCGACGCCCTGTCCAGAAATCCGCTTCCAATGACCGCCGAGGCCAACCCACCATCTGTACTCTGTCTGACCGATGTACCTACCGAATGTTCATGGTACCGAAATAAAAAGGAAGAAGTTCTGAAGGAACCAGACAAGTTCCCCGACTACTGCATCAAAGAAGGCCGTTTGTACCGTCATTTTTGGGATATAAATGATTTAAGAGAACCTGAGATGAGTGATCCATGGAAACTGTGCATAGCAAAATCCGACAGAACCCGAGTCCTCCAAGAGAATCACGATGCTCCTAATGCAGGGCATCTGGGAATTGCTAAGTCTATCACCCGTATTGCTAAGTAGTACTATTGGCCTGGAATGTTTCGAGACATCACCAAGTACGTTCGCCGGTGTTTACAATGCCAGAAGTACAAACCGTCACAACAGACCGGAACTCCCAAAAGGAAAATGGATCCCGAGTCAGAGTCATCCTATGAAGTGTTGAGTTTTTACGACACCGCCGATAGTCTAGCAGATGATGCAGAGGGTTTATCCACGCGTATCACAAATTTGGCGCCCGTGAAAAGGGTCTCAGAAGAAATTAACGAAACAGTTGAAGTTCCCCGAATACAGCAGCAGCAGAAAGCTTGCTATTCCCGGTCCGATGTTCCTTCTCCGCGAAACAAAAGGAAGCGAGACCACCCGGAATCGGAGAGTTTCATACGCATCACCACTGACCTTTGTTGGAGGTGTGGAACCTCTGGCCACAACCGGCATGCTTGTACCCGTCAAGCTGTCCTGTTTTGCTTCCGATGTGGGAGAGTGGGAAAAATGTCCCGAGACTGTCCATGTGACCGGACTACCGACCGTTCCCGAACTACGAGACCGATGAAGTCCGTAGCCGTTCAGGCTCACTTAGTATCCCATTTTAATTCCCGTCCACGACGGGTAACCCAGGAGAAGGGTGTACAATGCGACCTATGTGAATGTTCCATGTCACCACTACCGGCAACCAACCGCCTACACGAAAGATACTCCCGCCTGCACCAAAATATCAGAGTCCGAGGATTTGAACCAAGCTCCGGAGTTCGTAGCCGAGGCTACCGACACCAAACACCACGACATAAAATAAGTCCGGACTATTCCGGCACAGAAACTGCATTTAGTTTTAGGAAATTTTGTATTATTATAGTTGTTTCTTAGATAGTAAGTTATAGAAAAAAAAAATGTAAAGCACGAAAGCGAGGCTTACGTCCTTTAATTTTTTTTTTACCGAAGTAAGGGGGGGATGTAACGAGGTTTTTTTTCGTCCGTTCAGGATTATTTTGGTTTAAATAGAATTACTCATTGAATATTGTTTATAACCCGTTATACCCTCCGAATATGTGTAAAATAATTTAAATATTAAATATTTTCTCCAGTTTATTGTAATAAAAATTGTACGTTCACCGCGCTGCGGTTCGAAAAATCATGTTTCCCCACTGCCACTAACTATAGAGTAGGTAGCGCGCAGGTCAAGCTGATCGAGAGAGGGGGATAGGGAGACGAAGCCCTGAGAGTCGGAGAGTCGAAAGTTAAGTTCTACCTGGCCACGGCTGAAACAAGCTAGCTAACGTTAAATGTTCCGTCTGCCGTTCTTTATTGTTGTTGTTTTGATATTTCTAATTTTTTTTTTTGCAGTTTGCATTTTGATTTTTTTCTGTTTTGGTAATTTTACATTTATTTGATAAAAGTTGAAACCGTTGCTGCGAAGGTAAGAATTAATTGGAAACTATTTACATTTAAAATAGGTGGTCTTTTCAATCCTTAATAAATAAAGTTTATTCCATTGTATTAAAATTATATTTTACAGTAAGAGTCAGTATTTCCGTTTCCTAACAAATATTTCCGAACTCAAGTAAAATTTCCTTTTGAAAATCCTTTGAAATTTATTCCCGATTTCCCATCCCGTCCCGATTTAAAATATTGAGGAGTGCCAGGCGTCTGGCCAGGGCTCCTTGATCTTTTAACTCGTAAAGCCGTTCTAAATTGAAAACTTGAGGGGTGCCAGGCGTCTGGCCAGGGCCCTTCGATATTTTAGTTTAAGAACAAACCCCTTTAATATTTATTCCCGATTTCCAAACCCCGTCCCGATTGAAATATTGAGGAGTTCCAGGCGTCTGGCCAGGGCTCCTTGATCTTTTAATTCGTAATGCCGTTCTAATTGAAATCTTGAGGGGTGCCAGGCGTCTGGCCAGGGCCCTTTGATATTTTAATTCAAGGACCGGATCCTGTAGCCTTCCCGTATAAAGCTTCTTCGATATTTTAGTTTAAGAACAAACCCCTTTGATATTTATTCCCGATTTCCCATCCCGTCCCGATTGAAATATTGAGGAGTGCCAGGCGTCTGGCCAGGGCTCCTTGATCTTTTAATTCGTAAAACCGTTCTAAATTGAAAACTTGAGGGGTGCCAGGCGTCTGGCCAGGGCCCTTCGATATTTTAGTTTAAGAACAAACCCCTTTGATATTTATTCCCGATTTCCCATCCCGTCCCGATTGAAATATTGAGGAGTGCCAGGCGTCTGGCCAGGGCTCCTTGATCTTTTAATTCGTAAAGCCGTTCTAATTGAAATCTTGAGGGGTGCCAGGCGTCTGGCCAGGGCCCCTTGATATTTTATTCAAGGACCGGATCCTGTAGTATTCCCGAATAAAACTTCTTTGACATTTTTATAATTCCCGAACCAGAAAACCTTTCGCATTCTTTTTCCTGATCCCACCGAATGTAAAGATTTAGTATTACTAGTTATTCTACCTACCGGGTGCATCAAAAGTGATGACACATCTAATAACATATTATCCGGTGTATTTATTTAATTATCAACCTGTTTAGCGAAAAGACCCCTAACATTTAAGTTTGATTTCACCGTTTATTTTCTGTATAAAACCATTATTAAACTTATAAACCTCTCTTGCTTATGTCCTGCCCGCTTCGTCTCTAACTTGCGCATGTTAATTGTACCTCTAGTTTGCTTATATATTTGTGCTTTTGGATACCAGAGTATTGACGCTTTTCTTGTATAATAGTGTTTTTTTATTATTAATATTATAACGGCTTCAGGCAGCCACAACCATTGTATATGTTACGGGCCATGTCCGCAATCGGGCCGGGACGTCATGGCCCGGGCTATGTTGACACAGCCCGGGCCCTGACGTCCTGGCCCGACCTTCTTGGACTATGTCGTCTTGGCCCGGGCCATGACAGCGTAGACCGGGCCGTGACAGCAGCGCCCGGGTATTGTCAAGACGGCCCAATACTATCCGGGCTATGTTGTCAAATAGTTTTTTTTGCAAAATTCAATAAACGTATAAGTACATTACAAGATGAGAACTTTGACCAACCTAACAAAACCTAACCCCAACCCCAGTTAGATTCGACGGTGGACCGAATTACGAAAAATTCGGAGTGCGATTTCGGAATTGGGTCCCATGTACCTACTATTTGTTTAATTTGACCAACCTAACAAAACCTAACCCCAACCCCAGTTAGATTCGACGGCGGACCGAATTACGAAAAATTCGGAGTGCGATTTCGGAATTGGGTCCCATGTACCTACTATTTGTTTAATTTGACCAACCTAACAAAACCTAACCCCAACCCCAGTTAGATTCGACGGCGGACCGAATTACGAAAAATTCGGAGTGCGATTTCGGAATTGGGTCCCATGTACCTACTATTTGTTTAATTTGACCAACCTAACAAAACCTAACCCCAACCCCAGTTCGGTCCGCCGTCGAATCTAACTGGGGTTGGGGTTAGGTTTTGTTAGGTTGGTCAAAGTTCTCATCTTGTAATGTACTTATACGTTTATTGAATTTTGCAAAAAAAACTATTTGACAACATAGCCCGGATAGTATTGGGCCGTCTTGACAATACCCGGGCGCTGCTGTCACGGCCCGGTCTACGCTGTCATGGCCCGGGCCAAGACGACATAGTCCAAGAAGGTCGGGCCAGGACGTCAGGGCCCGGGCTGTGTCAACATAGCCCGGGCCATGACGTCCCGGCCCGATTGCGGACATGGCCCGTGACATATATACTATTGAGGGTAGGTGTAATAAAACTTAACTGAACCTGTGTGTTTTTCTGACCTGCTGTAGAGTGTAGAGTTTCCCTATAAGTAGAGTAGGCGCTTAGCTGCACGAATTTAGCTTTCCCGCATCGTGGACCAGGAGGGTAAACTTTTGTTTCAGGAACAACAAAGACCACTACCTCGGCCGGATTGGGATATAACTAGACCCCTGGAAATTACCGTACCTCCATCTGAGGCTACCTGGAACTCTTGACGATTGAAGTCAAGGGGCCGTGGAGTTAACCACGCTAAAAATCTGGCGCCCGAGAAAGTGTAAGTTGTCGAGGGTGTCAAAAGTGGCGTGCCCTGTTGGTAAAATCCAAAGGGTAGGTAAAAAGACGCCACAAAATGAAAAATAATGTTTCCATTATTTTATGAAAACCTAACCTCAAACGTTAAAAGTAAAAATCTACTTTTTCAACTAACCTATGATAAATGATAATGAATCCTCTGATAATAACTAATACTAATAATTAGAATAGTTGATGCACTTTGCAGAAATGCCAAGAAAATAATAAATTGAAAAATTCCAACGATAAAAATATCAAATGTAAATAATGTTGAAAATTTGAAAATGACAAGTTTCGTGTAGTGGGAGGCAGGGTTTATTAGTTCAGGAAGTTGCGGTGAAGCGCCATGCGCTACAGGTTGCGCACAAACTTTGTTCCAGCTCCTTCCATATGTTTTAAAACCTCTCTTATTATTTCTCTATGCTGTAGATCTACTTATAGGAGGGCATTCAGGATTTAAATAGTTAAAAATATAAGCTGTTTCGTCATGGGAACGTTTGCGATCACCATATTCAACTAACATCAAGATTTCGATTCGTTGTTTTTCCGATAAATGTGCCGTTATTCTTAATTTACTTTTAAACTTCATGCTAATTTGAAAATGGTATCAGTTTTCACTAATACATAAATGTGGTTCACGTTTTTAATGACTACTATTGTTTTTTGTTTAATTTTAAAAACCTACAAAGTCATATCATTAGAACAGTACAATTCAATTTAGAAAAATAAAACTGATATTTTATAAGATATTTTGTATTAAGGTGATACATTGCTATTATTTCTCGAAAGAAAAAAAGAAAATTTTTTGTGATACGTCACTCGACCTAGGTTGCCATTTTAAAAAATTCAAGATGGCAACCGTACGCAAAACGATGACGTCAAAAACATTTGACATTTGCTCTAAAATATGCAGAATAACGTCTCATTCAAATTTTGCCAAACAAATTAAACTTCTTAACAAAGCCGTTTAACATGGTCTTAAATCAATAATTAAATGATTAAAATTCGTGACAGTTGAAGCTGAACAGTTTTATCAAAAATGCATACATGGTCCTGTCCTAATTTTTTAAGCACTATATAATGATATAATATAAAACATAACACAAGGTAATCAAAAGTTTAGAGTTTTTTACCACTTTGTCTTATGGTTTTTCTTATAGCATTAGATAGTGCTTGAGAAATTAATATAGGTCAATATAAACCATTTTAATAAACTTTGAAGTGCAAAACATACGAATATATATATATATATATATATATATATATATATATATAGGAAATAGTTCGTTGCCGATACTAGTTAGGTCTAACTATTATTGTGGGGGATGCGGCAATGTGAATAAGTGAACTCTTTTTAGTTTGTTCTGATAATGGTGATAATAAATTACCGAAAGCTCAGAACAAACTAAAAAGAGTTCACTTATTCACATTGCCGCATCCCCCACAATAATAGTTAGACATATATATATATATATATATATATATATATATATATATATATATATATATATATATATATATATATATATATATATATATATATATATATATATATATATATATATATATATATACAGGGTGCGCCAATTATTTCCACTCGATCTCTAGCACCGAAACTAAAAGAGGTATCAACAAGATTTCTTGTAGGTTTATACGGTGTCACTCGGACTACAATTGTAAAATATTTTGATGTATACAGGGTGGCTAATTTTTGTGGAATGAAAATTAATTTGGTTTTTTTAAATTGAACACCCTGTATACGATTATGTCTTCTGATTCTACTTAATATTAGCTTTACGGTAGTTTTTTGAATTTGTAAATCCGACGCGGCGTTGACAAGTTATTCCTATTATAAGCAGATTTAATGAAAAAACAGCACTTCAGAAATATTAGCACAATAAACTCATTTTTTCAAAAATTCCTCCAAAAGGCTACTATGATGTAAATGAAACATACACCTACCACAATAATTACCCAACATCTTCACCTGTTGCACAGGGTGTTTGCCGATGGCATGCAAATAGTCTAGTTTTCAAATTGCAATAACTTAATTTTTTCAAATGGGACACCCTGTATATTTTTCTTCAGTTAGAAGCTCTCCTTAATACACATTAAAAAAATATAGGGTTTTGGACATCTAACTTTACTATTTACTTTAATAATTGACGTTAAATGAGAAATAACATATTTTACACAATTTTTAATAAGTACAAAATTTTACAAAGTTTAATCGTAAGAAAACTACAATATTGAAAGTTAAAATTTATAATAGGTGTTCAAAATGTCTTCCATTTTCATTTATACATTTTCTTGCCCTTTCTTTCATTGATTTACGCACATCTCTTAGCATTGCAGGGGTCACCTGTCTAAATGCTGCAGTAATTCTGTCTTTCATATTTTGTTTTGTGGTAACCTCTTCTTTGTAAACAATATTTTTAATAAAACCTCACAAGAAAAAATCGCAAGGTGTAAGGCCCGGCGATCTAGCAGGCCAATTTGTAGGTCCTGCCCTTCCTATCCAACGATCCTGAAATTCCCTATTTAACCAATTGCGAACATTTAATTGGTAGTGTGGTGTGGCACCATCTAATTGAAACCACATTCCGTTGCGATAATTTTGAGGCACATTTTGCAAAAGGTTTCTAAAATCAAGTTCTAAAAAATTTAAAAAAGCAGCTCCATTTACAGTCCCATCAAAGAAATAGGGACCAATTACATAATCACCTATTATTCCCGCCCACACATTCAAAGACCATCGATACTGTGATGTGGTTCTAAATAAATGTTCATTGTGGTCCGAATAATAATGGAAGTTGTGTCTATTTACACAACCGTTCTTATGAAATGTGGCTTCGTCGGAGAATAAAACTTTGTTTAAAAAGTTACGCTCTGTATTTATCTTGTTTATTAACCATCTACAGTATTCTTCTCTACGCGCGAAATCACGCGGTAACAATTCTTGGTGAAGCTGGATATGGTAAGGGTGATATTTATTCTTCTTTATTATGCGTCTAATTGTGGTATTGGAAATATCTAACTGATTGCTTAATTGCCTTGTGCTTACATTGGGATCTTCAACTATACTGATCATTACTTTATATTCGTTGTCAACAGTAACAGCTGTAGCATCACGTGAATGTTTTTCATACTTGACGGTTCCCGTTCTATCAAATCTATTCTTTAAATTCTCAAAAGTATCCTTTTGTGGATGACGTCTTTCTGGGTATCTTTGACGATAGACCCTACTAGCAAGAAACGCATTTTTTTGACATTCACCCAGTATCCATATCATATCAATATTTTCTTGAACACTATAATTCTTATTATAATCCATTTTTTATACCTAATACCGATTAAATATAGTAGACGTGATATAATACAAAATTTTATGTTGACAATTAATGCTACAACAAAATATACCTACTGTCATTTTCATAGATAACTTGTTTTCTTATTAAAAATTGTGTAAAATATGTTATTTCTCATTTAACGTCAATTATTAAAGTAAATAGTAAAGTTAGATGTCCAAAACCCTATATTTTTTTAATGTGTATTAAGAAGAGCTTCTAACTGAAGAAAAATATACAGGGTGTCCCATTTGAAAAAATTAAGTTATTGCAATTTGAAAACTAGACTATTTGCACGCCATCGGCAAACACCCTGTGCAACAGGTGAAGATGTTGGGTAATTATTGTGGTAGGTGTATGTTTCATTTACATCATAGTAGCCTTTTGGAGGAATTTTTGAAAAAATGTGTTTATTGTGCTAATATTTCTGAAGTGCTGTTTTTTCATTAAATCTGCTTATAATAGGAATAACTTGTCAACGCCGCGTCGGATTTACAAATTCAAAAAACTACCGTAAAGCTAATATTAAGTAAAATCAGAAGACATAATCGTATACAGGGTGTTCAATTTAAAAAAACCAAATTAATTTTCATTCCACAAAAATTAGCCACCCTGTATACATCAAAATATTTTACAATTGTAGTCCGAGTGACACCGTATAAACCTACAAGAAATCTTGTTGATAACTCTTTTAGTTTCGGTGCTAGAGATCGAGTGGAAATAATTGGCGCACCCTGTATATATATATATATATACAGTGTGGAAACCACTTATGGAATAAAATTCTTTATGTCATTATTTTGGGAAATTATGAAAAATGCCGAGACACGTCAACTTTTGAATTGAGGGGGACACTTTTTGGCGCTAATGTCATAAACGTCAGATTCACCCCCTTCCTACTGGAGACACCCCTTACATTTTTTCAAATGGCATTAGGTATCAAGTCACACCTCATTTTAAAGGTCTGGTAAATCTCTATTCAATCATTTTGTTTTGCCTTTGATACTAGCCTTCCATTGTTATTTAATCGTTGTTTAAAATTGGCTCTTTTTCAACTTTTCGTATGCTCCCACATTTTGTTATGATAGAAAGACTCTTTAAAGAATGAAAAATTTACAAATAGTAAAAAGACAACTGTTAACAAGGAAAAACTGCTATTTAATCATGCCGTCAAAGTGACCACCGTTAACATTCAGGCAATAAAAGTTGAAAAAGAGCCAATTTTAAACAACGATTAAATAACAATGGAAGGCTCGTATCAAAGGCAAAACAAAATGATTGAATAGAGATTTACCAGACCTTTTAAATGAGGTGTGACTTGATACCTAATGCCATTTGAAAAAATATAAGGGGTGTCTCCAGTAGGGAGGGGGACATTAGCGCCAAAAAGTGTCCCCCTCAATTCAAAAGTTGACGTGTCTCGGCATTTTTTATAATTTTCTAAAATAATGAGATAAAGAATTTTATTCCATAAGTGGTTTCCACACTGTATATATGTATGTCGATTGGCAGTTTTGAGGACTCATTGCAACCCCTATATACAAATGTATACATTTGTATACATTTATTATACAAACACATATATCAATTTTTTGTTAAAAAATATGCAAAATTAAGTTATATACAGAGATTTTAATATGTATTGGTATATATAGGGACATTTGGATATATACAGGGTGCTCTAGAATACACATTATGGTTTTCACAGTTCCACAAAATTAATTTTTCAAAAACCACCGATTTACCCAAATTGACATATTTAGAACACAATTTTTGAAAATATTCTAAAATTTTAATTTGTTGTCTTTTTCTATGTATGTAGATTAGAATGTGTAATTAATAAACCCTAAATTACAAATTATCTGTATTAATGTAGATCCCAGGTCATTGTCAAATAGCAGGAAATGAAAAAGCTGACTGCAGCAAAATTAGCATCTGAGTAAAGAGTAGATGTCGGTATTCCTATCCCATTTATCGACCCAAAGTGTGAAAATCGTTCAAATGAAGTGCTATTGGCTTAACATATCGTATCTAGATAGATAACTAGGCTGCAGCTAATGATCTCAGTAATCGATGCTGCAAAAATGATAATAATAAAAACACATAGGAAATAGGACTGAGTCTGCGAGTGAGTGGGAAGTGAGAGCCACGTCACAAGCGGACAAAGGCAGGAGATGGATGATAGGTGACAGATATCGTTCTTCGGACGTGACGACCCTGCCTCTCCGAGTTGCCACAGGAAAGTGGTCCATCATATCCCAATACCTTCCCCTACCTGACCAGGAAATTCTTAAAAAAAAAGGTCTGATGTTGTTAACGGAATGGGAAGTGAAAGCCCTAGTACAGGTAATAATAATAAACCCCGTATGGATGAGCGGGATCTCTTTGTTGAATACCATCAAAGTGTCTCGGGCGTGTTGTAAAAGGCGACTAAACTGAGATTTTACTCTCTCATCCTTACTCAGCTTTACTACCAGTTTTTTAGTAGGCTCGCACCATTATTCTTTTTATTGGCCTCCCTTGGCCACCTTTTCAATTTCCTTATCTTTCCTATCCCCTGGAAGTAGGGCATTGTAACCTCTTGTCCCGTTCAGGATTTAGGAAGTTGGTCTTTTTGAAAAATGAGCTATATACCCCATCGGATAGCGACGATCGCAGCGTGATACCAAGTAGGGCTACGGCGATAATCACCACTATGGAGGAACACATCACTAATTCTCCTCCACCGGCTCTTGATGTTTTCACGACGACGCAAGTCAATGTGCCTACGACCACGGAAGCCGGATTGTCTAGGAAGAGCATGAAGTGGACCTCTGAGCTGAATTCCTTTATTATGCGCTCCTACTTTAGACCAACCAATATGGAGACCGACCTGACCACCTACCGATACGCCATTCACCGTGATTTTGTTGAGAGGTACCCAGAACTGCAGCACATAACGAAACAACGAATAGCTGATCGGAGAAGAAGTATTGTGAAGAACAACCCAGGTAGCAGACTGACGTCATTTGGACGTTTTATTTTGGTCACTTTTCTGACCAATATGACGTTTATACTGACGTATAACTGACGTTAAAATGACGTACCTAAGTCACAGGTAAAATGACGTCAGTTTACAACATTTTTATGATGTCACTTTTGGACTTAATTTAGACTTACCATGACGTTTTTAAAACGTACATTTTCGAGTATTAGGTGTAGGTAGGTGGTATGGTACTAAAACAGGACGATTAGTATTTATATCATTTATTTATTACATACTTAAACGTATTTATTACATACTTAAACGTAAGCTAAAAGCTTGGTTACTCTCTATAAACAGGAGGGAAATACAAAATATTATTGATCCATCATTGATATCCATATGAATTTGTGTGTTAAATATCCTAAGTAGTGTAATTTTAATATTTTATTATAAGTTGAAATTTTTATGTATTATATTTATGTGAATATTGTACCATTTAGGTTAGTAGTTAAGTAACTGTAATTTAGTTTGTCAACTATTAATTAAGGCGGTTTACTCAAAGACAAGTTCTTCAATAAACTTTTTTGAGTTTCATGTAAGTATTGTTTATGTGCCTTTCCCTGTTACCTTACTAATCTACTGTATATTCTATATTATCAATTTATAATACATATTTAAACATTTAAATTGTGAAGTAGTGGGAAGCATACAAATTTATTGATAGTGGTGTCTTTAAAATATGGAAATAAAATGCATTTAGTGACAATATCTTTTAAACAATATATTGTAAGTTCTGATAAATTATGGACTATACTAATTTGCAGCAGGGTTGACTCAAAAGGGTATGAATATAAAGATTCATATATCATGTAATGTCTTCCAATTAGAAAACATTCATCCTTATTATCTTGAATTATGTTTTCTATTTGAATAACTTTGTTGTTTGTAGTAATACAGCAACAGTTGGAAATAGAATGAGATTTTATTGAGAGTTCTGTATTAATTTTAAAAATTACTTTCTTGTATTGTTTACAATTAGTTGCATTTAACAGAGGACCATTACTATGTTGTAAGTTAAATATTACACTGGAATTTACATTTTCTGATGTGTTTTTAAAATTTTGTTCATTTAAGCGACGATACAATTGTTGTAAAACATTCTTGGGTGACCTAACTAGAACTTTCAGTTGCCCTAGATAGTTTTCAAATGGGAATGCCGAAATATTATCTAGTACTCCAAATACCTTCACATCTTCAGCTATATGTGCTAAATTGTGTACATTGTATATAAGATATTCTAGTCCATAAATTTTTTTGCAGTGAGAAACAAAATTTTTCAGTAGGGTATCTGCTAAATCGGAATCAAATTTTCGCAAATGCCTTTCACTTAACAAAATTGATACACCAAAATGTAACAATAAGAAATGCTCATACACTGATTTGTCAACAATATTTTTTAAAACGATTGGTCCTACATATAATAAAAATGTTCGATATTGTGTTGCTTTCCAATAAGCAATATTGGATAAAGTTTCTATTTTTCTATTCAACTCAACAGTAAAAAAGGGAGCTAGTTTATTGAGATGATTATTAATGAGTGTAATTTTTCTTGCATTCAAGCGAACATTATATATACTTCCACTGATCCAACATGTTAGTAGCTTTTTCATAACACCAAGGCATATACAGTGCATATAATCCACTGGAAAACATTTCACTATATCAAAATTTAATTGTATCAGTGGGGATGTACCAACATGGTGGTCTTCATCCTCTTGTATTCTAAAACTATCATTAGTTCTTAGAGGAGCTGTTATATTAGGAAAAACTATTCGTCGGTTAACAAAAGCACCAGTTTCAGTACATCTGTCACATGAAGAGTATCCTGAATGTCCTTTTGTACATTTTACAAAAGATTTTGCAGGTGCATCACATACAAAGCTATGTATTTCAATGCTATACTTTTTATCTCTAAATACCATACCATGTTCTAATAATTCAGATAGTTCATTGACAAAGTCCTCAAAGTAGCGATCAATCGGTTGTGGTTTACCAACCCCATAAAAAATTCCTACAGCAAATGGTTTAAAGTCTTTACCTACATCTTTAACCAATCCAAGAATAGGCCAAACTTGTTTGTTAGAATTATTAAAAACTGGAAGACCATCAATATTAAATGATAATTGAATTACATCAGTTTTCAACTTATTACCTGAAAGTACTCTTTTAATATTTTCAAGAATCCCCATGTGAACATACTCTCCATTATTCAATTTTATAAAAGTTCCAGGAACTACAGTAACTGGTGTACATAATAAAGTTCTTGCATCTAGAGGCAATTCAGGGTGAAAAGGAGATAAAATATGCAATAAATCTGATGCAGCAGAGAGTGGCACTCTGTTATAGAGGGTCCAATGCCTCAACTTATTTTTCAAATCATTGTTTTTTTTTTACCTGAAAAGATTCAACTTCTTCATTTTCTGTACTACTATTACTCTGAAATATATCCTCTAATGGTAACGATAAACTATCTGACTCTTGATCTGATTTATCCAAAGTCTCTGTATTTTGAAATGGCAGAGTACTTGAAGAGGCTAATGATAATTCAGTTGATAATTTGTCTAAATTATTCTCACAATCAAGTTTGGCATCTCTGCCAGCTTTAGCAACTACATTTATGTCTTCTGTTAATTTATTCAAAGTATATTGGACTTCTTTTGCAACCCTTCTATAAATTTGTCGTTTTCCCACAACTTCTTTTCTATATTTAAAACTACAATAATTGTTAGACATACTGCACAAAAAATGACTGAATTCACTTACTAATATTTAAAAAAATTAAAGCCAAAATTATTGCTACATAAACTGTATCTTTTAAATCTAGATTATTAGCCACAATAACTTCACTTACGTACTAGAGCTTATTACTAAAACAGTACATATCCTGTAGGTAATTTTCTTACACCATTTGGCCATTTACATTCTGTAGGCGAGCATTTTTAATTCGCAAACGTTGCCCAGCATGTTTCAACCATACTTTTATTGCTCCTCCAACTTGAGTGGTGGTGCATTGACAATTAGTCTTTACAGCATCTTAAACAAGAGAACATAAGGTAAAGGTTGTTGATATTCTTACTGGTGTAGAATTTTCAAAAGTATAATAAAACAATGGGGGACTTCGGTTCAAGTTGCAACCCAAAAATTCACGTTGTTTATAAATATATGTAAACTGAGCCTCGGCTATTCAAAACAGGTAATTGAATCAAAATATCGATATTTGTAAATCATGTCTGATTGGATGAAATTTATGTTGGAGAACCTGATTTCATGTCAATTGTGACATATCTCTTATCCAATGACGATATTGATTGATAGATATTATTGACTTAAAGTCAGGAGCTACAGCATAAATTTTAGCCAATCAGACATGATCTTTACAAATATCGATATTTTGATTCAATTACCTGTTTTGAATAGCCGAGGCCTAGTTTACATATATTTATATACAACGCAAACCTAAACATGACAAATTCGTTCTGAAATTCCAAAATTTTTGGTTTGGCAATTTTGTCCGACGTCCCCCATCGTATAATTTTTATAAGCTATTTAAAAGTATTACCTATTACACAACTACAAAGTTTTAGATCAACAAATGCTTTTTTGTTTCTCCCACAAAAATTGAAACTAACTGCCAGTGAGTCAGTCAATGTTTCCTTCAATATCCTATTAGTTTTTGAACTGACAGTATTGCCTCCAAAACCAGAATAGTATTTGATCTAAAAGGCAAAAAACGAATGAACTATTATAGAAATTATAAACAGTGAGTATTTTTTTAATATTGTGCAATTGATTTTTTTGTGAATTTTTTATAGTATACAAAAATTTCTAGTATTGTATGTATTGATTTCTAGATAGCTTTTAGATTTGCAATTAAAAAAAATTGGTACTAACTAGTAAATTTGAGTGTTTCTTCTCCTGTAAAAAGTTCTCCAGTACATCTATGTTTTCATCATTATTAATCGGAAACTGAACAGGAATTTCTGGAAGTACTTCAGTGTTTTTTTAAATATTCTCTAGCTTACAAAGTTTTGAAAGTAATATTTTATTTTGAGCTTTAATTTCAAATAAATTTTCCAATATTTTTTGAAGTCCTAGAATGTGGTGAACAAATCAGTAAATAATTTGTTTATAAAATATTCAAGCAGTGAAAACTTACCAGATTTGTCAGATTTCAAAAATGTGTTTGATGACTCCTGTTCTTGGGATGCATTAGAAATCCTGTGACTCTGAGATAGAGAGGGGCTTAGTATCTGGTCCTGGAAGTTAACCTGGCTAAGAGGACTAGCAATTTCAATTACATCTGATTTGGAACAAGACGCAATGGAAGTTGTAGCTTAAATATAAAGAAAATAATTTCAAAACAACAATGAAGACTAATATGTTACAATAAACATAATGTGTTGATTTTGAATAGACTCACTATTAAATAATTTTCTCCTGATGGTAGGAGGTGGTGGCAATAATTGTACATCTGAATCGGAGTAGCTGAATCATCAAACCTTGCAGGTTTATTTACTTTCCTCCTTTTAATTTCTTCACCTTCACTTTCAGTGTGAATATCTGAGGTCTCTTCAGCTTATTTGAGTTTTTTTACAGCTTGATTGTAGTCATCTAAATTTATTATTATGCATAAAAATAAAATAAAAAACAAATTTTCAGGAATCACATGTCAAGAGTAACTTAAAGTATTTACCAGTTTCATAAAATATTCTTTTCACATTGTACAGTATCCAGTTTTCACTTACATCCTCCGATTTTTTTAATGACCGGGTAAATTTGGTCTGATCTTTGTATGGAGGCCAAAAAACTTCCTTTTTTCTTGGTGTGAGCCATTTTTTATTAATTATACTTAAACCACCTCCTTGCTCAGGTGAAAATTCAATGACAGCATATGATGACATTCTACAAATGAATTGATCAAATTGACTATAAAATATTGATTGATAATAATATTTAATTTATTTAAAGAAATAACTTGATTGTGAGATAAAACAAATGCTAATGAATAAAACTTAATTACTCAGTGAGAAAACTTACCCTAAATTTCCAAAAGGATTCCCACTCCAAACACTAAAATTGGCCAGAACACACACAATCACACAGAGTTTATCTTCAAACTAAAATATAACTATATTTGTTTAATGGTTCTTTCCTGAGTGAGAAGTGACTTAAGACTGAACTAAAGAAAGGGTTTGAAGGACAATTATGAATACATATTCACATATTGACACAAGGGTTGTTACTTTCTTAGACCATATTTTATCACAGCAAATGTTTATATTTGACCCATATATTTTTGAAGCCATAAACCTTTATATTTTATTTTTTTGTTATGATGACAAGTATTCTTAAGATATTTATGGCACAATTCACTCAAATTGAAAGATAATTTTTATAGGCAATTCACTTATTTATTGGTGCAGGGCTCCCTTCTCAGATATTTATATTTTATGGTTATTTTGTAATGATGTTAATGTAACAATAGACTGTGTGCCTTTTTGTTCTGGTGATTCTTTCATGCTATAAAATGCTGAATATTTCGTATTTTGAAATTTTATAGATTTTTATATAGGGAAGTTAAAAAAAAATATTCTTCCACATATATTATGAAAGTTAGTTCACTAAAAATCAAATTCATTTCAAACCTATAGGAAAATTCAATTTATCATCATTCGGTGGGAGTCGAGTACCTATAAAAAAAAATAAGTAAAATCACATAACATATACTTATTATACAAATCTTATCAACTGCAACAACACAAAAAATACCAAATTTTAGCACTTTGGCACATATAAAATATGGGATGAATTAAAAAACTAAACCACCACCACAGCACAAGGCACAAACATTATGTTTGACTTTTGACAGGTGAGCACTGAGCAGGAGCACCGAAGTTAGGACCTTAAACCGCGAAATTTAAATGTCAGAAATTCGAATACACAAGACAACCACCGAATGTATCTTCGATTATTAAACGTTCAGAGAGATTAATAAAGTATTTAGTTGATTTGAAGGAACCTCTAAGATCATGAAATGGCGACTACCGCATGAACATTAAATGACCAAAGGTCAAGAGAAAAATTAAAATTTTGAGAAATATCGTTAGGAAGACATTTTAACCGTTGTTGTTTTCGAAGAATGTAACATCATTATACAATTTGCATATTATAAACTTAATTTTGGTCAAAACGATTAAATACGGAGTGGTCATTTTTATACACCATTAAATGACGTCTGCACAACGTCATTTATTGTACGTTATAAAAACGTTTCTATAGTCACGTTTCTAGTACGTCATTTTATGGTACAATGACTTATAATGACCTCTATCACCTATATTCGACGTCATAACGACGTCAGTCTGCTACCTGGGAATTTGCTACCTGCACCGATATTACAGCAGATCTTCAAAGAATGAGCATCTCGCAGCGCAGGAAGCAAATGGTACACCCACACTGGCGAAGAAGAAGAAGAAGTGAACCACACCACTCCCGATTTTGACAAAAACACCCAACCAAATGCGAAATGCGTAAAGCATAAGCGGAATTTGAGGGCAAAAACCCAATACGACGACCAAAATTACCCAAACTGAAGACCAACAAAAATTCCAATAAAATTATTGCAGGAGTAGACTCAATAATAGAAAATCTCCTCAACGACTATAATACGCTTGAGCAGCTTCATTCACTTATTTATTGTGGAGCAGTGGCAGTACTTCGTCTCCACAACTATACAAACATGCATGCCAAAGATCCGTACCATTTACACCAACAAAAAACCTTGGTGGCAACGGCGCCTAGAACGTTCCATCGATTCTATTAGTAGCGAGCTTGGTCGCCTGACGAAGTATCAGAATTTTGCACAACCCTCTAACCGATCGAGAAACCACTTCAGAAAAATGTTTAAGAAAATATGCACCCACACACAACATCCAGATCATGAGAAAAATTTTCGTGAGCATATAGATCTGCTTAAGCAGAAGTTGAAAGCGAAATCCAGGAGTTTTTCGAGATACATTAAGTGCACAAAAAAGAGTATTCACACATTTTACACAAAACATATTAGGATAATATATAATAAAATAAAATACCTACACACTAATATCCAAAAATTAACATCTAAGTCAGGGTGAGTGCCACGCTGTATTCGGAAATCGATATAAAAATTTTTAACAACCGTTGAGTGATTCGTGTTACTTATTGTTAAATGTTTTTTCTTACTAAAAAAAGCATACCGTTTGTTTCAATGTGATTTTAATACCTGTTTGTATTAGAATCCTCGAATTGGTAAAAATTATTTTTATTTCAGCCAAACGTTTCTGTTTCATCCTCAAAGGTCCCTTTTCCTATTTATATATAACTGCATAAATATATAATATTATTAAATAATGGCATCTTTGAAGCCTCTGTTTTTTTACAGGTTATCAAAATATCTTCAATATCAAATATAAGCTCTAGGAAATATAGTTTTTTTACTAGAAAACATAGTAATAACTAGTATAAATGAATTTACTGTTTGGACCCTTACTTTGTTTAATCTACACATATTAATGTTATAAATGAAACTAACTGTTTCTAATTAATTCCACTATTTAATGAAAAAATTATGAAAATTTATTGATAATATAATTTTGATAGGGAAATTAATATAATCAAACAAATAGCCACATCCAACGGTTATCCATTACATATAATAAATAAATTAATTAATAAAAAGAGGAAAAAGTGGCATTACAATTAATATTTCCTGAAAAAACTAGGGAAATACAAAATTACAAAACCATCACATATGCTGGTAATATTTCTAATAATATTTCAAAGATAATATCTTGTTCAACAAATACAGAAATTAATTTTAAAACAGAAAACAATGTTAGTAAAAAATTGTTAAATGTAAAAACAAAAATACCCCCATTAAAAAAGTCTGGAATATATAAACTTAAATGTCCAGAATGTAATGCTGTCTATATTGGTAAAACTATTCGAAATTTTGAAATTAGATACAATGAACACTCACGAGCATACAGATTAAAACAGCCGATAAATCACATTACGCAAAACATCTTCTTGACACAAAACATTCATTAACACCTAACACAGAACTAGAAGTACTGCATATTTGTGATAAGAAACAAGAACTAGATTTCCTTGAAGAACTAGAAATAAGAAGACACTTAAGAGACCCACAATATGAAGTTGTCAATGAATGATAAATCTAGGGAGCTCTCCACTAATAAATTGTCTTCTTAAGTAACAATTGTAAAGATCAACAGATATAGTTTTCCTTGGTTTCCTATATCATTGCACAGTTATACTGATCTTAAATGGGAAAAAGATATCCAGGGCTAATAATACCTAAGCTTTAATATTTGTAAAATCAAATCTTCTTCTTTTTTCTATTCATATATATTAAGTCAATCACAAGATAGGTCACTTACTATTTGGTCTAGCCAAAATATTAAACATCAAGTAGGTATCACATAAAATGTAACTTCTGTCATTCTGACGATGTTATATCAATATCGAAATAATTATCAATATCCTTTCATAATTTTCATAATTTTTTCATTAAATAGTGGAATTAAATAGAAACAGTTAGTTTCATTTATAACATTTTTACTAATATAAATCCCCCAAAAAAGGTCAAGTATTTCGTTTGCCTATTTAATATTTTTTAATGAAGTTGTAACGTTGAATTCAAATATGTATCTATCAATAAAGTGTAGTAACGATCTGGATATCTACACAATTAATTATATTACTTATCTTATTTATATTAAAATCCTTTTTCAAGTTATAACTGCAGAAATATATTATATTATTAAATATGGATTTCATATCTTCTCAACACAGGATCTATGAACAGGGTATTGTTGGGTATTTCATAAGAAATGGTCATTAATTTAATCATAGGCTCACAATCTCAAAATTTTAATATTTTGCCTTAAGCCACTGGGTCTGCGTCAACAGTTATCTACTGCTAAGGCATTCTGTTTTCAGTAGTAATAACCCAAGGAGCTTGTTGCTCGGAAACAGACCGACGCCGCAGGCGGAGGTCTGTTGCCAATAAGCAACAAGCTTGAGAAAGTTGTTATAAAATTTTTGAGCATTTATCAATGTTCGAGGGTTATTCGAATAGAAAATTTTTTGCTAATTATAGAAAAAAACAGAGTATATTTGCTTCCATAATTTCAATAATATTCTCGTCAGTATTATGACAGAATCGTGACATTTTGAAATATTAAATATTTTGAAACGTCAAAATCGAAATAAATCAAAATGTATCCATGGCAACGTAGATTCCAGTAGATATCCAATGAAATCGGTTAATTTGAGGTCATTTGATTGAACACAACCAATCAGAACAACATTGTCTGTTATCAGTGTAATGTTGTTCTGATTGGTTGTGTTCAATCAAATGACCTCAAATTAACTGATTTCATTGGATATCTACTAGAGCAAAAAATTTTCAGAAGTAATAACCCAAGGACATTGATAATTGTTCGAAAAAATTCTATAACAAATTTCGAAAGCTTGTTGCATATAAGCAACAAGCTTGAGAAAGTTGTTAAACAATATTTGAGAATTTATCAATGTTCGATGGTTATTCGAATAGAAATTTTTTTGCTAATTATAGAAAAAAATACAGAGTATATTTGCTTCTATAATTTCATTAATGTTCTCGTCAGTAATATGACCAAATCGTCACATTTTGAAATATTAAATATTTGAAACGTCAAAATCGAAATAAATCAAAATGTATCCATGGCAACGTACTTAATAGAGTGAAAACAGCCCATGGTCTGTTTTCAGTATCATGTTGTTCTGATTGGTTGAGTTCAATCAAATGACCTCAAATTAACTGATTTCATTGGATATCTACTAGAGCAAACAATTTTCAAATAATATAAAGGTAATACATACATAGCACATTTTTGCTTAAACAAAAATATATTTTAGACCAGCAATATATTTTATTTCATACTGTGCTGTAATAAGCTATTTTCATTATACCTTACTAAAAACCCTATCTTAACATGCCTATTAGAGTACCGAAAATGACCTTTTGCCGTGCAGGCTACGGCTACGCCTCACACGGAAACCCGTCGCGCGCACACGGGAAAAGCCTATTTTCTGGACTCGGAATGAAATATACTATTCCCGGACTCATTTAGGTCCGGGAAATAACTCATTACAGTACTGAGTCCGGAAAGTAACTCATTACAGTACTGAGTCCGGGAAGTAACTCATTACAGTACCCGGTCCGGGAAATTTTTACTTCCCGGACTGCTAACACCTACATACAGGTAGGTAATACACAGTATGAAATAGAACATCATAAGATACACGACCGTGAAATGTCATTAAAGTACTCGTATAAAAATTCCAGACTCGGCTCCTTGGTCGCCTCGTCCGTAAACATCCAGACTTGTACTTTAATAAGCCATTTACCGGACTTGTAACGTGAATAACTATTTACATATTGAAGAGCTCTTGTGTGAAATTAAATAGCACTATGTTGCCAAAATTTAAAATGCAATTTTTTTATACAGATTAATTTTATACCGTTCAAACAAAAATATATTTTTAGTTTGAATTTACAGGGTTTCATAATAGCTTGCCAAAGAAGGATACCTAAAAAAAAATTGTAAAAATTTTTTTTTTATAGATGGTTTTAAATGTGAGTATTTAAGCGTATATTGTCTCAAATTTCAAAACAATCGAGTTTTATTTACTATTTTTCAAACCACCGAAAAGTCGAATTTTGACAGTTTTTCTCTCCCCCTTAATGGTCCTGTCAAAAATTTTGAAAATCGATTTTGACAGGGATAAATTGATTTTGAAGAAAGGAAATTGTTGTTATCGTATGGGGGCTTCACAAACCATCCCATACCAAATTTCGTGAAATTCGGAGACAAATTTTGATTGGGTCAAATTTTGCCCTTTTACACTTGTACATAACGGGCAACTTGAGCTGAGTTTTTGAAGGTGAAGGAGACGTCGTATCGAAATTTAGAAAAAAATGGCTGCATAGAGGGCCGTCAAAGAGAAAATGAGAAAAATATCTAACCGTACCGTAGTTAGGGTGATATATTTTAACAATTTTTTGTTAGAGTGCCCAATGGTGGTTCCATGCAGAATAGGTCAAACGGATTACGGGAAATATAATGACTTGTACCTACCCATCGGCGCTGCCACTGCAATTATACACGAAAATATAAACGCAACTTTTTTATTTATGAAAATATGGAAAAATACCGAAATCCAAATTTGAAGAACTCTCAAGACCTATGCATGGACTATATGAAACATATAGGGTATATGATTAAAATATCGAAAAAAAACCCATTAAAAAAATTAAAAGTCGATATAGAGGGCGCCACAAGTGGCACCAAATTTAGAGGTTATGTCACTTTTTTCACTAATGTAGCTATATGCCGTTCTAAATGATGCCTAAAAACACCATATGCGGTTTCCACTATTAATTCAGGGTCATACTTGGGGGGTCAATTGTAAAAAAAAATTTGCATTATGTGCACCCCAAATAAGGAAGATCTGCAAGATATAACCAACTACTTATTCTGGTTTGTAATTAGAAGGAACACCATCACTTGTAGACCGGTTTCGGCGTATTTTCGCCTCATCAGTACAAGTTGTTGCTTCTTAGTGAACGGCCTGTTCTTTGAAAAATATTTCTCAAAACCTTTGTAAGGCGTTATAATAGTATCAAACTATCAACTTTGACATCTATTGATAACACGCTTTGCTAAAATATGACAATTTTTTACATGTAACAGCAATTAAGTGAATTTGGTGAATAAAACAATTAATAGTTTTTAACATAAATCTAATATTTGTAAACTTCCCTAATTTTTTTGGAATAGTTTATTTCCTTTGATATAATCTGCGATGTATACATATCTAGTTATAACGCCAAAAGGCGAAGTAAATCAAATGAAATATTTATGATCCTCTTATGAGGACCGACCTCATAAGCACCAACTGTCTTTGAAACTGCCATTAGTTATCAGTTTTCGTCCTCAAAACTGCCTTTTGACATATATATGCTGCACTGTATATGACTGCGTAGCTGCTTAAAGGTGTACGTATCTTTGATAACTGTAGGTAGGATTTTGTTAATTGTATTCAGTATATTTTGAAAACTTCTGTTTATTCAAGGTTTGGGGATTACATCTTTTTGTTGGTTCGATTCATTTCCAGTGGTTGTATTGGTAAATAACTTCATTTTTCATTTGGGTTTCATAATCTGACATATCTGGTGTTGTGTGTTGTGTGTGGTGTGTGATGTATCAGTTTTCTCAAACTGTTTATTTTGTGTTTGTATAACTGCGGGGGTGTGCTGTATATTTTCTATTGGATATTGCTCTGTTCCTCTAGGTATTGGTACTTCATTATTCATTGGTTCCTTTGTGATAGGTTGTTCATCTGTGTCTGAAATTTCTGGATTAGGTATATCCTGATGTTCATGTGATCCCTCCTCATTTGCTCGGCCCCTACTTCTTTAATTCTTTGGAGAACTTCTCCAGGTAGTTTGTTGTTCTTTATAATAACTCGTTTCTGATCTGATCTGATCAGCGCATTACGTATTCATTGAGTTCGTTTGACCAGTGCATGCGCTGTCGAGGTTTTCCTGCTTTGGTGGTTGCATTTCCTGGGAGACGCAAAACAGCAGCTGCAGCAGGGGTTGGTTGTCTGTCGGGTTCGTCTGTGTCCTGTGTTGATGGTGTATTGGTTTGACTCCAAGTTTGGTTAAGGCGGTGTCTGGTAGGGTATCTATAAGTGTTTTCGTTCATGATTGTTCCCACGAGTAATGGAGAATGACGGTCAATTATGGCAGCGCTCCATACCATAGCAATCCTCTATACTCTAGAGGGGCGCACGGTGCTCTAGAGGCTCTGATAACAACACCTGCTATGCCATTTGTATGTTGTCGTCATGAGGTATGGAAATATCTATTATGTAAGTGGTTATGTATTTTTTGTTGATCTGCGTGATATCCGGTCTATTGTGTGCCACTGTTCTATCCGTGTATAACGTTCTTGATTCTTCGTTTTCTAGTATTGTTTCGGGATGGTATTTGTTATATGGATCATAGTCGGTGATCAGTTTGAATTTTATGGCTAGTTCTTGATAAATTATTTTTGCTGCTTCGTTGTGCCTGTCTGCATCGTCGACATCGATCATCCTGTATTGTTGGGTCCTTTATTATGTGTTTCTTGTAAGTTTTTGTGGTTATGACCTGATCCTGTAATGCTAGAGTAAATCCCTCGGTCTCCGGTTGCAGTTCCCCTCTAACGAGCCATTTGTTGATATGTGCCTCTTGCACTATGTTGTAGTGTTTCTCATGTAGCGTTTTCTGTGACCATCTTGTGTGTTTTTCTGTTACGTGTGTGTTAATGTTTGCGTTGTCTTCATCCACGGCGTTGTCTCGCTGATTTTGGCTTAAATTAAGAGGCGTTAGATGCATATCTGATATTAGAATTGCTCTGTGAAGTTTACTGTCCTACTTACTATGGAAATATTCGTCAAGCTTTGATGATTAAGATTTGATTGATTTGATTTTTGTATAGCTCAGTAATATTGATAAGTCCTCGGCCTCCCATATATCGTGGTAGGGTCATTCGTTCAATGCATATTTTTGGGTGTTTCATGCGGTATTTTGTGAGCATGGTACAGTTAAGCCTGTCCAGTTCTTGTGTTTCCGTAGTAGACCATTTGACGACGCCGAATGAGTATGTGAGCAGGGGTACTGCGTATGTGTTTATAGCTTTGACTATGTTTTTGCGTTTAATTTGCTGTCGAGTATGGCTTTTAGACGTGTTATCAATATTATTTTTTATGAGAGAGGAGACTTATGCACTACTCAGCTTAGAGCTGGTATCATTGACCTATCCCGGATACAAAGTATCAAAAGGATTAAACTCAGTTCACATAATAAACTTGCGTACTGTGGGGCAAGTATTTAGTATAACAACCTTCTGGATGTCGGCAAAGGTGTATTTTGGTAGTCCCAGTTTAGCGATGCTGTGTGCAGTGTCTTAGGAACGACACCGGTTGATGCCATAATAACTGGGACTATCTCCACATTTTCGCTGTGCCACAGCTGTTCAATTTCAATGGCCAGATCCGCGTACTTGGCCAATTTCTCTTGGTGTTTCTTGAGAAGTTTGTGAGTGTTCAGTATGGTTACGTTCACGAGAAGGACTGAATTGACTCTTCCTTCAACTACGACGATGTCAGGTCTGTTATTCGTCACCTGTCTATCGGTGATAATAGACCTATCGTAGTAGAGTTCAAAATCGCCATTTTCCAGCACCTTCTGCAGTTAGTACTTGCAGTAGAATTCGCATAATTTCATTACCTGTCGAGAGTGTAGATTGATAAGGTCAATTAAGCCCTTCCTCCTTCCTTTCGGGGTAATGTTGTTCTAATAGTAGATGACTTTGGATGGTGGTTGTTGTTTTTCGTCATCATTGTTCGTGTTAATTATTAATATTATCATTTAATTCTTCTCAGTCTTCATTCCTGGTGTTTGCATTCAGCGAGGTACGGGTTGATCACCACGCACTATCGTCTATGCTTGACTCATAAATCTACGCACGATTCTTGTAGCATTCAGTACAACTGCTTTCTGCATGAGCTTGTATAGATTGTTATTATTAATATTATTATTATTATTATTACTATTATTATTAATCAACCATGGATAGTCGGCGTTTTTCCATTTATCAAGAACAATCCCTGTTCCTCAGAATAAATGGTCTCGTCTTTATCCTAGAGCTCGTCGGATAATGTGGGCCAGGAGTGCAGTTTTTTGTAGTGTCCTGATTGTGTTTTTATTGTTGTTGCCAGGTATTTTGTCCAACAATTCTCAAAGGTTATTGTGTATGGTTCCTGTTGCGCCGATTGTTATTTGTATGTCTCGGTATTTGATGATCTTTTCGGTCTCCTTCTCCTTCACTGTAGCATCTGATGGAATGGAAACGTCGATTAATAGACACGTTTTATTTTTGAGGTCCTTGATTATTAGATCTGGTTTGTTCGCCATCACAGTCCTGTCTGTTTGTACTTCCGTGTCCCATATTATTGTGATCTCGTTTTTTGTTTCAACGCATTTTGGGTTTTTTCATACCATGCGTCCTCAGTTTCTATTTCGTAGTATTTGCAAATACAGCGTGGGCCACAGAAAACAGTCCACCCCGATATTTGGCAGTATTCCTTGGATTTTAAGGAAATTAGTAAACACGTCGATTTTTGTTTTAAGGGGGACACATTTTTACGATACAGGCATCTGTCATCTGTCAACCCCCTCCCTTCCACTTCACCAACTCTTTATTTTTAAATAGGGAATATACCATGTGCGGCACATCATTATAAAGGCATTCAGATATAGTATTCAGACATAATGATCATCTACGATTTTTTTCGTTATTTATACCATCTTTGCAAAAAAAAGTATTAATTAATTTTAAGTACAACACCTCTTAAAAATGAAACGCAACGCCTAGGGTTTGCTAATGTGTCATTTTTTCTGTCACATCAAAAGTAAATTAAAACAAATATTGCAAAAAATTAGTAATTTGATACTAGGACAATTTGTTTAACATTGTTATTAGTTAGTTTTTGAATACTTCCAAAATGGTATATTCTATTGCAGAACGAGTGACAGAAAAAATGACACATTAGCAAACGTTTAATTTTTATGAAAAAAATCGTGGACGATCATTATGTCTGAATACTCCATCTAAATGCATTTCTAATGATGTGCGGCACATATGGTATATTCCCTATTTAAAAATAAGGGGTTGGTGAAGTGGAAGGGAGGGGGTAGACAAATGACAGATGCCTGTACCGTAAAAATGTGTCCCCCTTAGAACAAAAATCGACGTGCTTCCTAATTTCCTTAAAATCTAAGGAATACTGCCAAATATCAGGGTGGACTGTTTTCTGTGGCCCACTCTGTATTATAATGTAGTGTTGAACATCCTTTGTTATGTCGTTCAAGGTATTGTTTTCTTGCAAGGACCGGGCATCCAGTGGTAATGTGCGTAATTGTTTCATTGTACTATTTACAGAGTCTGCATCTGGAATCTACTTTTTCTCTTTCGTATGTGGTTGGTTGAAATGGCCTGGCCTTGTGCCGCTATTATCAACGATTCAGTTTCACCTTTCAAAATTCTTGTTGTCAGCCCAACTAAGAGTCTGTTTTTTGTCTACGTCATCCCTGTCGATTTTTCTGGCATATTGTCCACGCATTTCCTCTCCTTTCCATTTCTGTTCTCTTTCCTCGTTCAATTTTTTCCTACATCGCTGTTTCGATTTTTTCACTTTTTCTGTTATTGTGGTTCCGTTCATTTCATTTGCCGATTTATTTTCATATTTTTCTGTTAGATTATTATTATTATTATTGTTATTTTTTTTTATGATTACTGTAGAAATATGGATATAAGGATTTTTCAAATTAAGTGGAAGCTCCGATTCGATTGATCTTTATTATTTTGTGATCAAACATTCTTATTTATTGTCCTCAAAAACACCAAACAGTGTAAGTCCCCAAAGCAACCTATGCATTTATAAAATTTATGAGGACAGTCCTGAAATCTGCCAAATTACATAAATTCTTATGAGGACCGACCCCATAAGCACCAATTGTCCTTAAAACTGCCATTAGTTATCAGTTTTCGTCCTCAAAACTGCCTTTTGACATATATATATATATATAGATATATATATATACATCCCGCTATCTATCGTGCGTCCGTACAAGGAAATGTATTTGTGCGTTCACTAGAAAGACTAAATTTTTGAATATTTTGGTTGCGTATATTTACCCTTTCGTGCATCTAGAATACCAGTGTCGGATTAAATTACTTTACATATATAAAAAAAATTTACGTTTTTGACATTCCAAAGTACTTCTAGCTCCTCCCAGCCGTAAGTATTTGAACTTCCAACATATACGTTTTTGTCTGATTTGAATTCAATCATACGTCCATGCAAGGTTGCCAAGTTTTTCACATACCTATACACCAATTATTTCAGTGTTACACTATTCTGCGTCCGTTCAAAGCATAACATAATTTGAGAAATTGTAGATCATGTCCATACAGGATAAATCGCGTATAAAAGTGTGTAGTGGTCCAACTGAAAATGTTTAAAATTTAATGTAGTTAATTAATGAGTATAAATTGAGAAATTATTGGTTGAATTTTTTTCAAGCATTCTCATAAATGAAAACACGATATTATTATTGCGACGCATGTAAAAAAAATTTCTAGATAATCTTTTTACAATTTTTTATTCATTTTTGTTGCTCTTATTTACTCTTACTGCACTACACTGACTAGCCAGTATTAATAAAATGATTCTTTAAGTTAAATGTTGAACTATGTAATATTAGAACTGATTTTTGCTGAAATATTTATTTCGAAAAAAATGTAGATATACAGTGATCCTGTAAATAAAGAGTAAAAAACCGTTAGGATACGTCGACTTTCGAATTTCTTTAAATATCCGTCACTATAAGTTTCGATATTTTAATGAACCCCTTTCAGGTGATATTCATCCCTTCAATGTTTTTAAATAGCAAAAGGGGTCAAGTAAGTAACACTTCATTTGGAAGGGTATAAATAGAAGATTTAAAAATTAACACATAGGGTATATTTATAGTCAATAATTTACGATCTAGAGACATATATATATATATATATATATATATATATATATATATATAAATATATAAATATATAGCGATTCCATATATAAAGGATGTCTCAACAAAAATTCTAAATGTTTTTTAACATAAAAATCACATTAAACTCACTTATAAATTTGAATTAATTATTAATAATATTTTTACAAAATCGATAATACGATCATCATCCTGTAGCTGCAATGAGAATGCATGTGCCGATCTTATTCACATTTTTTTGGATGCAGCAATTATACTGCAAAATCAAACAGTTTAGTTCAGTCACTCTGTGAACAAAACTTCTTCCTACCTTTAAATATTACTCATATTCTAAGCCGAGATAGCCGGTCCACTTTTAACATACTCTTAAATTTCATCAAAGAGCTTAAAATTGATATTTAAGTGGGATTATAACAAAATTCTGTGGCTGATGGACCTGCTTCCGAGCCATTTTCTTTCCACACATTTTTACAAAAACAAAATATAAAGATGAAGACTTGAAAAAATCTAATGTAGTATACAAGATCTCTTGTAACAATTGTGACCAAGTGTATTATGGACAAACATCTAGAGTTCTAAAATACAGGGTGACCCAACATAAAAGTGATATAAAACTTAATAAACAATCATGTGCTATAGCTGAACACAGTATAAAAACTGGTCATCATCCAAAGGACTATGCTTCCATCTTATGGAAAATAAAAGACCACTCAAATACGGATATTTTGATACCAACTTATTCGTCTTGAAAAATAGAACATTTGATAACATTGCGCCAATGTTGTAATTTAATTAATAAACCGACAAAATCAGTTCATTTGTCAGAAATTTTCGATTCGATTACAAAATCTAACCATTCAATAGGACTCCACCTGCTGCGGTGAAACAGAGTCGGACTTGTGAATATAGTTGTACATACGATGAATACCCATTTCGTCGAAACAAAATAATAGGATTATATTTTTCAGTTGTATAAAGATATGATAAATTGCAATCAAATTATGTAAAAAAGGTACATCTCTCAATTGACAATCTAACATCTTTACATAAGTTTGTCATTTTGTAATAGCAGTTTATTATAACGTTTTTTATATTATAACGGGATCGCCGAGTTGTACCACAAGATATCAGGTAGGTATAATCCTACCGTCGAGTTGTACCACCAAATTTCTCGCCCGAAAGGCGGTTTCAAAAAAAAGTCTAATGGCTAATGACCTTCTCCATAAATTAATCAATGATCCACCTGGATGGTCAGTATAATCCCCAATAAAGGCGGAAATGGATTAACTCAGGTAGTCCCCTATTATAATAGAACAATTATAATACATTTAATAACTGACCGACACGTATTTCATAAACAATTCGTAGAAGTAATTTGCTACAGTTTTTTAAAGGGACACCCTGTATTCTACTTCTAATTTGAATTCTGCTTGATTTCTCTATTGCAATGATATGAGGTTGTACTAGGTTACACAGTGTTTTTAAGAAGTTCTGACCACTTGTTCCTGAAAATCGTAATGAGTTCAATGTCCATGTATACTTTAAACTGCACATTTTAAAATTATCAGTTACAGCCATACGTCTGTGATTGTCTTCCATAGTTTATCCCAACAAGTACATACAGTATTGGAATTCAATAATCCCCTAACTAACAGGCGTTTATCGGAGTTTTACTCAAAATTGACGAAATATGTTCCAAAAATTTAATAGTAACTGAAAATATATTATTTTACTAAAATGATTGAGTGATAAATATAATCGCATTAAAATGTAAAAAATAACATAGGTACTGTAAGAATAATTCCTTCAATGAAAAACGAAAAATACACACTATATGAGCAGAAAGTTACTGGTCGTCATCGTTATCAGTTTCACTTGTACTTGATTCACTATCACTTGTGTTAGAACTATCCACATTAATAATTAAAGGATTTACTTTCACACTTTTAATAACATTATGATCCATATTCCGCATCATTTTCAATTTTTTCAACGTGACTTAATAGTAATTTCTTCACATATTCTAATTTGTATGTAATATTGTTTCTCGCACCGAACTGTTTAATTTCTGCCCAAACCAACTCTATTGAGATTAACTCGCAGTGGTGAGGGGGGAGCCGTAAAACACTCACAAGTCCATCTATCACATATTTTTTATATTTTCACTTATGTTGATAGCAATCTCATAGAGACAGGCTTTGGTAACGCTGTTATTAAATGATATACCTTTATTTTGTCGCCATTTCATTAATTCAGCGTTTCTCCATGAGCAGGTTGGTCATTTTTCTTGCAGGGCACTATTATCAAGAGCTATGAGTGATGGTGGTATATTTTCCAAAAACGACTTAAACCAATTTTAACATTTGTGCGTTCATATCTTTATGATAGTCGCCGTCAGTTTTTGAAGTAAATAGTAACAAACCATTCTCAGTAAAACCAGATGCGGAAACAATATGTCCAATAATCAAACAGCGACCACAAGGACCTACAATGCCGGTTGACCATTATCCATAAACGCCTGTTTACCGCTGTTAATATTAGAATCCTGCCAAATCTTAGAAGGGGTATGTCCTTCGTTAACCCAAGTTTCATCAAGATAAAAAATTTGTTTTCCTCATCGTCTTGCTGCCATTATGTCGCGAAGATAATCTGATTATACGTTTTCCAGTAAGACAACTATTCCTACTCCGTTACTTACACTTAAAACCTATTTTATGCAAATGCAATAAAACGTTGTTTTACTTATAAGCGACAAATTCGCATCAGTTTTTAATAATTGAAATATTTTATTTAATGTTAGTACTTCATTTTTCATATAAAATGAATGGATGCATCTTCTGATTGCGTTGTTTATAAATTCATTGGTTTTCTTTACTTTTCGTCCTGGTTTCTCCTTAGGTTCGCTTAAAACCTGATTTGTTTTTTGTTCACGTATTACTTTGTAAATAGTCGATATCCCCACAGTAATTTGTGCACATTTTTCTATAGTGCTGTTTTGCAAACAGTAAGCATTAGAAGAAGGTGTGTTTAAGGACATGCGATTTTCTTTCTGTATATACCGAAATACGTTTAAAATCATCGTTTGTTCGTTTAGTCCTAATGGTGAAAAATTTTACAAATAAGCACAACCCTTCTCAAATACGGTTATTACAAAACTAAAACCATAATTAAAACTAATATGAAAACCTATAGGTCATAATGACGAAATTGTACAGGGTTATTCATTATAAATTACCCACCCCCTATCATCGTTATTATTGCTTTTAGAAAAAAAAGTCTTATATAAAATTTTTTTGGTTACAGCTGAATTTTGTTAATATGCTATCAATAGTTCAGTAGCGTGCAAATTTAAGAGGATATGAGAAATAATAGTTTTTTCTTAAATGGGATACCCTGTATATTTTTACATTTTTGGAATAGTATTTTTTTTCTGATTTCAAAAATATATAATATGTTACCCCTACCTTGTACCGTTTTTGAGTTATTAAATGTTGAAAATCTTAGTTTTAATAGTTAGGTTACTGTAAATATGAAAAAGATAACATTATTAAAGTAAGCTAAGAAAATGACAACTGATATGTTTGATAATTGACATTTTTCTGATAGTTATTAAAATGGTTTACAGTGAGGAAGAAAAAGTCAAAATATATATACAGAATAGAAAACAAAGATTTATTTAAAAAAAATTATAAATAAATAATTCATAAAAGATGTTCGATGTGTCCACCATTATTGTCAATGCATAATTGATAACGCCTTCTTATATTTATAATAACATTGCAGATGACTTCATTATTTCCATTTAGTTTGTTAATTTCAAGTTGAATCCTTTCTTTAATCACCTGTATAATATTATTATTAACAATATGTTTCAGAAATCACAAAGAAATGAGAATTTATTGCGGAAGTGCGCCATCCTGCATCCAAATCATATCGACAAGTAATGGGATAAGTATTTCCAATTAGGTAACTCCAGTTAAGGTATAATCATAATATATAGTCCCAACAATTTTATTTCTAAAAATTCCACACCAAACGCCAACAGTTTTTCTTCCTGATTTTTGTATTTGTTTCACTGATATTTTTCTGTTATGCTTATTTTCCCACGACCTTCGATTTTTCCAGTTAAAAACTCCTGCCGTAGAAAAAGTTGATTCATCAGTCCATAATATCTTTGTAAAATCTTCATCCAACTTTTGAATAATCTGGCGGCAAAAGTCAAGCCTTTTCCTTTTATGAGCCTTTGTTAAAACTTGTACCACTAAAATTTTATAGGGTTTATAGTTGTTACTTTTCAAAGTACGTTGAATTTTAGAATAACTCTTACCTAATTGATTAACCGCAGTATATATACTACATTAAGTATTTTCTAAAAAAGAATAGAATGTTTCAAAAAAAGTCTACTCGGGGCAAATACTTATAATGGATGAGTTTACCTTCGAAATGAAGCAATATATCTAGCTGTTCTTCCTGGTTTGTTACCATTTGGTAAACATTCTTAAAAGTATTTTCTGATGGTGTTGGACGATTGGGATACAACACCCTATATGGTCTTCGTGCGGCACGCTTATTTTTGATATTTTCTATAAAACATGTAGAAATTTGGATTTTTTTCTTGCTTACTGTAAACCATTTTAATAACTTTATCAGAAAAATGTCAATTATCAAACATATTAGTTGTCATTTTCATAGCTTACTTTAATGATGTTATCTTTTTCATATTTACAGTAACTACTAAAACTAAGATTTTGAACATTTAATATCTCAAAAACGGTACAAGGTAGGGGTAACATCTTATATACTTTTGAAATCATAAAAAAAGACCATTCCAAAAATGTAAAAATATACAGGGTATCCCATTTAAAGAAAAAACCATTATTTTTTGTATCCCCTTAAATTTGCACGCTACTGAACTTTTCATAGCATATTAACAAAATTCAGCTGTAACCAAAAAACTTTTATATAAGACTTTTTTTTCTAAAAGCAATAATAACGATGATAGGGGGTGGGTAAAAATACGTAACCAGTTTTTTGTTTTTCTACCTGTGAATTGGAGAACAATAGATAATCTTTCTGCGTTCATTCATAACATATGTCAAATCGATAGTGAAAGTTTGTTTACAATGTGTACGGAAGCTACAATATTTTATAGTACATAATTTTTTATTCGAAGTGATCCACCTCAAGTTTTCTTTTATAAACTTAAAAATTGTGACGCCTAAAAGTATTTATTTTTCAATAGTACCTACCTAAGTTACCATTAAATTGTTGCAAAATATTTCGTCAATTTTGAGTACAACTCTATGATATCCGGAAAACATCTGTTAGTTAAGGGAGTATTGCATTCCAATACTCTATGTACCTACTTGTTGAAAAAAACCATAATATCATAATTCACTAGACCTGCCTCAATATATATAGATATCCGTATACAGGGCGAGTTCAAAGTGGAATACATCGGCTTCACAATTTTTTTATACGGATCACCTTGTAATTCATGTCCGCAAATGAAAGTTACTTTACTATACTTCAAATTTGATAAGTATTCCCTATACCCAAACTGAATGGTTTCTGTGATATTTCAATTTTATGATCAAAAATTTTATTTCCAACAAAAAATCAATGAAAAACAGCTATATAAAATTCATTCAGAACAATTAACGAGTTAGGATTTAAGAAAAAAATTTTAAAACGTCGATAACAGTGCCATATAAGGGACAGCTTTCTTGATGTAGTTTTCCCAAATTGTAAAATTAGATCCACACTATTATTGTCGCACTTAGTAATTAGGTAGGTTCCGAAATATCAACAAACATTTACATTTACCTAATTCGTTTATTAACAAATGGGGTATCTACATGACGAAGCTCCTACTAATCATAAAGCACTCATTTAGTCAATTGCCGTTATTCTTAATTTACTTTTAAACCTTTTGCTAATTTGAAATTGGTATCAGTTTTCACAATTTTTACATAAATGTGGTTCACGTTTTTAATGATTACTATTGTTTTTTATTTAATTTCAAAAACTTACAAAGTCATATCATTAGTACAGTACAATAAAATTTAGGAAAATAAAACTGATATTCTATAAGATATTTTGTATTAAAGCGATACATTGCTCCTATTTCTGGAAATAAAAAAATAAGCTTCTTTGTGATATGTCACTCGACCTAGGTTGCCATTTCAAAAAATTCAAGATGGCAGCCGTATGCAAAACGCTGACGTCAAAAATATTTGACATTTGCTCTTAAATATGCAGAATAACGTCTCATTCAAATTTTGCCAAACAAATTAAACTTCTTAACAAAGCCGATTAACATTGTCTTAAATCAATAATTAAATGATTGAAATTTGTGACAGTTGAAGCTGAACGGTTTTATCAAAAATGCATACCTACATGGTCCTGTTCTGATTTTTTAAGCACTATATAATGATATAATATAAAACATAATACAAGGTAATTAAAATTTTAGAGTTTTTGACCACTTTGTATTATGGTTTTTCTTATAGCATTAGATAGTGCTTGAAAAATTAATATAGGTCAATATAAGCCATTTTAATAAACTTTGATCAGTTTAGCTTCAGCTGTTACTTGAAGTTCAAAACATACGAATATAAACTGTCTAAAGATCGTAAATTATTGACTATAAATATACCCTATGTGTTAATTTTTAAATCTTCGATTTATACCCTTCCAAATGAAGTGTTACTCACTTGACCCCTTTTGCTATTTAAAAACATTGAAGGGAGGAATATTACCTGAAAAGGGTTCAACAAAATATCGAAACTTATTATAGTAACGGATATTTAAAGAAATTCGATAGTCGACGATAAGATTTAATCTTATCACTGTATATCTACATTTTTTTCGAAATAAATATTTCAGCAAAAATCAGTGCTAATATTACGTAGTTCAACATTTAACTTAAAGAATCATTTTATTTATACTGGCTTGTCAGTGTAGTGCAGTAAGAGTAAATATGAACAACAAAAATAAATAAAAAATTGTAAAAAGATTCTCTAGAATTTTTTTTACATGCGTCACAATAATAATATCCTGTTTTTATTTATGAGAATGCTTGAAAAAAATTCAACCAATAATTTCTCAATTTATAGTCATTAATTAACTACATTAAATTTTAAAACATTTTCAGTTGGGCCACTACACACTTTTATACGCGATTTATCCTGTATGGACATAATCTACAATTTCTCAAATTTTGTTATGCATTGAACGGACGCAGAATAGTGTATCACTGGAATAATTGGTGTATAGGTATGTGAAAAACTTGGCAACCTTGCATGGACGTATGATTGAATGCAAATCAGACAAAAACGTATATGTTGGAAGTTCAAATACTTACGGCTGGGAGGAGCTGGAAGTACTTTGGAATGTCAAAAATGCAAATTTTTTTTGTATATATAAAGTAATTTAAACCGACAGTGGTATTCTAGATGCACAAAATATTCAAAAATTTATTCTTTCTAGTGGACGCACAAATACATTTCCTTGTACGGACGCACAATAGATAGCGTAAGTATTTGAACTTCCAACATGGTACTATTAATCAAGACTATCTATTAAGTTATAAAGTTAGTCACAACAACTCTGTTATTACTCAACCAAAAAAATTAAAAAATGTCACTTGAGTTTTGACATTCTGTCATTCCACATGAAAATAGTTCCTTCAATATATTTTCTAACTACATCCAAAACATATGTTTTGTTTTTTAAATAGCAAGATTAGTTTTATAAATTGTTAACTCACTTTACACGTAAGTTTTTTTCAAAATTATTTTACAAAAGATATACCAAAAAAATGTTCATATTTCAGCCTTGAAAAAGAAAATAGAATTTTTCGAAACGTTGAGTAGTAAATAAAAGTTTAATTCAGCCCTCCTTACGACGGAGTCCCTAAGATATATAAAACCTATTGAATTATCTACCGCCAATCCCCTTTTGTTTATACATATATATATATTGAGACGAATAATCAATTAACGAATAGTTACTATCAAATAATAGAAATAAATACCACAATCTATATCAAAGATTGGATAAATATTATAAAATGTAGTGATAAACATAACTATCCGTACAGAATTGTGTATTTGATAGTAGTAATAATAATAATGGTCGATAATTGAAATGTTATTTATTAGAAATATCAAAATTCAAAGTTACTTAAAATTAGATAAAATTATAAAATCATTTTATTTATTAATATAAGAAAATATAATTTGATGAATGACATTTCAAAGTAGATTGACATGTTTATCATTACTTAATTTTTAAGTGTAGAAAGATGGCATGGAGATTTTTTAGAAAGTGAAAGTAATCTTTATATGACGTTTGGGTGAAAAAAATTCGTTTAAAAAACCCTCTTAAAGTGATTATAGAATCGTGTTCGAGGGCTAGTTTCGGTGAAGATTGTTAAAGGGTTGATATAATCAGTTGAGGGGTATTTGGGTAGTCCTGCGGATCACCACCAGAAGGAGGTCTTAACTACTAAACCAAGTCAACATTTGGAAAAATTATCTTCCCGAAATGGACCATTAACTTCGAAGGCTTCACTCACGTATTTGAGATCTGTTCAGAATAACAGGGACTGCTCTTCATCAGAATATGGATCATCGCATTTGCATCATTCAAGTAGTTCGTCCAATGAGCATATGAGCACATCTTGTCATAACGGCATCACCGGGACCTCATTAATCCACACAGACTCTTCCGTTGCTGGAGACAGGCAGATCGTTTTCCAAATTGAACTTGGACTCTACCAACAAGCGTTGGTCAAGGTTAAATTTTCATTAATTATAATTTATCTAGGTTATAGTCCGGTTAATTCTTGGAATTGATCCTTTAGTAACAGTGACGTCACGGTTATCCATAATTGGAACTGTTATTTTTAAATTATTATCTGTTTGCATTTATTATTTTGTGGTATTTGTTGTATTGTTGTGATTTATTGAATAATAACTTGTTTCATGTGGTTCCTTTTGTTGCCTTCAGATCAGTCTACCTTATCGTTCTGTTATTGACGAGCGTTACAACCGAATTCACATATACCCTGAGAATAAATAACTAATTAATTAAGAATAAATTGGACAACACAAGTGGTTTCCCAATGTAAGATATTGAAATTAAAAAAAAAATATCATCTCAACTGCCGCCCAACGTTCTGGCGTTCGATTCAATGACAGAAACAGGTTACAATTAAAGACTAGCGTAAAAAAATATTAGATTATAATGACTGAAGGAAAAATAGATATCAATAACCTAACTGTAGAAGAGCTTAAGGAACAATTAAAATCAAGAAATATAGATACAAAAGGAAACAAACAAACATTAAAGGAACGATTAACCGCAGCCATGGAAGGAAAAGAAGTAAAAATAACAGGACATGAAAAAGGAGATAGTTCAATAGAAGGGGTACAACAGCACACCCAAGAAAAATCGAACGAAAATGAAGAACTGATAAAGATGATAAGGACCATAATGTCTGATATCCAAAGCACAAAGGAAGAAATAAAAGATGCAAAGGAAGAAATGAAAGGTGATTTTAAGGAAGAAATAAAAGGAACAAAGGAAGAAATAAAAGGAGCAAAGGAAGAAATCAATAGAAAATTGGATAAACAAGAAGAGAAGATCGAAAAACACGTGGTGGAAATGAGGAGACAATTAGAAGAACATAAGAAAGAACAAGAAAAAAGAATGAATGAACTACAGGCAAGCTTGATCCAAGAAAGTATAAATAGAAATCAAGAAATAGAAAACATGAGAAACAAGATAAGAGGGGAAGAAAAAGAGCAAACAGAAAAGGTAGAAAGAAGTATAATGAAAACTAATAGAAGGATACAAGATGTGGAAGAAGGTATACAGTTAAATTTATCGATAGCTGAAGAAATGAATTTGAAAACGCAGAAGGAACTAATTCGAGAAATGGACGTGAAATTACAACAAATCAAAGGAAACAAGAATATGAGGGACTTTGAAACTTTGGAGGAAGAGATAAAAGATGATTTCAAGAAGAAAATGATAGAGTTAGAAAAGGAAATAGAAAATGTAAAGAATAAAACTCAACAGAGTAATAACGAAATACAAGGAACCAATTACCTAATATGCAATCATGGGGAGAGCAATTTGAAATTTGATGGGGACATACGCAAAATGCACCCAAAAGTTTTCATCAAATGCCTTAAAAATAAACTTAGAAATGCATTGAATATTGACGATCTGAAGGAGACAATAAGGTCTCATTTGATAAATCAAGCATTGCTCTGGTTTACGTGCAATGATACAAATACCAATGATTTTAACGATTTTGAAATATCATTCTTGAAACAATATTGGGGGGAAACAGAACAAGGTTACGTGAGGGAAAAATTATATTTTGGAAAATTTGATAGCAAAACAAGTAGCAATATGAGTAATTACGCACTCTCAATATTCTCTCAAGCACAATATTTAGAACCAGTTTTTTCAGAGAACGAAATCATTATTTTCTTATCTCGACATTTTAATGTAAATGTAACACAAGGTATAGCCATACAGAATATTAATAACTTTCAATCATTATTAGATTATTTAAATAGAGTTCAGAGAACAATAAATACCAGTGAAAGAACTGACAACAGAGATAACCAGAGAAATGACAATAGAACAAATGACAATAATAGAGGTAATAACAATTATTGCAGACAAAGACAACTCAATAACTGGAATAATAATAACAACAATTATCCTAACAATAACTACAACAACAGAAATGACAATAATACCAGGAGATATGATAGAAACAATGAACGGAGTAACAATAATAGATATGCAAATTACCTTGAAAGGAGACAACAACCTTACAATAACTATCAACAAAGACAAAGAATAAATTCAGACGGAGATATAAGACGAACTAACACTATAAGAAGAGATAATAGGGACAATAGAACTAATAGTATGGACAGGAATAATAATGACACGGATAACGGAGACAATAATTATAATAGGGTTAACAATAACAATGATGTTGCGAATACGTCATCTTCTGGTGCGGAACAGCAGTTTTTCCACTAGAGGGTGAGTATGGTAAGCTAAGTTGGTGCAGCTATATTCACCCGCGCGAATTGTCAAGGTACAAGATCAACTAGAACAAAATAATGAAACATTAATTTACATATATGGTTCATTAGAGGATACAACAGTAAAAATATTGATCGATACTGGGTCGGAAATATCTTTAATCAATAAAAACTTTGCAAATAAATTAAAAACGTCAAACAAAAACCTTATCAAAGTTCAAAAAATAAATTTAATTGGCATAAACCAAAAGAAACTAACTTTCTCAGATACTACTATAACAGTAGAACTAAAATTAAAGAACAACAATACTTTCATACAACTGTTGGTGGAAGATATAGAATGTGACATATCTGATATTTTACATGAAAAGGAAGTTATCATCAGTTACGAAGAAAAGTACGTAATTTTCAATGAAGAAAGAATGAATTTTAATTATGAAGAAAAGAATAATGCTTCGAGAACAAGTGGAGAATTTGAAGAGGAGAACAAATATATTAATTTTAATATGGGAATTGAAGATGATATGGAGGAGATAGATTGTTATAGACAGGAAGGAAAAATGAGTGGAAATAAGAAGTTGGATGGCAATGAAGAAATTAATTTAAATAATAATAATCTGCCGGAGTGGCATTTGGATATAGATGGAAAAATAGAATGGATAAACAAGGTAGTAGGAATATTGAAAGAACATAAAAGTTTGATCAGTGAAGAATCTCGAATTGCGAAAAACTACGTACATAAAATCCAATTGGAACAAGAAAACTGCCATGGCATAAACAGCTATAAGTTGATGTATCCTGATACCAATAGAGAACGCGGAATATTTCATATAAACCAGTTGCACCAATTTAATACAAACCATACATAATTAAAATCTTGAAATATTAATAATTAGTTAGAAATAGAGAGTTAATAATAGTAATTTTAAAATTTTATACGTTATGGTAAATTTCTCCAAAATATTCTTGTCGATCGAAGAATAGTTTTGAAGAACTTTAGGGAATGTTGAGACGAATAATCAATTAACGAATAGTTACTATCAAATAATAGAAATAAATACCACAATCTATATCAAAGATTAAATAAATATTATAAAATGTATTGATAAACATAACTATCAGTACAGAATTGTTTATTTGATAGTAGTAATAATAATAATGGTCGATAATTGAAATGTTATTTATTAGAAATGTAATGTAAGATATTGAAATTAAAAAAAATATCATCTCAACATATATATGTATATATATATACCAATTAATGTTCAGATCCTATGGTTTTTAGGATCAAAACACTTTAAGTTTAACGAACTTGTCGCGAGTTACACGAAACTCTAGATTAAGAGCCTGTGTGTCTATAAAATGAATGAATGAATGAAACTAGGACCTAATTTCTAAAAACTGTAACTGACATTATATAAAAAAACTAATAATATTTTTCTTGACAGTGACACGAGAATGATAGTCTGATTTTTACAAGTTGAGGTAACGCACTTAAACTTATTCACAGGTTTTTCCTACATCTAAACTAAACTACTGAACATTTTTGACATATTGCCTAAAATTTCAAATGATCATTCCAAAAGTGGTTGCGAATTGTGTTGTCTTTTAACATCTAGAGAAAATATATTTTAATTATTTAAAGAGATTTGAACATAAAAAATGAAAATGGCGTTACAGTATATGAAAGCACGGAAATGATAAAAATATGGGAAAAGTATTATAGCAGAATGTTTCATGAAGATGATGTTGAGGACCCCAGGGTAACTGCCCCTCTGAAAAAAAATAGTGACTGAAATAAAAAGAACTATCAATTGAAACGCCATAGGAGAAGACAAAATAGCAGCGGATATGTTGAAGTATGGCGGGAAATATAATGCCAAACGAATGGAATAATAACACCCATCCACAAAAAAGGAGATAAGGAAGTCTGCAAAAACTATAGACCGATAACCCTACTCAATACCACCTACAAAATACTTGCAAACATAATAAATCAAAAACTGAAGGCATACACAGAAAAAATAATAGGAGACTACCAAAACGGGTTTAGACCAGGAAAATCAACAGTAACGGCAATAAACACCATCGAACAAATCCTTGAAAAATCCCTCGAATACAATAATGCTCTAAACGTCATTTTTATAGACTTCAGGAACGCATTTGACACAATCATAAGACACAAGATTATAGAAACACTAAAAATACTAGGAATCCCAAAGAAGCTTATGGAATTGGTGGAAATGACCCTACAAACACTAAAGGGAAAGTAAAATTCCAAGGTGAAATTTCAGAAGAATTTAAAATGAATAAAGGTGTAAAACAGGGAGGCTCAATTTCTCCAACACTGTTCAACCTAGTACTCGAATCAATTTTAAGGAATGCAAACTTGAACGAGAAAAATATTAGAGTGAACGAGACCCAGTTAATTGCTTATGCCGACGACCTCACTATAGTGGCTAGAACTGAGAAAAGTCTAATAAAAGCAGTAGAGAAGCTTAACGCAGAGGCACAAAGATTCGGGCTACGAATAAATGAAGACAAAATAAAATATATGCGAGTGGGGAAAGAAAAACAGAACAAGGGGAAAGAAAAACAGAACAATGATACTCACTTAAGAATCAAAAATTACAAAAATCACAAGTTTGGAATTGTATCAAGCTTCAATTATTCAGGAACATCTAGAGGGGACAAACTTGTAAAGACAAGATAAAAGATAGAATAATGAAAGGAAACCAAATTCTTGGCATAAATAAGAAATTATTAAAATCTAAATCGATCAGCAAAAAAACAAAAATACAAATCTATGAGACTTTGATCAGACCAGTCATTAGTTACGCACTCGAAACAACAACGATAAACAAAAAAGAAGAAGAAGAAGATCTAAAAATAATAGGAAGGAAAATATTGAGAACAATACTTGGACCAGACATAACAAGAGATGGAGAAAGAAGATTAAAAAGAAACATGGAAATAGAAAAGGAAGCAGGTTGAGAAAATATAGTCCGATATATAAAAGCAAGGAGACTGGAATGGATGGAATGGATGAGAAGAGCACCAACAGAAATATTAAAAAGAATAACAACATGGGACCATTGAAGACGAGAACAAGAGGAAGACCACGAAGCAGATGGTGGGATCAAGTAGAGGAAAATATAAAAGCATTGAAAATCAGAGACTGGAAAACAAAATGCAGAGATAGAAGAAAATGGAGAACTATAACAAATGAGGCCAGGACAGATAAAAAATTATAGTCGCAATGATATAAGAAGAGTTATCCACCTCGTCAATAGGATTAAACACAGCTCTATTGAGCTAGCCATAATCCCTCGGGATTGAACGGCCATGATGATGATCTATAAATCTTTATTTATCATCAATTGTTTTTACATTAGTGCATACATGATACAACGATATGCGAGTTTATCGCCACGCCGGTGTTCTGGCTCCGTTGGTCCATGCTGCCACATTTTCTCCCTCCATAACGGCTCCTTGCATTGAAGCATTATCCCTTTGTTCACGTGGTTTATGACCTATAATAGGTCCAGTCGAATCTAACAGCTAACATTCCCTCAGAGAATAATTGGTTTTTCCCTGAAAAGCTACTGAAAAACAGGGTCTCATATTTATGGCATCTGACTAACCTAATTTGAAATCTGTTGGTTAAATAGTTAAAATCTATGTACACCCTTTCATACTTCATTCATTCTTTCGTACAACTCATCCGCGTTCTTTCATCCGTCTCCATTTATTTTATCCTAATAGCAGTTTGTTGGTGCTATAGTTCTTGGTGTATATACAGTATGTACAGCTTACTTATAATATTTATACAATGTTAAAACGTTCGGAGCTGCATTAAAATGTTTGAATGCAGGAGACTGTAACCTTTGTGTCGTCCTGCGCGATGTTTTCTAATCTTTTGTTTCAAATTATCCGGTAGACAGTAGTCATAATAATTGGCTGCTAAATTTAGTAAATAAGGTTTGATGTACCCCATTTGTGAGTGCTGGTGAGTGAGTGAAGTCGAACCTTTTGCATACTGCCATTCTTATGCATCTGTTCTGCACAACTTGCATCTGCTTGAATAGTGAATCCGTGGTGAAGCAGAAGACTGGATATGATGATGATGATGATGATGTATGGAGGATACGTCACTCCAGTTTCATTGTCCTTACATCTCGTAATAAACGGAGTATATTTTTTCTCATACCGAGATAATGACTAGTGGGTTTTGAATTAATTATTTGTGCTCTGGAGTAGGTTAACTTAAATCTAGATACCTACTCTTGCCGCTGGAATCTATCTCTTTTTATATGACAATTGTGGACTTTTAACACTTCTAAATACGAAGACTTTATTACAGTGTATGTAACTGCTTCGTTTTTGATGATACCTAATTGTCGACATTTCGAAGCTTAACATGCATGCATCCATCTGGTGTATTGTTTTTCTGGGGTTCGTAGTTATTTAAGGGAAACTCCTTTTCGCTTCAAGAGAGTTACGGCATTTACTTAGAGAATTATTTAGGTGAATGAATTAAGTTAAAGGGTATTTACAGCAGGCTGTTTTGGTCAGTTTTCGTTTTTGTGCCGTTGCACGCAGGGATTTTGGTGAATCACAAAGCTATATTTTTGAGGTTAATTAAAATGGAGGCAAAATGTTTGATAGATAATAAGGTGATGTTAAATTTTGTAATAAATAATTTCAAATGTTTTCCACCTATTGTATAATGTATAACTCAAGTTGATTTTACGCTGAAACGACATATTTTTCAACACTGCTGCCACCGAGCACAGTGCTTTCCTTGTTTAAAAAATTACATCTGCCAAAAATCTAAGCATAAACCAAATTTCTTCAAGTCTCATTGTTGTGTCAGAAAAGAATCCTTCTCAGACATGTTTGTGACAAGCAATACTGTGATAATGCATAAAAATATTCAATGTGGTGCTTCATTGCGTTGAAGTTACAGTCCTACAATATCATGAACTGTTAAAAAGATATATATATATATATCCTCCTAATAAAAAATCGTTCTATAAAGGCTAACCATCTCCTTTTCTTTTCGCGTCTAGAAGCAGAAAATATTTGCTGATAATGAGCAGTTCCAGTGATGAAAACGACATTGTTTTGTTTCTGTGACATCGGTGGATAGGAAGAAGACAACACAGATTGTTCATTGAACAAAATTTTAAAACTTGACTTTGTTTCTGTAAATTCTAGGAAGTGACACAACATTTTTCTCCTCCTATAAAATATCAAAGGAACTGAAACTCTTCCTCCAGTCATACATTTTTTCCTTTTATGAAACCGTTTCCATGCCGGGATCACTAAAACCTGCTGAACCTGCTGAACCTGCTGAACCTGCTGGCTTATTGTGCTCTACTACTACATTTAGTCCACCCACCCAGTTATCCCCGTACCTTCGAGTAGACAATGAAGGTCTATTGGATGTGCGCCATATGTTTGAGGTGGCACTTTGGCCTCTCGAAAATTGTTTGTCTCCTTGAGTCCAATACATCACAGTAAGATAAGATATGGGATACGGTGTCGATCTCCATTCCACAAAGTCTGCAGAAGAGACCTCCACTATTTAATCCCATTTTTTGCAAGTGGTCTTTTACCGGGGAATAACCCGTGGGATAACCTGAAATAACTCTCATCCGATTCCTACTGATATTTAGTAGATCTTTGGCCAGCTAAACACATGTATCGCCTATAAAGGTCTTACTGTGTACCTGATTTGGAGTGTTCCTCCACTGTAGACTTTGTCGGCTTTGTACCCATTTTTGTATTTGTCCTCGGACCACTTCCTTAGTGGTTCCGAGGACTGGTTCTGGTCCAATATATATCGTTGCTGAACCTCTTCTCGCGAGTTCATTCGCTTGTTCTTTTCCAGAAATATCGCCATGTCCCGGCACCTACACTATTCTTACTTTAATGTGGTCTGCCAGTTCATTTAGTTTTTTCTGGCATTCCTCTACCAGTCTGAATGTTACCTTGCGACTATTTAAAGCCACAAGCTGCTGCCTGGCTGTTTTCCTAGTGCGAAAAAACAACTTGTGCTCCTCATTTCACTCACTTTCATCTTGGGGAAACGACAGTCTGCTTGGGTCTTGCCAGTCCGTTCTGTGAGGTATATCTACCTACATATGTCAAACACTGGCTACATTGTGCCATGCTCTGCCAGTAGTATCCCTTCTTGAATACGCATGGAGGATGTAATTGTATAACTGGGTATACTTTTCTACTTACCCAGCAAATTTTATTCAAAACCTAAAGAAGTATTACAAATCATATTCAAATCAAGATGCGTATGACAAAAAATACACAAAATTATGACATTCATTGAGAGTTGAAACACATGTTTCACTCGAACAAAGTGCTTCTATTCTAATCTTGTGAGACTAAAAAGGAGAAGATCCACAATCCTTCGTTTCGAGACGTCCACCAAACAACCCCTGTTCGGAGCTGATTGATTTATTGATTGATTGGTTCGGCACCGGCAGCCAGTGGCTTAGAGACCTCGGCACCTCAGCCTTCTACCTTATTCCGTTTATGTGAAGAGACCAGTCGCCCTTATTAGGCTCAACAGTCTTTTCACTAGGTCCTTCTTGGATACTCTACTCCTAGGAGTCTATATCTCCAATGAGACAGTGCTTCACACTCGAAGATAATGTGAGAGGCTGTTTCCTCCTCTTCCATGCACAACCGAAAAATAGGTTCCTCCCTATATATGCCAATTGTATGCATGTGCTTCCTTAGGGTACAGTGACTGGTGAGTAATCCCGTCACTTTCTCCATCTGGCCCCTGCTGAGTTTTAATATTTCAGCAACTCCAAAGTTTTTTTGACCAGGAGTTTGGCAGGTCTCCAGTACGTCTGATGTTTAGTTAAAATCCACCGAGATGTACAAAAACGTGCAGCAGTTTTTGATATTCCAAATACTGGTTCAGGACAAGTGAATGCAGTTTCAGACCCTAGATTTGTCTGCCTTTTCATTGCCTACAATACCCTTGTGTCCCGGGACCCACTTGAGAGTTACTCTTTTATGGCTTGCCAGGTCAAAAGTTATTGAAGGCAGTCCCAGACTAGTCTATATCTGAACTGGGGACATACTAAAGATTTCAGTGCTGCCTGACTATCTGAAAGTATGAGGATTTTTTGGCCTCTATACCCCCCTTTCGATGTTTATTTGCAAACACGTTACGATAGCGTAGTTTTCTGGAATACAGATACAAGTTTCCCCAACGATTCGTGGACATTGCACCTGGGTCTGGCCACGTGGACTCCAGCTCCTGTTCCTATGTCAGTTTTAGATCCGTCTGTGTACCACACCAACGTTCCTTTCTGACTGCTGCCAATTCCCATTGCATTCCAGCATGTATGCAGCTATTCTCGCTTCCGCTTCAACATACCAGAGCAAGAGGCGGAAGATAGAGAATGGCTTCCATTGCTGCAGTCGGGCTGCTTGTCAGTCTCTCTAGCTTCCTTTTTCTAGTGGAGGGAATGAGAGCAGTTTTTGCAGGGTTCACCCTTGGGCATTTCCTCCTACACCATATCTCCACCATTGCGGGGCACAAATGCTTCGTTTAGGACGTCGAGTGAAAGAAAATAGCTCGTCATACTGAAATCGACCTCATCGCCGATCGATCCATGCGCGAAGGACCTTACTCTTCAAAGTAATTCAATATAGAATATAGCGACAAAAATAATAGGATAACAATACCACTACTTGACTTGAAAATATTGCCATTAAATGATATATAAATGGTTCTTGTACAATAAGAAAGACTGGGCCAGAAAAAAATAGTCGGAGAGTTTGGGAAATAGGCATCCTTCAATCTGAAAGTATTATTCCAATGTCGATTAGTCAAGCAGCCATTAAAGCACCGATCTCTTGTGTAATCAGTTCCAAAATGGTATAGAAATGCACAGGAAAACTTGATAACTGGACAAAACCAACACCGTCACTCCACTGTGGGTTCCAGACCATACTGGAATAAAAAGAAACAAAATAGCAAATAAGCTTGAAGAGAGATTGGCTGAAAAAAAGAGAAGATCTGATAACTGGAAAGATCTAGCAGGTCAAGGACGATTAAAACTACTTTTGGGAAAACGAACCAAGAAATGAAAAGAAGTATAAGCTAGATAATGAATTTAGTGAGAGTTTTGATAGGTTCGTTAACACGACTCTGTCGCCTGAATAAGCACCATTCTTGATTATTAAGAACACTTATATTCACACCAAAGTCTTATTCACACGTAAAATCCAGCGGATTTCGTAGAATATTCCACACATACATGTTGTATCAATGCAACGAATGCTAAATTATTAAATGGAAATTCAAAAATTACAGTGGAAATACGACGTTGCCATGACAACCCAGAGATAATTCCACGTTGTCATGAAAACCGTTGACTGACAACATTAAAATAATGAACGTGAAACGTCAAAGAACAGTTTCTTAGAGGTTATGAATCGATTCGGAGATATATTATAACAGAATGGGAAATTGACAAAAATGTAATCAAAAGTGTACCCAAAAACACGGAAAAGAGTAAGAATAGTGTATGGAGATAATTTATGTTATTTTGCGACGAAAAAAAGTACAAATTCAATATAGTGGAGATATACAGTAATTTGTATTTTTATTCGAGAAATATTCTCCCTAAATATCGCTTGTGCTTAAAAATTAACCGGATAATTTCCATTCAAGCTTGTTGTCTAATTCCACTCGTTCTTCGAACTCGTGGAATTATTAACAGCAAGCTTTCATGGAAATTATCGGTAATTTTTAAGCACTCGTGGTATTACCCCCGAAAATTCCAGACCTGTGATTTTTAAAAATCAAAATGAGATTTTTTGACAGATCACCATGGCAACGGATGCATTTTAGCGGAAATTTTTTCTTCGTGGGTACCCAACAGCGAATTATACTGGGAATTCTTTTGACATTTATAATGTCAGAAGATTTTTTTGACAGTCTGGTTTTTATTTGCATAAAAGCAATTTTCTACCACTTGTAGTTGCTCAAAGCTTATGTTATACTGTGTTGTGTCTCGAGATGGTATTTTCGTGCAACTACAACGAGTAGAAATCAACAATTTAAAGGTCTAAATTGCTACCAAAACATTTTTTTACGTCGTGCCGCTTGACAGCTTCAAAACACAATTTGGTGTAGAATTTTCTTACCGAATACCACACGAGGTCAAATTAGATCCATAAAATTTTTTCTCGCTCATGAATATTTATAGAAAATTATCCCTCGTCTTCGATAATTTTCAAAATATACACGAGCTCGAAAAAATTTCCGGGAATAATTTGACCTCTAGTGGTATTACTAGTGAAATTTTTTTTCATCTGTCAAATTTGACATTTCAACAATGTTCTGACTATTTTTTGATTGTTGTTTTAGCCAATGAGCATACAATTAGACGATAATTTTGCACTAGTGCAAAATTATCAGGTCCTTTAACATAAATGCAGACGCAATTATAAACGTTTATTATTTATTAAAGTAACATGAAAACTGTTAAACCTAGTTATTGAAATTTTTACAATTAAAAACGCAATTATTGAAATTTATGACTGAACCAGTCGAAGTTTGTTGTTGGTCAGAAACATCGTTACTTGAAGCAGAAGTTGAAACTGAAAAAACACGAAACTCGTTGTTTTCACTGTTTCTCGTTTTCTTTATTAATTCCTCGTGAAACTCTTTATCGAGCTGTAAATAAGGTTTTATTGAACTGACATTTCCATGTCCCGTTATTTTCGTGAGCTGGTTTTCGTTTACCCCAACCTTGGCTAGATGGCTTACGGCAGTTGCTCGGTGAGAATGGTTTGTAAATTTGAACTTTTCGCTATCGAGACCTGCTTTTTGGACGGACAGCTTTGTCCATTTTGCGATCTCGTTTCTGTTAACTGGGATGTTCTTGAACCATAATTTTACCATTCTCGATTCGGTGTAAGAAACAGACGGTTCGTCTTCACGTTAGATCCTCGTTTTGACAAAAGTTTTTTGTATAATCTTGAAGGAAAAAAGCTTTGATAAGAAAAATTAAATGAAAAAACGGTTAATTTGACCTACCTAACGGGGCAGATGTCTTCATGATTAACCATCTACTGTCTGTGAATCTGCGGCCTCCTCCTTGGCTATTCTATTTCTGCTTGCTCCATCATTAAACTTTTCTTCTTGAAAGAAATCCGTTAAACAGTTGGCTGCCTCACCTACTCGAAATGCTAGCTCATAAGATATGAGATGAAACATTTTTTTCTGCAGACACTCCGGCTTGTTTTTATCGTAAAGCTTCAAAATTTGCAGCAATTCTTTGTAGGTAAAAGCCGATAAGCTTGCTTTTCTCTTTTCCGGGTTCATTTGTAATATTTTGCGCGCAGCATTTCGTGCACCCCTTTTTTTTCGGCCAAGATGGGAAACTCATGTTCGAATGGGTCCAGGACCCAAACAGTGTTGGACTCATCCCCAAGGGGATGCCTACCAACCAAACCCACCTCAAACTCGCCGTTACCCCCACCTCGGAATCACTACCCTAGCATACTTCGAGATGGGCGGCGGTCCCTCGCACACTCCGCTCACACCGTCGTCTTCGCCCTAACTTTCACTCCCACCTCTTATGCCATATCGAGTCGTTCTCTCCCCCTGACCATGCTCTCTACTACGCCACTTACCTCCATCCATTCCTCCTCCCCCCTCAACATTATCTCCACCATGTTCTCCCAGTACACCGCCTCCCCTAGTTTCCTCTCCAACTTCTTCAGCACTTCCTCGTTCCTCCAGCATCTAAGCACATGCCCCACATCATCCTCCACTCCACACCTCTCGCACACTTCAGTCTCTCTTTTTCCAATCTTGTGGAGGTACCCTAATCTCGACCCATGTCCAGTGAACACCTGTGTCAAGAAGATCTCGTGCACCCCTAGCAGATTTAAATCTTACAGCATTAAATGGATCTATTGCAATGCCTAAATCTTCGCAATATTTTCCTGAACAAGTTTTGCTGTCACGTTCCACATTTTTTTCACCACACTTTCTTCATAAAGGGATCCATCCTTCTTGCGCATGTCCTTTAGAATGAAGGCAATTTTTCCCACCGAAGTTCCCCGTTCTAATAAGGCACAAAACTCTTGAAATTGTCTCCATACTGTCGTTTTAAACTTTTTTGTATTCGTTGGCGTAAGATTGTCTATATTCTTATCAGTATCTACAGCACAAGCGTTTCCAAATCACGACATTGCACTAAGAAAATTTTACAATGGGTTTTTTATAAAGCGTCGTTTACTAACAAATTTTTCATTGTCCGTAGCAAAGATTGTTTCAGACAGCTCCTACGCGCCTGTAATGCGTATAAAGTATACAATATTATTGTCGCCGCAGGTAACGGCAATGTGACAGCAACTGACAGTGATACAATACGATTTGATTGATTCATAAAATTTTCATATAAAATTTAACTCTTGCAATGGAAATGAACCGATAATTTTTGACAAATCTGCTCTCATGCAAGTTAAACTGAAAAAGGCACTCGAGCGCTTCGCGCACTCGTGCTATTTTTCAACTTAACTTGCATTCGAGCAACTCTCCCAAAAATTTTCGATGATTTTCATGGCACTAGTTAAATAACAACTGATAATTAATTTGACAACAGCAGATGACAGTTAATGTCACAGCCTTTCTCGCATCGTGCCGTATCATAGTAACGGACGAAAAGTGATTGCGAACAAAAAGTGTTAGCGGACGAAAAGTACTTGACGTCAAAAATAGACGATTTTTCATCCGGAAATTAGTACGTAAAATGTAATTTTTTGTAAAGGTCGACGAAAAAATAATGTATAGTGTCGAAACGCATGCAAAATGTGAGAGATATATAGATATGTAGTATGATGAATTTTATGTTTCCAAGTTTTTATCACGAAAAACCGTAGAAAAAGGGTATTGGAGTACTATTTATCATTATTCATTTTCCTTCATCAGCCTATTAGTATTGAAAATGCATAAAAAGTGTAAGATTCCAAATAGTTTTTTTATGAAAAAAATTTGAAGCGACACGACCAATTCTACCACAATTTAACCCAATCTAATGATCTTGTGTATACATATATTCGAACTGAATGGACCCATACCAATAATCACACCCACAAGTTTATGCGGTGGGCTTGGAGGCAATTCTCTCACTACAATAATTAGAATTTCATGTGTTATGTAATCGGAATCAGGATGGGATTGGCCCATGGGGAAAAGCGATGATTTCCCGATGGGCTACTTTAATTGGAAATCCACTGTTGCAACACTGACTGACTTCGGGAGAATTTATCGACAGATATTTGGTTCGGTGTTCAGAATTTCTACAAAAAAAAAGTTACAACAGGTGAAACATGATGATGCATCGGGTGAAATATAGACTGTGGGAATTTTGGATACCTTGGTGTTGTTTTTATTCGCTTGGAATGTTTGTTTCTGCTGAGCGGTGTGTTTCTACAAAATACGGTAATTTATGTTTTTTCCACTTCCAATGATAAAATTATAGAGCTTCCAGGAGCGCACCTACAGTCATAATTATTGCGTTACGAAATGTTTTGGTAGATTTCGATTAAAATAATCTGTTTCAGCAGCCTTCCTGTATAACAGATGTTTTACTCATCCAAATTAACGTTTAATTATTGAGAGAATTAATCGATTGAATAATTTGCAAGTCATCGAGCTTCTGTTTTCAAACTGTGGCAACGTTGACTTTGTACTGTTAAGAAGTTAATAATTACTCTCTAAAGGTTCGGTTCCTTCCATGCGGCCGTCACATGCGATAGTCGCAGTGCGACAGTCGCAACGTACTCCTACTTATGTTCTTAAATGTACCCGTTTCTTTCCGAGCGACCATCCTGCGCGTTAGCCTTAAACGACTGCGATCGGCTGCTCGAGAAGCAGTGTAGTCGCAGCCGTGAGAGCATTTGGAATGCATTTGTGTTGTTTTTGTCTGAATTTCTTTTGGTATTTCATGAGTTATTGGATATTGAACTCGGTTGTATGGCTTCTTTTATTAGGTCAAGAATAAAGTTGAACTGTGCTTTATTCAGTCTAAAATATTCTCTACATTTTACTTCATCGTCCTGCAAATGTCGATTTATCAGTGTAGTATAAAATCCCTCGGAGGCACATTTCTTTAAATATCAGATTTACAGGGGCATTGCTTTTTTTCATGTTGGCTAATTGTGACAATATTTCGTCATCCTCTTCTTCTTCTACTAATAAATACATTACGAGATCCTCCATCACGACTTCAGCCAAAGATAAGTTTCTTTGCACTGATTGTTTTGCTGTCGCGAGCTTGAGCCGCGGCCCTAAGAAACCACTCGACTGAACGGCAGTCGCATGCGACGGCCGCATCGATGGAACCGTACCTTAACAGTTTTGCATAAAATTCAAGTTTTTTACAAATATAAATATTGAAACTTTATACAACAGCTATTTAAAGTGATTAGGATAGCATAGTGATAGTTCAATGTCGTGTTGTTTACTAACAAATACAAGAATATAGTAAAATAAACTTAAAAATATATTGGACCGTTATCATATTGGACATTCAAATTGCTTTTGGTGGTGCCAAGTTTATTTAAATCCGTGAGGTTGTTGTCTATTCAATATCAATGGATCAAATAAAAAATATGCTGGAAAATATACAGCTCAGGTTAAATCAGATGGATACCAAACTTGATAAATTAACTTCTGAGTTGGTAGAATTGAAGCAAGAAAATATAATAAGAAAAGAAAATAAGGAAGGAAATAAGAAGGAAGAATACCGCGATTAAGGGTGCACAAGATTAAGAAAATGAAACCAGCGAAGAAACAATGAAAACTTTGGACAAGTACTTCAGGGGATGAGCGTTATCACTGATATTAACATGGATATAGATTATATAAGACGAATTGGGAAATACAATATGAATAAAACTAGGCCAATATTGGTTAAATTAACTAGGGAATATGAAAAATTTGAAATTCTGAGAAAAGCAAAAACATTGAAAGGATCAAAATTGTGGATTGACCACGACAACCCAAAAACAGTCCAAAATAAACGTCAAGCATTAATTCCCCAATTAAAGGAGGCATGGCAAAAAGGATATTGGGCACTGTGACGCGTTTTACCTACCCTTTGGATTTTACCAACAGGGCACGCCAGTTTTGACACCTTCGAAACCTTACACTTTCTCGGGCGCCAGATTTTTAACGTGGTTAACTCCACGGCCCCTTGACTTCGATCGTCAAGAGTTCCAGGTAGCCTCAGATGGAGGTACGGTAATTTCCAGGGGTCTAGTTATATCCAATCCGGCCGGGTTAATGGTCCTTAGTAGTCCTGAAACAAAAGTTCACTCTCCTGGCCCACAATGCGGTGAAGCTAAATTCGTGCATCTAAGCAACTACTCTACTATAGGGAAACTCTACACTCTACAGTACGTCAGAAAAACACACAGGTTCAGTTAAGTTTTTATTACTACACTCACCCTCAATAGTAGGTATATATGTTACAATAATAATTTACAAAATGAAACAATACCCTGGTATCCAAAAAGCACAAAAATATAATTACTATACGGTGATCTATGAGTTATATGTACATTAAACATGCGTTAATAGCCATAATAGAGACGAAGCGGGCAGGACATAAGCGAAAATGGTTTATAAACACATTCAAATGTTTTGTATGAAAAAGAAGCGGTAAAAAACACAAAGCAAAATTATGTTTCAGGTGTCTTTTCACTAATTCGGTTACTTAAAATAAAAAAAATAAAACATTACTTCTAACAAAACTTTTAATCAATTCGGAAAAAGAAGAGGTGAAAGGGTGTGGTCCCAGAACTAAAATACCAAAGAGCCCTGGCTTAGACGCCTGGCACTCCTCAATATTTCGATCGAGAACAGTTTTACAAATTAAACTATCAAAGAGCCCTGGCTAAGCCGCCTGGCACTTCCCAATATTTCAATCGGGACGTGAAATCGTAATCGGGAATGAATATAAAAGGGGGTAGTCCCGGACTAAAATATCAAAGAGCCCTGGCTTAGACGCCTGGCACTCCTCAATATTTCAATCGGGACGTGAAATGGAAATCGAGAATAAATATTAAAGGGTGTAGTCCCCGGATTAAAATATCCAAGAGCCCAGGCTTAGACGCCTGGCACTCCTCAAGATTTTAATCTAGAACGGTTTTACGAATTAAACTATCAAAGAGCCCTGGCTAAGACGCCTGGCACTCCACAATATTTCAATCGGGACGGGATTGGAAATCGGGAGGAAATACCAAAGGATTTTCAAAAGGTAATTATACTTGAGTTCGGAAATATTTGTTATGAAACGGAAATATTGAAACTTACTGTAAAATTTAATTCTAATGCAATGGAATAGACTTTATTTATTAGTGATTGAAAAGACCACCTATTTAAAATATATATAATCCAATCAACTCTTACCTTCACAGCAACGGTTTCAACTTAAAAATAAAAATTTACTATATAAAAAAAAACCAAAACAAACGGACTAAAAATCGAAAAAAATTCGGCGGACGGAGCGTTCAATGCTAGCGACTCATATCTTCGCCAGCCAGCACTCAACTCCTTGTCGACTCGCCGCTCCAGCCTTCCTCGATTCAGACTGCTTTCCAACTCTCTTGGTTAGTACGACCTGCGCGCTACTTCTTTCGCGACAGTGGGGAACCATGAATGTTTACAATCATATCGCGGTTGGAATTTGACATTTTAAATTAAAAATCGGAATGGATATTTCATAACAAAATATTTCTACACAGAAGTCAGAGGATATCACGGATTATATACAATATTAAATGAAAATATATTCGGAAACTTAAAAATAACTATTGTCGGAAAATTAACTTCGTTACATCTTCCCCTTACTTCGGTAAAAAAAAATTAAAGGACGCGAGCATCGCTTGCGTACTTTACATTTTTTTTTTTTCTAATTACTTACTACTCTAGAAACAAATTATCACTAAATTACAACTTAATACTAAATACAGTCTTTGTCACATGATCCGGACTTATCTTCTACGCAAGGGTGTTCAGCGTCTGTAGCCTCTGCTATGAACTCCGGAGCTTGGACCAAATCCTCGGGCTCTGATATTTCGGTGCAGGCGGGAGTAGCTCTCGCGTAGGCGGTTGAGACAGGGATCGGCTCTCGGGGTGGTGCGTCGCACCGCGGTTTCATCCCGAAATAAACTACTTAGCTGCGGGTTTTAAATCCTTAATGTGTATTCGGTTATACCGCTTGCCGTTTTCGTCTCTTAAATCATATACTACCGGAGAAACGACGCGGACAACTTCATAAGGCCCAGAGTATTTCGGGGCTAATTTCGCAGCTACATGATCGACGGCTGAAGACAAAGTATTTTCCTTCTTCATAACTTTGTCTTCCAAGGTGCATTTCCAGTCACGGCGACGTAAATTGTAATTGACTTTGACTGGTGAATGCTCTAGACAAATTTAAGCGGACAAGATCAAAACACTCTTGTAATTTATCAAGTTGCAAGAGATGCGGTTTTGCATCTGCCTCGACAGGGTTTTTCGTCTCGTCAACTGGACTTGAATTGGCTTCAGGTTTATCTTCAGTTTCCCTCTTGAGGGATTTCGGAATGTCGGGGTCTCGTCCGAAATTTAAAAAAGCAGGTGAAAAACCAGTAGAATCGTGTTTGGAGTTGTTCATCGCAAACTTCAAATCGGCTAATCTCAGGTCCCAATCTCGATGATCCTTTTCGCAATATTGCGCAATCATCGTTTTCAACGTTCGATTGGCTCTTTCCACCGGATTAGCTTGAGGGGTATACGGAGGCGTGAAACGATGTCGAATTCCCAATTCTTTTAACATACTCTTGAACAGTGTACTATTATACTGAGTTCCATTATCGGTTAAAACTGTACGGGGACATCCAAATATAGTGAGTATTTCTTCATAAAATGCGGTACTGATGCTACTGGCAGTAGCATTCCTCAATGCTTTACTTTGTACCCATTTGGTAAATCGGTCCTGGAACATTACAATATAGCAGTGACCCTTCTTACTTCGCGGCAATGGTCCAATGATATCGGAACTAACGGTATCCCATGGTCGTTGGTTTGGAGATGGTTGCATTTTTCCTGGAGGTTTCTGTTGTGACGGTTTGTACTTCTGGCATTGTAAACACCGGCGAACGTACTTGGTGATGTCTCGAAACATTCCAAGCCAATAGTACGACTTAGCAATACGGGTGATAGTCTTAGCAATTCCCAGATGCCCTGCATTAGGAGCATCATGTTTCTTTTGGAGGACTCGGGTTCTGTCGGATTTTGCTATGCACAGTTTCCATGGATCACTCATCTCAGGTTCTCTTAAATCATTTATATCCCAAAAATGAGTGTACAAACGGCCTTCTTTGATGCAGTAGTCAGGGAACTTGTCTGGTTCCTTCAGGACTTCTTCCTTTTTATTTCGGTACCATGAACATTCGATAGGTAAACCGGCCAAACAAAGTGCAGACGATTGATCGACTTCAAGTCTAGCGGGTAGTGGATTTCTCGATAGAGCGTCAGCCACATGGTTCAGAGCACCTTTACGATACTGTATCTCGAAGTCATATTGTTGCAGAAAGATACTCCATCGCGCTAAACGTCCGGACGGACTAGCTATGGAATGTAACCATCTAAGGGACTGATGATCGGTAACAACCGTGAAATGGTAGCCCTCTAAATAAGGACGCATCTTTTCAATCCCCCAAACAATGGCAAGACTTTCCTTTTCTGTGACTGAGTAATTTTTCTCTGCAGGACTCAGAGTGCGACTGGCATAGGCTACGACATGTTTATTTTCATCCTTCTGCTGAGTGAGGGCTATTCCCAAATATATTCGGAGGCATCGGTCTGAAGAGTGAACGGTATACTAAAATCGGGACAGCTTAATACAGGAGCTTCCGACAAACAGGTTTTAATTTTAGTGAAAGCGGTTTCTTGATCTGCAGTCCATTCCCATCGCTGAGATTTGCGAAGCAACTTTGTTAACGGAGCAACATTCTGTAAAAAGTACGGAACAAATCTTCTATACCATGAGGCAACTCCCAAAAATCTACTCAATTCCCGGACTTTCTTTGGGGCAGCAAACTTTACTATGCTTTCTACCTTTTCGGGATCGGTACGGATTCCATCTCCAGTAATGACATGGCCCAAATACTCCATAGATGGTAAACAGAAATGACATTTTTCCGGATTTAGTTTCAGCCGTGCTGCTCGTAATCGGCGGAACACTTCGGACAGATTTTCCAAATGTTGCTCAAACGATTCCCCCAGAACGATTATGTCATCCAAATATGCAAATGCGTAAGGGTCTAAATCCGGACCTATAAGTTGATCAACCAGTCTCTGGAAAGTGGCTGGTGCAGAGTGTAGTCCAAATGGTAAAACCGTGAATTGAAATAATCCACGTCCCGGTACGGTGAAGGCTGTGATAGGCTTACTTTCCGGTGTCAACGGGACCTGCCAATATATTTGGCTTTTCGCAGTTTATCCAGGATAGCATTGATAAATGGAAGCGGGTAGGCATCCTTCATGGTAACCTCATTAACTTTACGAAAGTCAATACAAAACCGGTTTTTCCCATCTTTCTTCTTTACTATTACAATCGGAGAACTGCACGGACTGGTAGAGGGTTCTATTACTCCTTCTTTCAACATGGCGTCTATTTCGGTATTGCAAATTTCTTGCATTTTCGGATTCTGAGGTCGGTATCTCTGTTTGATCGGACGGGGTTGTAGCAGACGGATTTCATGCTCAACTAGTGTCGTTGGACCTTGAATCTTCTCAAATTGCGGTAACTCTTGGTTCAGAAAGGTATTCAGTCTGTCTGTCTGTTCTTTTGATAAATTTCTTCCAGTAAGTGGAATTATGGTTTCCAATGGGCATCCGATATAACCAAAATTCTCGTCATCCTCTAAATCTTTCAGGGAGAACGCAGATAATTTAGAAAAGGGTTGCTCCTCATCGACCCCTAACACCAGGAAGGACGCAGAGACTTCAGTAACAAATTGCTCCTTGTTAACCCCTAACTCCAGGGAAAACGCAGAGACTTCGAAAATAGAGTTTTCTTTATCAACCCCCAACAACATCGGGAAGGAATCAGAAGTTCTAACAACGGACTGCTCCTTGTCAACCCCCAACTCCAGGGAAGACGTAGAGACTTCAGAAATAGATTGCTCTTTGTCAACCCCTAACTCCAGGGAAGACGCAGAGACTTCAGAAACAGACAGGTTTCCAGAACAGCGGTCTTCAGCAAAACGATGGTTGGTTTCTTCCTCACATATTATCGGTACATCGGCATCGATTTCTTTCATGGCTGTGTTCACTTTCTCCAATATTCCAACAGGACTTGCTAATGATGAACGCCTTACTAGTTCATTACACTGTTTTTTTCGAGCGAGGTTGTCTTGTCTCGAAATAGTCGCTCTCGATTGTTCCGCATCGGTTACAGGCCTTTGCGGGGTAGTGCGCGACGAACGAGTACGAGACCTCTGTCGATGGCTGCGGCTTATTGACCGCGAGCGGGAACGAGAAACATTTTTATGTTTTTTAACCTCTCGTTCTAGCTTTCTTAGCCGTTTGAACCTTGTGTCAGAGTAGTACGGAAGGCGCGTACTACATTGAAAAAATCATGTAATATTGAGGGCTGGACCTGAAATATAATCTTCATGAAACCAGACTAAGCTGCGATAGTGTTTGTAATAGCAGAGGAAGAAAATTACTAGATTTTATGTGTGTAAATGGATATTCTGTGCTTAACCGTAGATCTACCCTTGATACTCCCGTCTGGGGGCGGGCTCAGAAGAATACCCCCAGGGGATAGCCCACCTGTCGTAAAAGGCGACTAATAGGTTAGATTCCCAGGAATCTAGAGGAGTAAACCTCGATAAAAAAACCAGCAACATAGGGAAGGCAGCTATGTTGTGGTGTAGTGTAGGCAACGGAAGCCACTGCGTCCGGAGGCAACCGTGAGAAAAAGCCTAGAGAAGTAAACCTCGATAAAACAATCCGTAATCTACGTTGTTAGCTACCGTGGCAATGGATGAATGGCTGCGCGAAAGTCAGTCAGAAACGGTGCCTCCGGGATACCTGGTGACCTCCCGGAGTAACCAGCCTTACCACCACAAGCGGGGCTCTGTGGAGATGACAGGGGAGTGGGTGGATAGACTCAGAGTCTCAAGAAATAGGGAGGTGGTAATAGAGGCAAAGAAGGGGGTTGAGGTGAGGGGAATTCTGGGGGAGGTAGGAAGGGTAACAGGAGCTAGGGTGGTCGAAGCGGGGAGGGGAACAAAAACCATTAAAATGGTAGGGATAGAACCGTGGATGGAAGATGAAAAGGTGAGGGGGAAAATGGAGAATTTGATTGGGAAAGGGACAACGGTGATTAAAGTGGTAAGGGAGAGGAACGGGATGAAAATGGCGGTGGTGAGGGCGGAATGGGAAAAAGCGGTAGCCTTGTTGAAAAAAAAGGATATTAGATTGGGGTGCAACAGGGTAAATATTATAGAGGGTAGAGAGGATGACAGATGCTTTGGATGTGGGATAAAGGGCCATAAAGTAGCAGGGTGTAAGGTGAAGGTAGTCAAGGAGAGGAGTAAGTGTTGGCTTTGTAAGAGCGGGGATCACATGGCGAGAGACTGTCGGCAGGCTTTCCTTTGTAGGGTATGTGGGGAAAGGGGACACAAGCCAGGGGAGATAGAATGTAGTAGGGGAAGGGAAGAAGTAGAAGGAGACGATGGAAAAGGTGAAGGAAAAAATGGGAGGGACCCTCTGGACCCCTCAGAGGGACCCTCTGGTCAAATAGGAGGAAGGGGACAGCATTGCGCGGGAAGGAGGAATGTAGGGGATGTATGGAGAGTGTTACAGATAAATTTAGGGAAATGCAGGATAGCGCATGATATATTGGATGAAGTGATTTTTAGGAGGGAAGTGGATGTAGTGTGTGGATCCGAGGTGAATACTGGATACGTGGGGAAGCAGGGATGGATTATGGACGATACAGGAGAAGCAGGAATAAGAGTGGTGGGGGATGGATTGAGGGCGGATGAAGTGAGGAAGGGAAATGGATGGGTGGTAGTGCGAATGGGAGACATGGTGGTGTATAGTGTGTATATAAGCCCAAATGTCAGCCTGGAAGAATATGAGAGGAGCATGACAGGATTAGAGGACGATCTGAGGGTGTCAAAAGGAAAAAGGAGGATCATAAGGAGAATGGTGGCAGGGGACTTCAATGCGAAGAATACTATATGGGGGGGGGGGAAGAAAACGGACAGGAGAGGGGAGATCCTTGAGGAAGTGTTAACATCCAACGGGTTGGTGGTGCTGAATGATGGACTACTGCCCACCTTCGTGAGGGGTGACGGGGGTTCATCATTCATTGATATAACAGCATGTGATGAATGGCTGTGGGAAAGAGTGTTTAGTTGGGGGGTGCTGGAGGATGAGGAAAGCTTGAGCTTACATAGGTATGTGGAGACGGATATAAGGAAAGAGAGAAAGGATTTAGTGGAAGAGTGGGAATGGAAGTGGACGAAAGCCGAGGCAGAGAGTATGAGGAAGAAAGTAAGAGAAGAGATAGGAAGGGGACTTGAACATGATGCAGATGAATTGTACAATGTGATACAGGGCTGCAAAAGAGAGGGAAAGAGGAGCAATAGGCGTGAGCGGAGGGCCAATTACTGGTGGAATGAGGAAATAGAGGAGCTGTGGAGGGAGTGTAAGAAAGAACGAAGACGGATGCTGAGAGGAAGGGGAAGGATAGAGGGAAGAGGGAGATATAAAGAGAAGAAGGAACTGGAGCGTAGAGTGGAGAGGGAAAAAAGAGGGAAGTGGGAAGAGTTACTGGGGGAATTGGAAAGCAATCCATGGGGAAAGGCGTATGAGATAGCGGTGAAGAGGATGGGTGGAAATAGGAACGAGGTTCTAGAGGAGGATTGGGAGAAGGAGATTATAGAGAAATTGTTCAAAGGGGGAGAAGGAGGAGTGGGTGGCAGAATTCAGGAAATCCAAGATACAAGGGGGGTAGTGAGAATGAGGGGGATAAGGCCGGTAAAGAAGTGGGAGGTAGAAGATTGGGGGAGAAATATTAAAGAGAGAAAAGCCCCAGGGATAGATGGCCTGAGGGGTGATATGGTGAAGAGGCTGTTGGATGACAATAGGGAGTACTTCTGGGAACTATTCAACAGGGTGCTGAGGGAGGAGGAGTTCCCGGAAGGATGGAAGGTAGCCAGGGTGATACTGATGAAGAAGGCGGGTAGAGAGGGGAAGCGGGCGGGGGACTATAGGCCTATCAGCCTGCTGTGTGGTATGGGTAAATTGATGGAGGGGATAATAAGGGATAGGATTGAGGAGGAAGTTGGTAGGAATGGGGGTTTTAGGGTAAACCAGCATGGGTTCACGAAGGGGAAATCTTGCATCTCGGCACTGAGCAAGGTGATGGGTTTGGTGGAAAGAGCTAGGGAGGGCAGCTGGAGGAAGAAGAAATTGGCCCTACCCGTGTTCTTCGACGTCGGGAACGCGTTCAACAGTGTCAGCAAACGGGCAGTGTTGAGCGCGTTGCTGAGGCTTGGAGTGGAGCAGGGGTTGGTTAACCTGGTGGAGTACTACCTGACGGGGCGTGTGATTGTAGACTCCAGAGGGAGGAGATATGAGATGGAGGCTGAAGTGCCTCAGGGCTCGGTTCTTGGACCGACGCTCTGGAAGTGTGTGTTTGATGAGGTTTGTGGGATAGTATGTGAAGAGGGATGTGAGATTACGGTGTATGCGGATGATGTGTGTCTGGTATGTACGGCAAAGGGAGAGGCGGAGATAGAAAGAAAGGCGGAGAGAATGTGCAGGAAGATTGTGGAGAAGATAGAGCGGTGCGGACTGGAAGTGGCGGAAGAGAAGACGGTGGGGTTGCTAGTGAAATGACGGAGCAGGGCAAGGGAAGTGGGGGTGATGGTTAAGGGAAGGAGAACTCGCATGGAGGAGTCTGTGAAATACCTAGGGGTGTGGTTGGATAGCCAATTATCCTTCAAAACCCATATGGTAAATGCGGCAGAGAAGGGTAAAGTGAGGGCAGCATGGCTGGGGAGATTGATGTGTAATGTGAAAGGGCCGGGAGAGTGAAAGAGGATGGTAATTAGTAGGACGGTAGAGCAGAGTATGCTGTACGGTGCGGAGGTGTGGGGTGAAAGAGTGGGGGTGAATGCGAGGGTTAGGTCCCTTCTGCGGGTGCAGAGAGGGATACTGCTGAGGGTGGTGCAGGGGTACAGGACAGTGGGTGGACTGGCAGCAGCGGTGCTGGCAAGGTCCTACCCATTGGACGTGTTGGCTAGAGCTAGGAGCCAACGCTGGAGGGGTGCGACCAAAGAAGAGGTACGGGAATGGATGGAGGAGGAAATGGAGAGAAGGTGGGAGGAGTATGAGGGCGCGCTAAAAGGAGCGATTGGGAATAGGAGAGATTGGATGGACCGGAAATTCGGGGAGGTGAACTACTTCTTGACACAAGTGCTCACTGGACATGGGTCGAGAGTAGGGTACCTCCACAATATTGGGAAACGAGAGACTGGTGTTTGCGAGAGGTGTGAAGTGGAGGATGATGTGGGGCATGTGTTTAGATGCTGGAGGAACGAGGAAGTGCTGAAGAAGTTGGAGAGGAAACTAGGGGAGGCGGTGTACTGGGAAAACATGGTGGAGATAATGTTGAGGGGGGAGGAGGAATGGATGGAGGTGAGTGGAGTAGTAGAGAGCATGGTAAGGGGGAGAGAAGGACTCGATATGGCATGAGAGGCAGGAGTGATAGGAGGAAGAAGATGACGGTGTGAGCGGAGAGTGTGCGGGGGACCGTCGCCTTTCTCGAAGTATGCTAGGGTAGTGATTCCGAGGCGGGGGTAACGGCGAGTTTGAGGTGGGTTTGGTTGGTAGGCATCTCCTTGGGGATGAGTCCAACACTGTTTGGGTCCTGGACCCATTCGAACATGAGTTTCCCATCTCGGCCCGAAAAAAAAAAAAACCCTTGATACTCCAGCAAAATTCACTTATGTTAGTAGATTGGGTAAGAGTGTGATTGACTTGGTGTGGGTAAATGATATGAAGTACAAAACTTTTATGTAGGTGATAATGATTTTTTATCTGACCATTTTCCCATTAATATTTCACTGAACCAAATTACTAAAAATCCTAATGAACAAATGTTCAACAAGATAAAACAGAATGTTTTCTGTTGGAACGATACCATATCATTGCAATATAAAATAATAATTCAATCTTCAAATAGAACTTATTTTATTCCAAATTCTGATCAATCGTTTGACAATCTCTGTGGTGCTATACGTGAGTCAGCTATGGATCTGGGATTATATAAAGAAAACGAAACTATCAAAAATCAACATAATGTGAGGAAAAACAAACCTTGGTTTGATAAATCATGCAGGGAAGCAAAAAGAATATGATAATGTGTTTAAATTCAAATAAAAAACAAAATTTTCCTGACGTTTTAAAAACTCTTACATAACTGCCAAGTCGGCTTATAGAAATTTAATCAAAACTAAGAAAAAAGACTATAATTCTGAAATTATTTTTAAATTGTCAAATGTACGTGACTGCAAAGAATTTTGGTTAACGGTTTCGAAATGCTTCTTTACATGAAAATTTGCCAGTACAAACATGGGAAGAATTTTATGAGAATATGTACCCACCACGAGTAAATTATATAAGTAGTTTTCCAGACGCCCTTCATCCATATTTGGACTCTCCGTTTACAATGAATGAAATTTATATTGTTCTTAGTAGGTGTAAAAATAATAAATCACCAGGATCTGATGGTATCATATACGAATATTTCAAAAATTTACCAAATAACTGGGTTCTATGTTTAACATAATATTTGATTCTAGCGTAATACATATGTCATGGTCGAATATATTACTTTCAATGTTAGATAAAGGAGGTCCCGTAGAACTTCCTGAAAATTATAGAGGACTTGCGTTGATCAACTGTTGTGTCAAAATTTTCACTAGTTTGATTCTTCATAGGTTCGGTGTTCAGAATTTCTACAAAAAAAAAGTTACAACAGGTGAAACATGATGATGCATCGGGTGAAATATAGACTGTGGGAATTTTGGATACCTTGGTGTTGTTTTTATTCGCTTGAAATGTTTGTTTTTGCTGAGCGGTGTGTTTCTACAAAATACGGTAATTTATGTTTTTTCCACTTCCAATGATAAAATTATAGAGCTTCCAGGAGCGCACCTACAGTCATAATTATTGCGTTACGAAATGTTTTGGTAGATTTCGATTAAAATAATCTGTTTCAACAGCCTTCCTGTATAGCAGATGTTTTACTCATCCAAATTAACGTTTAATTATTGAGAGAATTAATCGATTGAATAATTTGCAAGTCATCGAGCTTCTGTTTTCAAACTGTGGCAACGTTGACTTTGTACTGTTAAGAAGTTAATAATTACTCTCTATGTCGGAGACCAGAAGACTCAATTTTAATAGTTGTCATAGAACTGTCAGTTAAGACAGAAGTTATAAATATAATTCGTTAATCAAAATATATTTTCACAATTCAGTTTTGTGTGATTCATTCGAACCTTCGTAAACCGGGGGAAGCGGGTAGCTTCTTGTTTGGGTACGAACAGAACATTTAGTGGCGACCGTGACAGGAAATATTACGTTTTAAAAGAAGTTATTCGCGATACTGGATTGTGAATTTGAACGTTTTGGTGGTTTGACCGAGTTTGTTGCACAAACTTTTACCGCGTTCTACAAGTATTTCGTATCGTTCCACCGAAAATTCGTTAGTAAATATGGCCAACGAAAAGAATTTGAAGAAAAGCCGGAAAGCAATTCGAGGCATGTTTACAAAATACGCGAATGAACTCGACGAATTATTTAGTGCTGATCCCGTGGATACAGAGTCGGTAGGGATAACATTCGAACTTTTAAGGACAAAATTTGATGAATTGAAAGTGTAACATGTCTATCGACCTGTTTCGATTTTACAGAATAAATCCTTTTAATTAGCGCTCGTCGTCACTAGCCACTCCCAATTATAGTTCTGTGATCCCAAACTCTTTAACCCTGACCATAAGACAATTGACGTCTGCCAACGGACGTTTCCATTATTTCAACGCCACGAGAAACACCCCTTTCCGTTATCGACCACCTACGGGGAAAGATCATCTTTCGCTATCTTTCATCTCTTAAGTACCTATCTTATGAATTTTGCTGTGGTAAGCACAGCCCCAAGGATATAACCCCGAGGATATAACCCCAAGAATATAACCCAAGGATATAACCCAAGGATATAACCCAAGAATATAACCCAAGGATATAACCCGAGAATATAACCCAAGAAAATAATCCAAGGATATAACCCCAAGACCTAGGCTATGATATAAGCCCTAGCCAAGGATAGAACCCCAGGATACAGCCCTAGATCAAAATACCGCCCTAGACCAGGACACATCAGTTCAGATCAATACCTGCCTACCTACTTCAGGAAACCACTCCTTATAAGCTAAGTACCTATAAAAGTACAAATTCCGTTATTCATTTCCTGTGGCAGAATAAATTAAAAATTTGTTTTTAATTCTTTTTTTTTATTAGAAATCCTCAACTATAAAAGTTGAGGGAGATATCGCCCGGGGTAATTTTTAGTAATGTTTTTTAATTATTAACTTTTATTATTTAAATTTAACAAGGCGTTTCTACCTTTTCCGCCTTAGTTTTTTTGGTATTTTTATCGTCAAAAAGGTAGTGGCGCCCTCAATTTTTACAACCCTTCTGTTATCCTTGTGTGACATAAACTTGGGGTCGAATCACCCTTGAGAGGAGTATCTAGCCGGAGCCCTTCGAGCTGGTGCCCTGTGAGGTTACAGCCATTTACCGTTACAAATTGGCGCCCATTGTTTTTGTTGCACAGTGTAACAGTTGGGTTGGAAGGATTTTAGTTTTTTTTTTATTTTTGCATATTCTCTTTTTTTAAATTTTTTTATCGTTCAATTTAGAATTTTTGCTTCCAACAACTAACTTTTTTAAAAAATTTCACTTTTTCAAGTAACTATCTTGTACCGACCCTGGACGATTTTAATTTTATCTCAACTACCTGCCTTATTTAAAATATATATTTTGGTCTACGATAACGAATATTCTCTGGGTTTATTTTTTTTAAGAGATAACGTAATATAGCACAATCTTTTGTTGTCCCGAGAACGGAATTTTGTTATTGATTTTTTTAGGAAAGGTGAATTACATCTAATTTGTTTGCAGTGTTGCCATGTTTTAAGTAAATTCTTAAGGTGTTTGTTTTCTGATAAGTTGTTATACTTTGTGTATCTGCATAGTTAAATTATCTTTTTCAGTTGAATTGTGTCTGGTTACACAAACTGAAATATCTTATCTTACCTATTTTTAATATTGTGAATCAAGTGCAGTGTTGCCAAAGTAACAATTTATCTTCAAACTCTCTTACTTTTTTTGTCTATATTGTTAATATAAAGTGCAGTGTTGCCAAATTAACAATTTATCGTTAATTATAAATATTTTGCAGTTCAGTTTTTTGATAACAGAGATTGTGATGTGTTACAATAATTTTATTGACAATTCATGATACATTTTTGATCTTGATCAGTTATATATTTTGATACTTATACTTTTTATGGAGTTATTATGCAACATTTTTATTACTACGTATGACTTGTTGAAAATATAGTACGGTTTTGTTTATTTTAATTGACATCTATCGGCAATAAGTATTTGTTGTTTTTATATCTACAGTCGTTCACGTACATACAGTTTCCATATCTATATCTCGTTGCCAGACATTTATGTTCACTCGGATTTTAGATCCTTTGCTTTCGCTAGTGCTATATGATTAGTACTGTTGATTTAGATACCGTCTCTTATTCTTTTTCTCTCATTTTAAACATTTTCAAGATGCAGGCCAATCATTTAGAGTCACTTACTTCAGAAACCGTTCCATTTACTTGGAGTTTCGCTATGGTTCTCCTAAAAAACGGTACAATCAAGTTTTTAGTTTATCATTGTTATTTCCCTTTCCGTTTTCTCCCTTACTTTAGGCAACTGCGTCATTCTCTTGGAGTTTCGCTATCGTTCTCCTACAAAAACGATACAATAGAGTTTTTTTTTCTCTTCTCTTTCCGTTTTCTTTCTTTTAGGTTACCGTGTTACTTACCGTCCCGATTACTCAACCCATACTCAACTTGGTTCGCAACTATTTTTACCCTCCGCGTAGAAAAGGAAGTAGACCAAGCTACATTGGAGTTTATACCGTTCTCCTAACAAAACGGCTCCTTTTCTAATCCCGCATTTCATTCATTCTGTTGCAAAACATAAAAATTCCGGCTAGACACCGTGAAAGCTCTCCATTGCGGAAATGGATTTTACGTCATTCAAATTTTTGGTCCCCCTTTTTGTTATATGTCTTTTTGTTGCCCCGAGTTTTCCTACCGTTTCTCAAACAAACAAATGGTAATTTTGCTTTTTATAACTAAGCTAGAGTCTCGATTGACGTACCGTAAGACGTTAGGCTCCAATTGGACTGGGCTGGCCTTTGCTGAAAGGCGGATTGCGCTCGGTTTACAAACACAATAGGTTTGAAAAATGACTGCTTAGTCGCTCTTTCTCTGCACCCTGGCATCTATAGCAATCTCGTCTCTTCTTCCTCTTGCCTTCAATGGCAGTTCTTCCTTAGTTTTTAGTCGTTTTTTATCTTTAGCCAGGTTGGCCACACTCTTGTAGAGTTCTGGACTGATATACCGTATTCCCTGACAGAGTCATGGGTGTAATTTTAGTAACAATACCTTTGTTCGATTTAACAAAGAGAGCATATCAACGGACTGAATGCATGTAGCTGGATTGACTTTCGGATCGATGACCAATTGCTACTGTGGACGCTAACTGGCAACCTCACCGAATGTCGATCGGGCGCTGTTGTTTCTGCCCTCTTCCTGTGCTCTCGGCGTATAAACCAGAATACCTTTTTGTCTGATCACGTGATAAGAATCTATCGTCTTTATTTTTATAATGTCGCCACAAACCATTCCTACCCACACATACCATTATTTCGACCTCGATTTAGCTTTCAGAATCACCCCATATACCTTCAATTCTCTTTTACTCTAAACCATTCAAATTAAGTATCTATGTATTCCTTTCCCTCACTTAACATACCTTTTGCGTTGCCGTATTGTGATACATGTAAACTACCTACCTTTATCGTATATTTTAGAACCGTTCCTTGTGGAGCACTATAAGTGTTGTCGCCCTGCCAAATAATCTTTTGCTAAGTTAAGTAGTATTTCACCCCTAGTGACGTCATTATGACAAATCTTTACTCTTTGCTCGGTGAAAATTAGGCTGATTTATGAATGAATTAGAATTCCGACGGAATTGCATTCTAAATCAATTTTAGGCTGACATCACTCACCGTGTTTATTTTTGTGTCTCTCCCGGAGACATTGGTTTGGTATTTCCTGGAATTTTTCGCTCTGCGTATCTGAGATCCCAGCGTTTTATCAAAACACACCCTACCGTACCTTATCTTATCGTTTCGCCTGCACTGAGAAATTATCGCACCCTATCGTTACCTTTTGTTCTCAGTGTGTGCTTTGTCTTATACGATGACATAACTACATGATAATCACAAGATGACAAAACTGCCTTACCGTTACCTTTGACAACTGCATTACCTTTACCTTTGACAATTGCCTTACCTTACCTAAGATACATAGATTTTGCAATGATACTTCACCCCTCCTTTTATCTTATTAAGCCCATTTTTCACAAAAAAAAATAATTCTTCGAATCATTTTTTTCCCGGAGGAGAGGGGGTGTAACATGACTATCGACCTGTTTCGATTTTACAGAATAAATCCTTTTAATTAGCGCTCGTCGTCACTAGCCACTCCCAATTATAGTTCTGTGATCCCAAACTCTTCAACCCTGACCGTAAGACAATTGACGTCTGCCAACGGACGTTTCCATTTTTTTCAACGCCACGAGAAACACCATCTTTCGCTATCTTTCATCTCTTAAGTACCTATCTTATGAATTTTGCTGTGGTAAGCACAGCCCCAAGGATATAACCCCGAGGATATAACCCCAAGAATATAACCCAAGGATATAACCCGAGAATATAACCCAAGAATATAACCCAAGGATATAACCCGAGAATATAACCCAAGAATATAATCCAAGGATATAACCCCAAGACCTAGGCTATGATATAAGCCCTAGCCAAGGATAGAACCCCAGGATACATCCCTAGATCAAAATACCGCCCTAGACCAGGACACATCAGTTCAGATCAATACCTGCCTACCTACTTCAGGAAACCACTCCATATAAGCTAAGTACCTATAAAAGTACAAATTCCGTTATTCATTTCCTGTGGCAGAATAAATTAAAAATTTGTTTTTAATTCTTTTTTTTTATTAGAAATCCTCAACTATAAAAGTTGAGGGAGATATCGCCCGGGGTAATTTTTAGTAATTTTTTTAATTATTAACTTTTATTATTTAAATTTTACAAGGCGTTTCTACCTTTTCCGCCTCAGTTTTTTTGGTATTTTTATCGTCAAAAACGTAGTGGCGCCCTCAATTTTTACAACCCTTCTGTTAACCTTGTGTGACATAAACTTGGGGTCGAATCACCCTTGAGAGGAGTCTCTAGCCGGAGCCGTTCGAGCTGGTGCCCTGTGAGGTTACAGCCATTTACCGTTACAAAAGTATTGAACAATCAAATCTATGAGCTTGTATTAGACAGTGCATCGGAAGAAGAATTGATTAGTGAAATTGAAAGTTGTGAGGATTACAATAAGAAGTATACCAAAACAAGAACAAAGCTTGAGAAAATAAAAGGTGATTTAACTACAGTGGTAAAGAATGCTCACATCTGCAATGTTCCCAACCAAAATTCCTTGGAAAGAACAAGTATGCATAAGTTTATGTTGCCAAAAGTAGAATTTAAACGTTACGACGGCGGTATAAAAGAGTGGTTATCCTTTTGGGCGCAGTTTAAGAAAATTCACAATGACAATTCTATTGACAATAGTGACCAAATTGAATACCTGATTCAAGCTACTGTCCCAAATAGCCGAGCTAGGCGATTAGTAGAAAGTTATCCAGCTATTGGGGAAAATTATGAAAAAATTATTGAAAGCATGCAAAGTAGGTTTGGCCGGGAGAATTTGCAGATCGAAGTGTATATTCGAGAACTTCTGAAACTAATCCTCAGCAATTCTGTCTCCAAACAAAAATTTGAAATTGCTGTTCTCTATGATCAAATAGAAACACAGTTGCGTGCACTCGAAACATTAGGCATATCCTCCGACAAGTGTTCTGCTATGCTGTACCCGCTAATCGAATCATGTTTACCACATGAAATGATCAGGGTTTGGCAACGTTCCTCGTTTTTCAATGATTCTTCGTGCGTAGAGACTACGAGTACACACTCTGGCGACGCAACCACTATTTCCTCTTTAGAAGTTCGTCTTAAAAATCTTATGTCATTTCTTAGACAGGAGGTGGAGAACGAACAAAGAATCGACTTAGCTGCCGAAGGTTTCGGAATTAAGGAGTCATCATCGTCTGATAAACACGATAAGCAGAGTTCCGCTATAGATAAGAAATTTAGACGTAACAGTGAAATCCCTACTGCGGCGGGACTTATGAATTGCGAAGTTACCACATGTATTTTTTGTACAGGGTCTCATGATAGTTCGAGCTGTTTCAAGGCGCGGAAGATGTCTTACGAGCAACGAAAGGAAGTACTCGCACAAAAAAAGGCCTGTTACCGCTGTCTAAAGGTGGGTCACCAGTCGAAAAGGTGTAGAAGTCGTCTAAGATGTATTTTATGTAAGCGTTCTCATATCGTTCTAATGTGTCCTGGCGTTCCTGACGTTATAGAAAATAAGCCGACCACCAGTGTAGAAGCGGCTGTTACGAGAGATGTTCAAAGGAATCAGACCCCATCCAATTATACAAGCACTCAGATATTTTTGCAGACGATTCGAATTATCCTGAAAAGTTTTGTTGGGTCTAGGGTAGTACGAGCCTTGATTGATAGTGGATCGCAAAGGTCGTACATTTTGAAAACCACTGCTAGACAGCTTGGATATAAACCTAAACGTTGCGAGAAAATCGTTCACAGTCTATTTGGTGGGAGACAGGTTTTAAATACCCACAACTGCTATGACATTACAATTTCCAACGGAGACTATAGCTACATGTTCGAAGCCCTCGATGAGACGACTATTTGTGGTGACATTGTTCCAGTTCTTCAAGGTCAGTGGACAGAGGAAATGAAATACTTCGATGCTGACATTTCTGACGCTGGAAACCCCGGTCCGATCGAGCTATTATTAGGAGCAGATGTCGCGGGAAGTTTGTATACCGGAAGACGCCGAGAATTAAAATGTGGCCTATTCGCAATTGAGACTCATTTTGGTTGGACGCTTATGGGAAAAATACCAACAACAAACAGTCGATCTGATGTGGTGACGACAACTCTGAATTTGTTTGTCAAAGATATGACAATTAGCGATATGTGGGAACTTGAGACTATTGGTATTAAAAATCCTTCAGACAAGCCTAACAAAGAAGAAAATGACATAGAGGCTAGGAAATTATTTCTACAGACAGTGAAAGTAGATAAAAATAAACGTTACGTGGTTCAACTTCCATGGATTGATGGACACCCCCCAATTCCGACAAATTACAAAATGGTTCGAAAGAGATTAATCAATACTGTTAGCAAGTTGAAAAAAAGGGGTTTTTGAGCTATATTATGATGTTTTTGCAGATTGGGAAAAAGAGGAGGTCATCGAGATAGTTGGATCATCTCAAGAAGTGGACCTAACTAAAGGTCATTATCTGCCACACCGACCAGTTATAAAAGAAAACAGATCCACCACCAAGATAAGACCAGTATTTGACGCATCGGCACATGAGACAGGGGAACCAGCATTGAACCACTGTTTAGAAAAAGGGCCTAATTTGATAGAGTTGATTCCGTCGTTGTTGCTCAGGTTTAGGGAAAATAAAATGGGAGACGGCAGATATCCGTAAAGCTTTTCTTCAAATAGGTCTCTGTGAAAATGATCGTGATTTCCTTAGATTTTCATGGTTCGATTCTCAATGTCAAGAAATTGTTTTGCGACACAAACGTGTGGTTTTTGGAGTCAACAGAAGCCCTTTTCTTTTAGGAGCAACGATAGAATATCATTTATCTACGTATCTCGAAAAGGGTCCCAATTCAGGAAAATATTCTCGAGAAACCCTTGAACGGTTGAGCAAGAGTTTCTACGTTGACAATTGCGTCGCTAGCCTGCATGATGAAAGATCCCTGTCTGAATTCATTAAGGAAGCAACTGCAGTTATGGCCGAAGGTCAGTTTGAATTAAGAGGGTGGGAGTACACCGGCTCTGCTACCTGTGATACCTGTCCCCTCCTAGGTTTAGTCTGGGATCCGCAGGGAGACGTTTTATATTTGAATCCAGAATTCATTTTGTCTGACCTTAACCAAGAACTATTGGTAATATCGAAACGACTAATCTTGTCCATTTCGCATAAAGTTTTCGACCCTTCAGTTTTGGTACCCAAGCTTTTGTTACAAGGCCTGTGGAAGGAACGACTTACTTGGGACCAGACAGTAGATGACGATACTGCACAGTCTTTTAAGACATGGGTCAGAGATTTACCCTACATGAAGAAAATTGAAATACCTCGATGGGTGTGGACTACAAATTCTGATTCGCAAGATCTAAGCCTCCACACATTTAGTGATGCTAGTAACAATGCGTATGCATGCGCCATATTTTTGAGAGATGTTATAAATGGAAAGGTTGCAGTCTTTTTGTTGGCCGCTAAAGCTCGAGTAGCACCCTTAAAAAGATCAAATACCAAAATGACCATTCCTCGACTGGAATTGTCGGCCACCATAGGAGCTAGGTTGTATGCGCATGTCGTAGAAAATTTGACGAGAAAAGTTGAGAGTTTTTTCTGGAGTGACTCCTCTACTGTGATATCGTGGATTCAAAGGAAAGAAGAGTGGGGAGTTTTTGTCTGGAACCGGGTGAAAGAGATACGTAATTTCACCAATACTGAAAAATTGCGCCACCTACCAGGAATACATAACCCAGCAGACCTTCTATCGCGAGGGTGTTCTCCAAAACAATTGTTTGATTCTAAATGGTGGGAGGGGCCAACATGGCTGTATGATGAACAACAACAGTGGCCGTGTATGATTATTAATTACAATGAAGGAGAAATTGGACAGGAGAGGAAAAAGAAATTAACAACTACTTTTCTAAATATAGAAAACTTGGTCGACTGGCATCTTGATCATTTTTCCAAATATACTATGACCATACAAATGATCGCTTGGATTTTCAGATACATTTACAACTGTAAACATGTTAAGGAAAAACTCAGTGGAGAGTTAGCAGTTCAAGAAATAGAAAATGCTGAAAAATTCGTTTATAAGTTGGTACAACAGAAGACGTTTTCGAGTGAAAATGACAAAAACATAAGATGTCTTCACCCCTTTTATGATCAAGATGGATTATTGCGATTAAAATCGAAAGTTTCGCATAGAGAAGATACAGAAAATTATCGCTTTCCTATTGTGTTACCTGCCAAGGATCCAGTGGTAAAAAGTTTGATCATGGACATGCATGTTAAAGCTCGTCACGTAGGAACTCAGAGTCTCTTAAGCCTGCTTCGGGAAAAATTTTGGATTATAGGCGGGAGACGAACAATACGATCAGTAGTCTCGAAATGTGTGTGATTTGAAGTGGTGAAAAAAGTGGAAAATCGAAAACCTATCATGTGACCACTCTAAATCGAACAACGAGCAACCAAGGACTCAGGATCATCGCGACAAGATTAGTTTTCGCATATCATCGTCCATAACGGAGAAATGAGCGAATGAAGTGGTGAAAAAAGTCGAAAATCGAACACCTATCATGTCACCACTCTAAAGAAAGCTCTCGATCTCAGGATCACCGTGACGAGATCAGTTTTCGCATATCATCCTCCATAACGGAGAAATGAGCGATTGAAGTGGTGAAAAAAGTCGAAAATCGAAAACCTATCATGTGACCACTCTAAAGAAAGGTTTCGATCTCTGGATCATCGTGACAAGGTTAGTTTTCGCATATCACCCTCAATAACGGAGAAATGAGCGATTGAGTGGTGAAAAAAGTCGAAAATCGAAAACCTATCATCTGACCAACTATAAATCGAACAACGAGCAACCAAGGACTCAGGATCATCGCGACGAGATTAGTTTTCGCATATCATCCTCCATAACGGAGAAATGAGCGATTGAAGTGGTGAAAAAAGTCGAAAATCTAAAACCTATCATGTGACCACTCTAAAGAAAGCTCTCGATCTCAGGATCACCGTGACGAGATCAGTTTTCGCATATCATCCTCCATAACGGAGAAATGAGCGATTGAAGTGGTGAAAAAAGTCGAAAATCGAAAACCTATCATGTGACCACTCTAAAGAAAGGTCTCGATCTCAGGATCATCGTGACGAGGTTAGTTTTCGCATATCACCGTCCATAACGGAGAAATGAGCGATCGAAGTGGTGAAAAAAGCCGAAAAGTCTCGATCTCAGGATCATCGTGACGAGGTTAGTTTTCGCACATCGTCCTCTATAACGGAGAAATGAGCGATTGAATTGGTGAAAAAAGTCGAAAATCGAAAAGCTATCATGTGACCACTCCAAAGAAAGGTCTCGATCTCAGGATCATCGTGACGAGGTTAGTTTTCACATATTACCCTCTAGAACGGAGAAATGAGCGACTGAATTGGTGAAAAAAGTCGAAAATCGAAAACATATCATGTGATCACTCTAAATGGAACAACGAGCAACGAAGGGCTCAGGATCATCGTGACGAGATTAGTTTTCGCATATCACCGTCCATAACGGAGAAATGAGCTATCGAAATGGTGAAAAAACTCGAAAATCGAAAATATATCATGTGATCACTTCAAAGAAAGGTCTCGATCTTAGGATCATGGTGACGAGGTTAGTTTTCACATATTACCCTCTAGAACGGAGAAATGAGCGATTGAAAAGGTGAAAAAAGTCGAAAATCGAAAACATATCATGTGATCACTCTAAATGGAACAACGAGCAACGAAGGGCTCAGGATCATCGTGACGAGATTAGTTTTCGCATATCACCGTCCATAACGGAGAAATGAGCGATCGAAATGGTGAAAAAAGTCGAAAATCGAAAATCTATCATGTGACCACTCTAAAGGAAGGTCTCGTTCTCAGGCTCATAGGGACAAGGTTAGTTCTTGCATATCACCCTCCATAACGGAGAAATGAGCGATCGAATCGGTGAAAAAGTCGAAAATCGAAAACATATTGTTACGCGAGCTACTGCATTAATATGCTCACTTAGTGCCCCCAGTGAAATCCCCGTATGAGACTATGGCTCCTCCGCCCAATTTTCGAGAACTATCCAAAATACGAAACATCCAGAATACCCAGCGCATCCACCAGAACGACGAGAGATTTCTAGAACTACACGGCGCGCGAGTATAAATAGACCACGAGCATCGCTGCAGGCAGTCAGTGTTGATACCGAAGGAAAGTAATCGCGCCTCGATAAAGTGTTTAGTGACTCTCATATAAATTATAATTAGTGTGTTTAGTGTATTAGATAAATTATTAAATAAGGACTGTATTACATATAAATCTGTAAATATAAATTAATTGTAAATATAAATTAAAATAAACGTTACATTGGTGTCAGGTGTGGGGTTAAAAAAAAATAAATAAATATACAGGAAGATGGCGAAGAAACTTTATGAATTAAAAGTTTCAGAGCTTCGAAGAGAGTTGGAGGATTACGAATTGGACACAAGTGGGGTCAAGTCAGTGTTAGTGGAACGACTAAAAAAAGCTATGATTAACAATGGATTGGACCCGGAAACGTTTGAATTTACCGACGAAGCGTCCGCCCCTATAACCTCTTCCAAAAAAAAACGAATTGTCTTCGGTGGAAAATGAAATTTCGACGGATATAAAAAACGAAATTTCATCCATGGAAAGTAAACTTTCGGCGGACATGGAAAACAAAATGTCGGACATGGAAAATAAAATTTCGACGGATATAAAAAACGAAATTTCATCCATGGAAAGTAAACTTTCGGCGGACATAGAAAATAAAATGACGTACATGAAAAATGAAATGACATCCATGAAGACTGATATTTCTGCCGTGGAAGAAAAGATTAAAAGAATGGAGCAAGAAATGAAACAAAAAATCAAAGAAATCGAAAGGAAGACTAGTAATAAACCGGATATTACAACTAGGCAAGCCCCGAATAACGACGAACTGGCAGAGAAAGTAGAGTTGAAACCGAAAATGGAAAACGATATTAACAGCCGAATGAAACTGCCAACATTCGATAATAAAACGTCATGGCCGAACTATCTTAAGCAATTCGAGGCGGCATCAAAGGCAAACAACTGGAGTGAGAAGGAAAAAGCGTTAAATTTAACTCTTGCCCTTAGAGTGTTACGGGACAAAGAATTATTTGTGCCTCTCTTTCAAACATCCAAAAATAAACTCTGTACCTACCAACTGCTATTTTATTAAAAACAGATCCTGATTGTTTTAAGTAGGATTAATACAATTAATGTCTCAGGAATCCTTTCAATTTTCTCAAGCGTCTCCATGAAGGGCACCTAAAAAAAAAATAATAAATAAGTATTTACCACTTATTTTTTAGAACAGTATGATATATAATAGGTCAAATATTCATATTCTAAATTTACAGAATATCTTATTTGAACATAGGATGATCACCAGATCATAAAAGTTAGTAATTGGAAAATGTAAAAGGCTTAAAGGTTATTTTGTTTACATGGTGTACAAAGTAGATGACAATCTTGTCATATCTGTCAAACTTAAAAATAAATCTTCTCAAAGTGATTTCAATCTTTCATCATAATGTCACCTTTCTATTCATAGATCTACTGATTAAAGATCATTGACCTTCCTTATCAATTGATAGTTTCTTCTTTTAATTTCTGTTATCAGAGCTTATCTCTGGTGTTAAGTACTTTGGTAATAAAGAAGTAAATGAAAAGAACATACCTTTTTTTCTAAGACCATCCATACGTAGATAGGAGATGGGTTTTCTTTTTTCTTCCATGTGAGGTTCGTGATAGACCACATGGTTTAGCAATTTTGCTAATTTTTGCAAATATATTTAAGTGAGCTTAGATTTTATTAGAGTGATCCTGTTGGAGCTCTACCACTCTGTATAAGTGGATATTTATTTTCGCTCAGCTTAAGTTCCTGTTTCCACATCCGTAGGCGAAACCACTTTGAGGCCACACAACTACGGTCTCTTCCTTTCTTTCTTTCTTTTCTTCGATCTATCTTCTTTCTTTGGCTTTATTTCATACATCGATATCTTCATTTCGTTCCTGCATCGACATCATCTACACCCAGTCATCATATCGGATACACCTCTACCTACAGGATATAGTAAGCCACCATCAGTCCTTTTGGAGGGACACCCCACAGCACCCGATTGTAAACAGGTAACCTTCATACCTTACTCTTAACAAGGAATCCAGGGGTTTGAGTAGAAACCATTTGGCTGAAATAACAATTATCTTTATGGAAAAGTATTGTAAGTAGAGTATTTTGCCATACCTACTGAGGAACTTAGTTTAATGGTGTCTTTACCCTCTGTGGAGGACAACTTGTATAGTATTTAATAACAATTGCACAATCACTAGAGTTTGTAAGCCAATGTATGCATACAAGGTAGTTCATAATATAATTCTGTATCCAACCACCCCTAAGGTAAGATTGGATAGTGTAAAACTTTCCTTTTTTTTATAAATCTCCTCATGCTTTCTATTAACTTAGAATAACCTGAATAATTTGTGAAAGCCAACTTCATATAAATCGTGAGGTGCAGCGGAACTACTTTAGGGAGTTTTTAGCGTTACCACTTTTTAGGCAAGGCCTTGTGTTTTTTGGTTATCCATATGACAACCAACAATATTTTATATTAAATCAACATTACATCTGTATCAGTTTTTTTATTACGAATCCCACCCTGAGATTAACAGGACCTTTTAATCAAGGTAACAAGAGGAGACGCCATGGATATCCTCCAGACCATTCCAGTGGAAGAGACCGAAGATTTTGAACAACTCAAAAAGCGATTGAACATGATATATGGCCTGGAACACCTGGAGCATCTGTACCAATCGCAGCTGAAAAACCGCAAACAAAAACGCGACGAAACTCTGCAAGAATTCGAAGCAGACATTGAGAGGTTGGTGCGGTTTGCCTATCCATCGGCACCGGAGAATGTCATGGAATGTTTAGGGGTACAGACATTCATCGACGGAGTTCGTGACCATGAAATGCAGATAACTCTACGCTTGGCTCGGCATAAGACACTGGTCGACGTACTCTCTGCAGCCTTGGAGTACGAAGCAGCTACACAGGCTTCCGGAGTATACGGTAAGGTGAGGGCTGTAGCAGACGAAGAAGTTGAGAACAAGCTTGACCAGATTGTCAACATGATGAAAAGCATCTCAAATGGAAAACTGAAAGCTGTGAGATGCTGGAATTGTGGAGAAATGGGACATGTACGCAGTTCGTGCAAGCGACCGAGAGCTGCTACAAACAAAGATGCCCAGCAGGAAAAACTGGGAAAGGTCGACCTTCAGAGGGCAGCTTCGACCCGAAGACCTTCCAAAGACCCTCTCATCCTAATAGCCTCTCTTAAATGTCGCGATGATAGTGTATACGTGGATGGTGAAGTTAATGGAAGGAAGTATACACTATTGGTGGACACTGGAGCAACAAGGACTATTATTCGCCCCGAGACTGTCAACACCCGGAAAATACTTTTACCGACGAGACTGCGACTCAGGACTGCCACAAGTGAAAGCGCCAATGTCCATGGAGAACTACCGGTGCAATTGGGAATTGGCGCAGAGAAATTCACCCACACTGTCGTTGTCGCTGATATCGAAGAGGACATAATACTCGGAATGGACGTTATGAACCTACATGGCTTCCAGCTAGATTTCAAGAACCGAGTGATTAGAGTAGGTTCTGAGGAGGTATTCCTTCACCCACACGAGAATAAGACTGTTCAGGTAGCCGTACAGGAGGATACAGTTGTACCCGCAAGGAGTGAATTTTTCACTGTGGCAAGGCTACAAGGAACCATCGAAGAAGGAACACCGGTCATGATGGAACCATGGAATCACGATGAAGAGGTTGGTCGAGGAATCCTGGTTGGAAAAAGGTTAGTCATGGCTGCCGAAGAAATACCTATACGCATTATAAATGTAAATGACCATCCAATAACTATGAAGAAGGATACCAAAATTGGAACTTGCGTACCAGTGGCATCAATAATTCATCAAACAACAACCTCCAATGAAGCCAACAATAAATTTGAACAAATGATAGCAGTGGCTGGACAATCCCTTAGCCTTCAAGAGAAGAAAAAAATCAGAGAACTCTTGCTACAATACCGATCTCTTTTTGTACCAAAGGGAGGAAAGACAGGAAGAACATCTGCTGTTAAACACAAAATTGACACCGGCGACGCTAAACCGATAAGACAATCGGCTCGACGGCTACCACAGGCCAAAAGAGAGGAAGCGGAGAGAATTGTTCGCGATATGGAAAAGGACAAGGTAATAGAACCTTCTACCAGCCCTTGGGTCTCTCCGGTAGTTCTGGTAAAGAAGAAGGATGGAACCACAAGGTTTTGCGTGGACTACCGGCAGTTGAACAATGTTACAAAGAAAGATAGCTATCCTCTGCCGAGAATCGACGACACTCTGGATACGCTGGCCGGTAGCAAATTGTTTTCTACCTTGGACCTGAAGTCTGGATATTGGCAGGTAGAAATGGATCCAGCCGATAAAGAAAAGACAGCGTTTACCACCGGATCTGGACTATGGCATTTCACCGTTATGCCATTTGGACTGTGCAATGCCCCCGCAACGTTCGAAAGACTGATGGGAAACGTATTGCGAGGGTTGTCCTGGAAGGACATTCGAAGAACATCGAAAGAATTTGGAAGGTGTCTTCAAAAGGTTGCAAGCTGCCCAACTGATGCTCAACCCCAAGAAAACCCGAAGAAAAAGCTGCTGCCGTACGGAAGTGGCCAAGACCCACCGACAAGCACCAAGTTAGAAGCTTCCTTGGACTCTGTACATACTACAGGCGATTTATAAAGAAGTTTGCAGATATCGCTAAGCCCTTGACACGACTTACAGAGGAAGCAAGGGAGTTTCGCTGGGACGAAGATTGCCAAACTTCGTTCGAAACCTTGAAGAAGCACTTGACTACTGCACCTATACTCGGCTATCCACTACCAGAGGGAGAATTCATACTAGATACTGATGCTAGCAATGTCGGAATTGGAGGAGTGCTATCACAGGATCAAGGAGGACAAGAGAAACTTCTGGGATATTTTAGTAAAGTCCTTTCCAAACCAGAACAAAACTACTGCGTCACAAGAAGAGAGCTCCTAGCAGTAGTGAAGTCCGTGGAGCACTTCTATCAGTACCTGTATGGGAAGAAATTTGTGATTAGAACCGATCATGCAGCACTTAAGTGGCTTATGCAATTCAAGAACCCTGAAGGTCAAATCGCTAGATGGATCGAGCGGCTCCAAGAATATAATTTCACTATTGAACATAGAGCCGGAATAAGCCACAGAACTGCAGACTCCCTCTCTAGAAGACCATGCCCTGCAGAGTGCTCTCACTGCAGCAAAACAGAAGCTAAGGAAACTGCGATTCGAAGAACCACGGTGACCAGCGACGTATGGACACCAGAAAAGTTGGAAGAAAAACAAGAGAACGATCCCGACTTGAAGAAAATCCGACATTGGAAAAAGGAGAACTGTCGACCTACTTGGCAGGAGATTTCAAGGTACTCGCCAACGATGAAATCGTATTGGGCCCAGTGGGACTCGCTGGTTTTGGAAAACGGTTTGCTACAGCGAGTAATCGAGAACGATGAGGGTTCCGAAAGTAGAAGACAGTTGGTGATTCCAAGAACAAGGATAGCAGCAGTACTGCGGAAATTACACGACAGTCCGTCAGGAGGACATCTAGGTGTGAAGAAGACCCTCCAGAAAGTGCGAGAATGGTTTTATTGGATGCACAGTTCCGAAGATGTGAAGGACTGGTGTAAGAAGTGCACTACCTGTGCTACGACCAATGGACCGCACGGGAGAAGAAAGGCTCCTATGAAGCAGTACAATGTCGGAAGCCCTTTTGAACGCATTGCCCTGGACATTGCCGGACCGTTTCCACCGACAGCAAATGGCAGCAGGTACAGCAAGATTCGGCGTCACCACTGAGAGACGACAAGACCTGCTTACCGTTCCGGAGGAATACACACTGGCAATGAACCTCCCTGCCAGCGTAACCGATGCGCGCGGACTGGCATCTCTGTTTATAAAGAAGAGTGGCGCACGACGTTTGGTAAACCAGTTACCAGTACCAGGTAAAGCTTTGAAGCTGCAAAATGGCTCCCGCTACAATTTCCACCTAGTGACGAGGAACACCTTCGACGAAAGACCAACGTACGAGGATGACTGGGAAGCATTACGAAGCCTGAGGGAGCATGTGCTTGAATTGAACGTGCATAGGCTAGCCATGCCCAAGATTGAATTTAGGCATTTAGATTGGCGAATAATCCGTAACATGGTAGAAGTAATCTTCCGAGACACCGAAGTGCAGGTACTGGTTTGCGGCCATGCTCGGGAGACACGGCCAACAGAGAAGACGGTCGCATGTTACTTCCATACAACTGGGGATCAGTTGCCGATAAAGTCATCTCGTTCCAGTTTCCTAGTTAGTTCCAGGAGGAACTGTCTCTTAAGGAGGGGGCAATGTTATGCGAGCTACTGCATTAATATGCTCACTTAGTGCCCCCAGTGAAATCCCCGTATGAGACGACTATGGCTCCTCCGCCCAATTTTCGAGAACTATCCAAAATACGAAACATCCAGAATACCCAGCGCATCCACCAGAACGACGAGAGATTTCTAGAACTCCACGGCGCGCGAGTATAAATAGACCACGAGCATCGCTGCAGGCAGTCAGTGTTGATACCGAAGGAAAGTAATCGCGCCTCGATAAAGTGTTTAGTGACTCTCATATAAATTATCATTAGTGTGTTTAGTGTATTAGATAAATTATTAAATAAGGACTGTATTACATATAAATCTGTAAATATAAATTAATTGTAAATATAAATTGAAATAAACGTTACAATATCATGTGATCACTCTAAAGAAAGGTCTCGAACTCAGGATCATCGTGACGAGATTAGTTATCGCATAGCATCCTCCATAACGGAGAAATGACCGATCGAAGTGGTGAAAAAAGTCGAAAACCTCTCATAAGAGCACTCTAAAGAAAGGTCTCGATCTCAGGATCATCGTGACGAGGTTAGTTTTCGCATATCACCGTCCATAACGGAGAAATGAGCGATCGAAGTGGTGAAAAAAGTCGAAAAGTCTCGATCTCAGGATCATCGTGACGAGGTTAGTTTTCGCATATCGTTCTCTATAACGGAGAAATGAGCGATTGAATTGGTGAAAAAAGTCGAAAATCGAAAACCTATTATGTGACCACTCCAAAGAAAGGTCTCGATCTCAGGATCATCGTGACGAGGTTAGTTTTCACATATTACCCTCTAGAACGGAGAAATGAGCGATTGAATTGGTTAAAAAAGTCGAAAATCGGAAACATATCATCTGATAAATGGAACAACGGGCAACGAAGGGCTCAGGATCATCGTGACGAGATTAGTTTTCGCATATCACCGTCCAAAACGGAGAAATGAGCGATCCAAATGGTGAAAAAAGTCGAAAATCTAAAACCCATCATGTGACCACTCTAAAGAAAGGTCTCGAACTCAGGATCATCGTGACGAGATTAGTTTTCGCATAGCATCCTCCATAACGGAGAAATGACCCTCCATAACGGAGAAATGAGATATCGGATGGATGAAAAAAGTCGAAAATCGAAAACCTATCATGTAACCACTCAAAAGAAAGCTCTCGATCTGAAAATCATCGTGACGAGGTTATTTTTCGCATATGACCCTCCATAACGGAAAAATGAGCGATCGAAGTCGAAAATCGAAAACCTATCATGTAACCACTCAAAAGAAAGCTCTCGATCTGAAAATCATCGTGACGAGGTTATTTTTTGCATATCACCCTCCATAACGGAGAAATGAGCGATCGAAGTCGAAAATCGAAAACCTATCATGTAACCACTCAAAAGAAAGCTCTCGATCTGAAAATCATCGTGACGAGCCTGTTTTTTGCATATCATCCTCCATAACGGAGTAATGAGATATCGAATAAGTGAAAAAAGTCCAAAATGGAAAACCTATTATGTAACCACTCAAAAGAAAGCTCTCGATCTCAGTATCACTGTGACGAGGTTATTTTTCGCATATCACCTTCCAAGACGGAGAAATGAGCGATCGAAGTGGTGAATAAGTCGAAAATCGAAAACCTATCATGTAACCACTCTAAATCGAACAACGAACGACGAGCAACGAAGGACACAGGATCATCGTGACGAGGTTATTTTTCGCATATCACCTTCCATAACAGAGAAATGAGCGATCGAATGGGTGAAAAAAGTCGAAAATGGAAAACCTATGATGTAACCACTCAAAAGAAAGCTCTCGATCTCAGGATCATCGTGACGAGGTTATTTTTCGCATACCACCCTCCATAACGGAGAAATGAGCGATCGAAGTGGTAAAAAGTCGAAAATCGAAAACCTATCATGTGATCACTCTAAAGGAAGTCTCGATCTAAGGATCATCGTGACGAGATTAGTTTTTGCATAGCATCCTCCATAACGGAGGAATGAGCGATCGAAGTGTTTAAAAAGGCGAAAATCGAAAATCGAGAACCTATCATGTAACCACTCTAAATCGAACAACGAACAACGAGCAACGAAGGACTCAGGATCATCGTGACGAGGTTATTTTTCGCATATCACCCTCCTAACGGAGAAATGAGCGATCGAAAGGGTGAAAAAAGTCGAAAATGGAAAACCTATGATGTAACCACTCAAAAGATGGCTCTCGATCTCAGGATCATCGTGACGAGGTTATTTTTCGCATACCACCCTCCATAACGGAGAAATGAGCGATCGAAGTGGTAAAAAGTCGAAAATCGAAAACCTATCATGTGATCACTCTAAAGGAAGTCTCGATCTAAGGATCATCGTGACGAGATTAGTTTATGCATAGCATCCTCCATAACGGAGGAATGAGCGATCGAAGTGTTTAAAAAGGCGAAAATCGAAAATCGAGAACCTATCATGTAACCACTCTAAATCGAACAACGAACAACGAGCAACGAAGGACTAAGGATCATCGTGACGAGGTTGTTTTTCGCATATCACCCTCCATAACGGAGAAATGAGCGATCGAAGTCGAAAATCGAAGACCTATCATGTAACCACTCAAAAAAAAGCTCCCGATCTGAAAATCATCGTGACGAGATTATTTTTCGCATATCACCCTCCTAAGTCGAAAATCGAAAACCTATCATGTAACCACTCAAAAGAAAGCTCTCGATCTAAAAATCATCGTGACGAGGTTATTTTTCGCATATGACCCTCCATAACGAAGAAATGAGCGATCAAAATGGAAAATCGAAAACCTATCATGTAACCACTCAAAACAAAGCTCTCGATCTGGAAATCATCGTGACGAGGTTATTTTCCGCATATCACCCTCCATAACGGAGAAATGAGCGATCGAAGTCGAAAATATACCATGTAACCACTCAAAAGAAAGCTCTCAATCTAAAAATCATCGTGACGGGGTTATTTTTCGCATATGACCCTCCATAACGAAGAAATGAGCGATCAAAATGGAAAATCGAAAACCTATCATGTAACCACTCAAAACAAAGCTCTCGATCTCAGGATCATCGTGACGAGGTTATTTTTCGCATTTCGCCCTCCATAACGGAGAAATGAGCGATCGAATGGGTGAAAAAAGTCGAAAATCGGAAACCTATCATGTGAGCACTCTAAAGAAAGTTCTTGATCTAAAAATCATCGTGACGAGATTATTTTTCGCATATCACCCTCCTAAGTCGAAAATCGAAAACCTATCATGTAACCACTCAAAAGAAAGCTCTCGATCTAAAAATCATCGTGACGGGGTTATTTTTCGCATTTGACCTTCCATAACGGAGAAATGAGCGATCGAAGTCGAAAATCGAAAACCTATCATGTAACCACTCAAAAGAAAGGTCTCGATCTAAAAATCATCATGACGAGGTTATTTTCCGCATATCACCCTCCATAACGGAGAAATGAGCGATCGAAGTAGAAAATCGATAACCTATTATCTAACCACTCAAAAGAAAGCTCTTGATCGGAAAATCATCGTGACTAGGTTGTTTTTCGCATATCACCCTCCATAACGGAGAAATGAGATATCGAATGAGTGAAAAAAGTCGAAAATGGAAAACCGATGATGTAACCACTCAAAAGAAAGCTCTCGATCTCAGGATCATCGTGACGAGGTTATTTTTCCCATACCACCCTCCATAACGGAGAAATGAGCGATCGAAGTGGTAAGAAGTCGAAAATTGAAAACCTATCATGTGATCACTCTAAAGGAAGTCTCGATCTAAGGATCATCGTGACGAGATTAGTTTTCGCATAGCATCCTCCATAACGGAGAAATGAGCGATCGAAGTGTTTAAAAAAGTCGAAAATCGAAAATCGAGAACCTATCATGTAACCACTCTAAATCGAACAACGAACAACGAGCAACGAAGGACTCAGGATCATCGTGACGAGGTTATTTTTCGCATATGACCCTCCATAACGGAGAAATGAGCGATCGAAGTCGAAAATCGAAAACCTATCATGTAACCACTCGAAAGAAAGCTCTCGATCTAAAAATCATCGTGACGAGGTTATTTTTCGCATAGCACCCTCCATAACGGAGAAATGAGCGATCGAAGTCGAAAATCGAAGACCTATCATGTAACCACTCAAAAGAAAGCTCTCGATCTAAAAATCATCGTGACGAGCTTGTTTTTTGCATATCACCCTACATAACGGAGTGATGAGATATCGAATGGGTGAAAAAAGTCAAAAATGGAAAATCATCGTGACGAGGTTATTTTTCGCATACCACCCTCCATAACGGAGAAATGAGCGATCGAAGTGGTAAAAAGTCGAAAATCGAAAACCTATCATGTGATCACTCTAAAGGAAGTCTCGATCTAAGGATCATCGTGACGAGATTAGTTTTTGCATAGCATCCTCCATAACGGAGAAATGAGCGATCGAAGTGTTTAAAAAAGTCGAAAATCGAAAATTGAGAACCTATCATGTAACCACTCTAAATCGAACAACGAGCAACGAAGGACTCAGGATCATCGTGACGACGTTATTTTTCGCATATGACCCTCCATAACGGAGAAATGAGCTATCGAAGTCGAAAACCTATCATGTACCCACTCAAAAGAAAGCTTTCGATCTAAAAATCATCATGACGAGGTTATTTTTCGCATATGACCCTCCATAACGGAGAAATGAGCGATCGAAGTCGAAAATCGAAAACCTATCATGTAACCACTCAAAAGAAAGGTCTCGATCTAAAAATCATCATGACGAGGTTATTTTCCGCATATCACCCTCCATAACGGAGAAATGAGCGATCGAAGTCAAAAATCGATAACCTATTATCTAACCACTCAAAAGAAAGCTCTTGATCGGAAAATCATCGTGACTAGGTTGTTTTTCGCATATCACCCTCCATAACGGAGGAATGAGCGATCGAAGTCGAAAATCGATACCCTTTCATGTAACCACTCAAAAGAAAGCTCTCGATCTGAAAATCATCGTGACGAGGTAATTTTTCGCATTTCACCCTCCATAACGGAGAAATGAACGATCGAAGTCGAAAATCGATACCCTTTCATGTAACCACTCAAAAGAAAGCTCTCGATCTAAAAATCATCGTGACGAGGTTATTTTTCGCATATCACCCTCCATAACGGAGAAATGAGCGATCGAAGTCGAAAATCGAAAACCTATCATGTAACCACTCAAAAGAAAGCTCTCGATCTACAAAATCATCGTGACGAGGTTATCTTTCGCATGTGACCCTCCATAACGGAGAAATGAGCGATCGAAGTCGAAAATCGAAAACCTATCATGTAACCACTCAAAAGAAAGCTCTCAATCTAAAAATCATCGTGACGAGGTTATTTTTCGCATAGCACCCTCCATAACGGAGAAATGAGCGATCGAAGTCGAAAATTGAAAACCTATCATGTAACCACTCAAAAGAAAGCTCTCGATCTAAAAATCATCGTGACGAGCTTGTTTTTTGCATATCACCCTACATAACGGAGTGATGAGATATCGAATGGGTGAAAAAAGTCAAAAATGGAAAACCTATCATGTAACCACTCAAGAGAAAGCTATCGATCTCAGTATCACCGTGACGAGGTTATTTTTCGCATATCACCCTCCAAGACGAAGAAATGAGCGATCGAAGTGGTGAAAAAGTCGAAAATCGAAAACCTATCATGTAACCACTCTAAATCGAACAACGAACGACGAGCAACGAAGGACTCAGGATCATCGTGACGAGGTTATTTTTCGCACATCACCCTCCATAACGGAGAAATGAGCCATCGATTGGGTGAAAAAAGTCGAAAATGGAAAACCTATGATGTAACCACTCAAAAGAAAGCTCTCGATCTCAGGATCATCGTGACGAGGTTATTTTTCGCATATTACCCTCCATTACGGAGAAAGGAGCGATCGAAGTCGAAAATCGAAAACCTATCATGTAACCACTCAAAAGAAAGCTCTCGCTCTAAAAATCATCGTGACGATCTTGTTTTTTGCATATCACCCTCCATAACGGAGAAATGAGATGTCGAATGGGTGAAAAAAGTCCAAAATGGAAAACCCATCATGTAACCACTCAAAAGAAAGCCCTCGATCTAAGGATCATCGTGACAAGGTTGTTTTTCGCATATCACCCTCCATAACGGAGAAATGAGCGATCGAAGTCGAGAATCGGACTCCTATCATGTAACCACTCAAAAGAAAGCTCTCGATCTAAAAATCATCGTGACGAGATTATTTTTCGCATATCACCCTCCTAAGTCGAAAGTCGAAAACCTATCATGTAACCACTCAAAAGAAAGCTCTCGATCTAAAAATCATCGTGACGAGGTTATTTTTCGCATATGACCCTCCATAACGGGAAAATGAGCGATCGAATTCGAAAATCGAAAACCTATCATGTAACCACTCAAAAGAAAGCTCTAGATCTAAAAATCATCGTGACGAGGTTATTTTTCGCATATGACCCTCCATAACGGAAAAATGAGCGATCGAATTCGAAAATCGAAAACCTATCATGTAACCACTCAAAAGAAAGCACTCGATCTAAAAATCATCGTGACGAGGTTATTTTTCGCATACGACCCTCCATAACGGAGAAATGAGCGATCGAAGTCGAAAATCGAAAACCTATCATGTAACCACTCAAAAGAAAGGTCTCGATCTAAAAATCATCATGACGAGGTTATTTTTCGCATTTCACCCTCCATAACGGAGAAATGAGCGATCGAAGTCGAAAATCGATACCCTTCCATGTAACCACTCAAATGAAAGCTCTCGATCTAAAAATCATCGTGACGAGGTTATTTTTCGCATATCAACCTCCATAACGGAGGAATGAGCGATCGAAGTCGAAAATCGATACCCTTTCATGTAACCACTCAAAAGAAAGCTCTCGATCTAAAAATCATCGTGACGAGGTAATTTTTCGCATTTCACCCTCCATAGCGGAGAAATGAACGATCGAAGTCGAAAAACGATACCCTTCCATGTAACCACTCAAAAGAAAGCTCTCGATCTAAAAATCATAGTGACGAGGTTATTTTTCGCATATCACCCTCCATAACGGAGAAATGAGCGATCGAAGTCGAAAATCGAAAACCTATCATGTAACCACTCAAAAGAAAGCTCTCGATCTAAAAATCATCGTGACGAGATTATTTTTCGCATTTCACCCTCCATAACGGAGAAATGAGCGATCGACGTCGAAAATCGATACCCTTTCATGTAACCACTTAAAAGAAAGCTCTCGATCTAAAAATCATCGCGACGAGGTTATTTTTCGCATATCACCCTCCATAACGGAGGAATGAGCCATCGAAGTCGAAAATCGATACCCTTTCATGTAACCACTCAAAAGAAAGCTCTCGATCTGAAAATCATCGTGACTAGGTTATTTTTCGCAATTCACCCTCCATAACGGAGAAATGAACGATCGAAGTCGAAAATCGAAAACCTATCATGTAACCACTCAAAAGAAAGCTCTCGATCTAAAAATTATCGTGACGAGGTGATTTTTCGCATATCACCCTCCATAATGGAGAAATGAGCGATCGAAGTCAAAAATCGAAAACCTATCTGTAACCACTCAAAAGAAAGCTCTCGATCTAAAAATCATCGTGACGAGGTTGTTTTTCGCATATCACCTTCCATAACGAAGAAATGAGATATCGGATGGGTGAAAAAAGTCGAAAATGGAAAACCTATCATGTAGCCACTCAAAAGAAAGCTCTCGATCTCAGGATCATCGTGACGAGGTTATTTTTCGCATATTACCCTCCATTACGGAGAAATGAGCGATCGAAGTCAAAAATCGAAAACCTATCATGAAACCACTCAAAAGAAGACTCTCGATCTAAAAATCATCGTGACGATCTTGTTTTTTGCACATCACCCTCCATAACGGAGAAATGAGATATCGAATGGGTGAAAAAAGTCCAAAATGGAAAACCTATCATGTAACCCCTCAAAAGAAAGCTCTCCATCTAAGGATCATCGTGACGAGGTTGTTTTTCGCATATCACCCTCCATAACGGAGAAATGAGCGATCGAAGTCGAGAATCGAAAACCTATCATGTAACCACTCAAAAGAAGGCTTTCGATCTAAAAATCATCTTGACGAGGTTATTTTTCACATATGACCCTCCATAACGGAAAAATGAGCGATCGAATTCGAAAATCGAAAACCTATCATGTAACTACTCAAAAGAAAGCTCTCGATTTAAAAATCATCGTGACGAGGTTATTTTTCGCATATGACCCTCCATAACGGAAAAATGAACGATCGAATTCGAAAGTCGAAAACCTATCATGTAACCACTCAAGAGAAAGCTATCGATCTCAGTATCACCGTGACGAGGTTATTTTTCGCATATCACCCTCCAAGACGAAGAAATGAGCGATCGAAGTGGTGAAAAAGTCGAAAATCGAAAACCTATCATGTAACCACTCTAAATCGAACAACGAACGACGAGCAACGAAGGACTCAGGATCATCGTGACGAGGTTATTTTTCGCACATCACCCTCCATAACGGAGAAATGAGCCATCGATTGGGTGAAAAAAGTCGAAAATGGAAAACCTATGATGTAACCACTCAAAAGAAAGCTCTCGATCTCAGGATCATCGTGACGAGGTTATTTTTCGCATATTACCCTCCATTACGGAGAAAGGAGCGATCGAAGACGAAAATCGAAAACCTATCATGTAACCACTCAAAAGAAAGCTCTCGCTCTAAAAATCATCGTGACGATCTTGTTTTTTGCATATCACCCTCCATAACGGAGAAATGAGATGTCGAATGGGTGAAAAAAGTCCAAAATGGAAAACCCATCATGTAACCACTCAAAAGAAAGCCCTCGATCTAAGGATCATCGTGACAAGGTTGTTTTTCGCATATCACCCTCCATAACGGAGAAATGAGCGATCGAAGTCGAGAATCGGACTCCTATCATGTAACCACTCAAAAGAAAGCTCTCGATCTAAAAATCATCGTGACGAGATTATTTTTCGCATATCACCCTCCTAAGTCGAAAGTCGAAAACCTATCATGTAACCACTCAAAAGAAAGCTCTCGATCTAAAAATCATCGTGACGAGGTTATTTTTCGCATATGACCCTCCATAACGGGAAAATGAGCGATCGAATTCGAAAATCGAAAACCTATCATGTAACCACTCAAAAGAAAGCTCTAGATCTAAAAATCATCGTGACGAGGTTATTTTTCGCATATGACCCTCCATAACGGAAAAATGAGCGATCGAATTCGAAAATCGAAAACCTATCATGTAACCACTCAAAAGAAAGCACTCGATCTAAAAATCATCGTGACGAGGTTATTTTTCGCATACGACCCTCCATAACGGAGAAATGAGCGATCGAAGTCGAAAATCGAAAACCTATCATGTAACCACTCAAAAGAAAGGTCTCGATCTAAAAATCATCATGACGAGGTTATTTTTCGCATTTCACCCTCCATAACGGAGAAATGAGCGATCGAAGTCGAAAATCGATACCCTTCCATGTAACCACTCAAATGAAAGCTCTCGATCTAAAAATCATCGTGACGAGGTTATTTTTCGCATATCAACCTCCATAACGGAGGAATGAGCGATCGAAGTCGAAAATCGATACCCTTTCATGTAACCACTCAAAAGAAAGCTCTCGATCTAAAAATCATCGTGACGAGGTAATTTTTCGCATTTCACCCTCCATAGCGGAGAAATGAACGATCGAAGTCGAAAAACGATACCCTTCCATGTAACCACTCAAAAGAAAGCTCTCGATCTAAAAATCATAGTGACGAGGTTATTTTTCGCATATCACCCTCCATAACGGAGAAATGAGCGATCGAAGTCGAAAATCGAAAACCTATCATGTAACCACTCAAAAGAAAGCTCTCGATCTAAAAATCATCGTGACGAGATTATTTTTCGCATTTCACCCTCCATAACGGAGAAATGAGCGATCGACGTCGAAAATCGATACCCTTTCATGTAACCACTTAAAAGAAAGCTCTCGATCTAAAAATCATCGCGACGAGGTTATTTTTCGCATATCACCCTCCATAACGGAGGAATGAGCCATCGAAGTCGAAAATCGATACCCTTTCATGTAACCACTCAAAAGAAAGCTCTCGATCTGAAAATCATCGTGACTAGGTTATTTTTCGCAATTCACCCTCCATAACGGAGAAATGAACGATCGAAGTCGAAAATCGAAAACCTATCATGTAACCACTCAAAAGAAAGCTCTCGATCTAAAAATTATCGTGACGAGGTGATTTTTCGCATATCACCCTCCATAATGGAGAAATGAGCGATCGAAGTCAAAAATCGAAAACCTATCTGTAACCACTCAAAAGAAAGCTCTCGATCTAAAAATCATCGTGACGAGGTTGTTTTTCGCATATCACCTTCCATAACGAAGAAATGAGATATCGGATGGGTGAAAAAAGTCGAAAATGGAAAACCTATCATGTAGCCACTCAAAAGAAAGCTCTCGATCTCAGGATCATCGTGACGAGGTTATTTTTCGCATATTACCCTCCATTACGGAGAAATGAGCGATCGAAGTCAAAAATCGAAAACCTATCATGAAACCACTCAAAAGAAGACTCTCGATCTAAAAATCATCGTGACGATCTTGTTTTTTGCACATCACCCTCCATAACGGAGAAATGAGATATCGAATGGGTGAAAAAAGTCCAAAATGGAAAACCTATCATGTAACCCCTCAAAAGAAAGCTCTCCATCTAAGGATCATCGTGACGAGGTTGTTTTTCGCATATCACCCTCCATAACGGAGAAATGAGCGATCGAAGTCGAGAATCGAAAACCTATCATGTAACCACTCAAAAGAAGGCTTTCGATCTAAAAATCATCTTGACGAGGTTATTTTTCACATATGACCCTCCATAACGGAAAAATGAGCGATCGAATTCGAAAATCGAAAACCTATCATGTAACTACTCAAAAGAAAGCTCTCGATTTAAAAATCATCGTGACGAGGTTATTTTTCGCATATGACCCTCCATAACGGAAAAATGAACGATCGAATTCGAAAGTCGAAAACCTATCATGTAACCACTCAAGAGAAAGCTATCGATCTCAGTATCACCGTGACGAGGTTATTTTTCGCATATCACCCTCCAAGACGAAGAAATGAGCGATCGAAGTGGTGAAAAAGTCGAAAATCGAAAACCTATCATGTAACCACTCTAAATCGAACAACGAACGACGAGCAACGAAGGACTCAGGATCATCGTGACGAGGTTATTTTTCGCACATCACCCTCCATAACGGAGAAATGAGCCATCGATTGGGTGAAAAAAGTCGAAAATGGAAAACCTATGATGTAACCACTCAAAAGAAAGCTCTCGATCTCAGGATCATCGTGACGAGGTTATTTTTCGCATATTACCCTCCATTACGGAGAAAGGAGCGATCGAAGTCGAAAATCGAAAACCTATCATGTAACCACTCAAAAGAAAGCTCTCGCTCTAAAAATCATCGTGACGATCTTGTTTTTTGCATATCACCCTCCATAACGGAGAAATGAGATGTCGAATGGGTGAAAAAAGTCCAAAATGGAAAACCCATCATGTAACCACTCAAAAGAAAGCCCTCGATCTAAGGATCATCGTGACAAGGTTGTTTTTCGCATATCACCCTCCATAACGGAGAAATGAGCGATCGAAGTCGAGAATCGGACTCCTATCATGTAACCACTCAAAAGAAAGCTCTCGATCTAAAAATCATCGTGACGAGATTATTTTTCGCATATCACCCTCCTAAGTCGAAAGTCGAAAACCTATCATGTAACCACTCAAAAGAAAGCTCTCGATCTAAAAATCATCGTGACGAGGTTATTTTTCGCATATGACCCTCCATAACGGGAAAATGAGCGATCGAATTCGAAAATCGAAAACCTATCATGTAACCACTCAAAAGAAAGCTCTAGATCTAAAAATCATCGTGACGAGGTTATTTTTCGCATATGACCCTCCATAACGGAAAAATGAGCGATCGAATTCGAAAATCGAAAACCTATCATGTAACCACTCAAAAGAAAGCACTCGATCTAAAAATCATCGTGACGAGGTTATTTTTCGCATACGACCCTCCATAACGGAGAAATGAGCGATCGAAGTCGAAAATCGAAAACCTATCATGTAACCACTCAAAAGAAAGGTCTCGATCTAAAAATCATCATGACGAGGTTATTTTTCGCATTTCACCCTCCATAACGGAGAAATGAGCGATCGAAGTCGAAAATCGATACCCTTCCATGTAACCACTCAAATGAAAGCTCTCGATCTAAAAATCATCGTGACGAGGTTATTTTTCGCATATCAACCTCCATAACGGAGGAATGAGCGATCGAAGTCGAAAATCGATACCCTTTCATGTAACCACTCAAAAGAAAGCTCTCGATCTAAAAATCATCGTGACGAGGTAATTTTTCGCATTTCACCCTCCATAGCGGAGAAATGAACGATCGAAGTCGAAAAACGATACCCTTCCATGTAACCACTCAAAAGAAAGCTCTCGATCTAAAAATCATAGTGACGAGGTTATTTTTCGCATATCACCCTCCATAACGGAGAAATGAGCGATCGAAGTCGAAAATCGAAAACCTATCATGTAACCACTCAAAAGAAAGCTCTCGATCTAAAAATCATCGTGACGAGATTATTTTTCGCATTTCACCCTCCATAACGGAGAAATGAGCGATCGACGTCGAAAATCGATACCCTTTCATGTAACCACTTAAAAGAAAGCTCTCGATCTAAAAATCATCGCAACGAGGTTATTTTTCGCATATCACCCTCCATAACGGAGGAATGAGCCATCGAAGTCGAAAATCGATACCCTTTCATGTAACCACTCAAAAGAAAGCTCTCGATCTGAAAATCATCGTGACTAGGTTATTTTTCGCAATTCACCCTCCATAACGGAGAAATGAACGATCGAAGTCGAAAATCGAAAACCTATCATGTAACCACTCAAAAGAAAGCTCTCGATCTAAAAATTATCGTGACGAGGTGATTTTTCGCATATCACCCTCCATAATGGAGAAATGAGCGATCGAAGTCAAAAATCGAAAACCTATCTGTAACCACTCAAAAGAAAGCTCTCGATCTAAAAATCATCGTGACGAGGTTGTTTTTCGCATATCACCTTCCATAACGAAGAAATGAGATATCGGATGGGTGAAAAAAGTCGAAAATGGAAAACCTATCATGTAGCCACTCAAAAGAAAGCTCTCGATCTCAGGATCATCGTGACGAGGTTATTTTTCGCATATTACCCTCCATTACGGAGAAATGAGCGATCGAAGTCGAAAATCGAAAACCTATCATGAAACCACTCAAAAGAAGACTCTCGATCTAAAAATCATCGTGACGATCTTGTTTTTTGCACATCACCCTCCATAACGGAGAAATGAGATATCGAATGGGTGAAAAAAGTCCAAAATGGAAAACCTATCTTGTAACCCCTCAAAAGAAAGCTCTCCATCTAAGGATCATCGTGACGAGGTTGTTTTTCGCATATCACCCTCCATAACGGAGAAATGAGCGATCGAAGTCGAGAATCGAAAACCTATCATGTAACCACTCAAAAGAAGGCTTTCGATCTAAAAATCATCTTGACGAGGTTATTTTTCACATATGACCCTCCATAACGGAAAAATGAGCGATCGAATTCGAAAATCGAAAACCTATCATGTAACTACTCAAAAGAAAGCTCTCGATTTAAAAATCATCGTGACGAGGTTATTTTTCGCATATGACCCTCCATAACGGAAAAATGAACGATCGAATTCGAAAGTCGAAAACCTATCATGTAACCACTCAAAAGAAAGCACTCGATCTAAAAATCATCATGACGAGGTTATTTTTCGCATATGACCCTCCATAACGGAGAAATGAGCGATCGAAGTCGAAAATCGAAAACCTATCATGTAACCACTCAAAAGAAAGGTCTCGATCTAAAAATCATCATGACGAGGTTATTTTTCGCATTTCACCCTCCATAACGGAGAAATGAGCGATCGAAGTCGAAAATCGATACCCTTTCATGTAACCACTCAAAAGAAAGCTCTCGATCTAAAAATCATCGTGACGAGGTTATTTTTCGCATATCACCCTCCATAACGGAGGAATGAGCGATCGAAGTCGAAAATCGAAAACCTATCATGTAACCAAGCAAAAGAAAGGTCTCGATCTAAAAATCATCATGATGAGGTTATTTTTCGCATTTCTCCCTCCATAACGGAGAAATGAGCGATCGAAGTCGAAAATCGATACCCTTTCATGTAACCACTCAAAGGAAAGCTCTTGATCTAAAAATCATCGTGACGAGGTTATTTTTCGCATATCACCCTCCATAACGGAGGAATGAGCGATCGAAGTCGAAAATCGATACCCTTTCATGTAACCACTCTAAAGAAAGCTCTCGATCTAAAAATCATCGTGACGAGGTAATTTTTCGCATTTCACCCTCCATAGCGGAGAAATGAACTATCGAAGTCGAAAATCGATACCCTTCCATGTAACCACTCAAAAGAAAGCTCTCGATCTAAAAATCATAGTGACGAGGTTATTTTTCGCATATCACCCTCCATAACGGAGAAATGAGCGATCGAAGTCGAATATCGATACCCCTTCATGTAACCACTTAAAAGAAAGCTCTCGATCTAAAAATCATCGTGACGAGGTTATTTTTCGCATATCACCCTCCATAACGGAGGAATGAGCCATCGAAGTCGAAAATCGATACCCTTTCATGTAACCACTCAAAAGAAAGCTCTCGATTTGAAAATCATCGTGACTAGGTTATTTTTCGCATTTCACCCTCCATAACGGAGAAATGAACGATCGATGTCGAAAATCGAAAACCTATCATGTAACCACTCAAAAGAAAGCTCTCGATCTAAAAATTATCGTGACGTGGTTATTTTTCGCATATCACCCTCCATAATGGAGAAATGAGCGATCGAAGTCGAAAATCGAAAACCTATCTGTAACCACTCAAAAGAAAGCTCTCGATCTAAAAATCATCGTGACGAGGTTGTTTTTCGCATATCATCTTCCATAACGAAGAAATGAGATATCGGATGGGTGAAAAAAGTCGAAAATGTAAAACCTATCATGTAGCCACTCAAAAGAAAGCTCTCGATCTCAGGATCATCGTGACGAGGTTATTTTTCGCATATCATCCTCCATAACGGAGAAATGAGCGATCGAATACGAAAATCGAAAACCTATCATGTAGCCACTCAAAAGAAAGCTCTCGATCTAAAAATCATCGTGACGGGGTTAGTTTTCGCATATCACCCTCCATATCGGAGAAATGAGCGATCGAATGGGTGAAAAAAGTCGAAAATCGAAAACATATGTGATCACTCTAAATAGAGCTCTCGATCTCAGGATCATCGTGACGAGATTAGTTTTCGCATAGCATCCTCCATAAAGGAGAAATGACCGATCGAAGTGGTGAAAAAAGTCGAAAACCTATCATGTAACCACTCAAAAGAAAGCTCTCGATCTAAAAATCATCGTGACGAGGTGGTTTTTTTGCATATCTCCATAACGGAGAAATGAGATATCGAATGGGTGAAAAAAGTCGAAAATGGAAAACCTTTCATGTAACCACTCAAAAGAAAGCACTCGATCTCAGGATCACCGTGACGAGGTTATTTTTCGCATACCACCCTCCAAGACGGAGAAACGAGCGATCGAATGGATGAAAAAAATCGAAAACCTATCATGTAACCACTCAAAAGAAAGCTCTCGACCTAAGGATCATCGTGAAGAGGTTATTTTGCGCATATCACCCTCCATAACGGAGAAATGAGCCATCGAATTCGAAAATCGATACCCTTTCATGTAACCACTCAAAAGAAAGCTCTCGATCTGAAAATCATCGTGACTAGGTTATTTTTCGCATTTCACCCTCCATAACGGAGAAATGAACGATCGAAGTCGAAAATCGAAAACCTATCATGTAACCACTCAAAAGAAAGCTCTCGATCTAAAAATTATCGTGACGTGGTTATTTTTCGCATATCACCCTCCATAATGGAGAAATGAGCGATCGAAGTCGAAAATCGAAAACCTATCTGTAACCACTCAAAAGAAAGCTCTCGATCTAAAAATCATCGTGACGAGGTTGTTTTTCGCATATCACCTTCCATAACGAAGAAATGAGATATCGGATGGGTGAAAAAAGTCGAAAATGGAAAACCTATCATGTAGCCACTCAAAAGAAAGCTCTCGATCTCAGGATCATCGTAACGAGGTTATTTTTCGCATATCATCCTCCATAACGGAGAAATGAGCGATCGAATTCGAAAATCGAAAACCTATCATGTAGCCACTCAAAAGAAAGCTCTCGATCTAAAAATCATCGTGACGGGGTTAGTTTTCGCATATCACCCTCCATATCGGAGAAATGAGCGATCGAATGGGTGAAAAAAGTCGAAAATCGAAAACATATGTGATCACTCTAAATAGAGCTCTCGATCTCAGGATCATCGTGACGAGATTAGTTTTCGCATAGCATCCTCCATAAAGGAGAAATGACCGATCGAAGTGGTGAAAAAAGTCGAAAACCTATCATGTCACCACTCAAAAGAAAGCTCTCGATCTAAAAATCATCGTGACGAGGTGGTTTTTTTGCATATCTCCATAACGGAGAAATGAGATATCGAATGGGTGAAAAAAGTCGAAAATGGAAAACCTTTCATGTTACCACTCAAAAGAAAGCTCTCGATCTCAGGATCACCGTGACGAGGTTATTTTTCGCATACCACCCTCCAAGACGGAGAAACGAGCGATCGAATGGATGAAAAAAATCGAAAACCTATCATGTAACCACTCAAAAGAAAGCTCTCGATCTAAGGATCATCGTGAAGAGGTTATTTTGCGCATATCACCCTCCATAACGGAGAAATGAGCCATCGAATTCGAAAATCGATACCCTTTCATGTAACCACTCAAAAGAAAGCTCTCGATCTGAAAATCATCGTGACTAGGTTATTTTTCGCATTTCACCCTCCATAACGGAGAAATGAACGATCGAAGTCGAAAATCGAAAACCTATCATGTAACCACTCAAAAGAAAGCTCTCGATCTAAGGATCATCGTAACGAGGTTATTTTTCGCATATGACCCTCCATAACGGAGAAATGAGCGATCGAAGTCGAAAATCAAAGTCCTATCATGTAACCACTCAAAAGAAAGCTCTCGATTCCAGGATCATAGTGACGAGATTATTTTTCGCATATCACCCTCCATAACGGAGAAATTTGCGATCGATTGGTGAGAAAAGTCGAAAATCAAAAACCTATCACCTCTTTAAAGAAAGGTCTTGATCTCAGGATCTTCGTGACGAGGTTAGTTTTCGCATATGACCCTCCGTAACGGGAAATGAGCCATTGAGTGGTAAAAAAAGTCGAAAATCGAAAACCTATCATGTGACCACTCTAAAGAAAGGTATCGATCTCAGGATCATCGTGACGAGGTTGGTTTTCGCATATCATCCTCCATAACGGAGAAATGAGCGATCGAAGTGGTGGAAAATGTCGAAAATCTAATCCTACTTGGCTCAAAAGTTGAATTTCTGGGGAAATTTTTTAATTGGCCTCTTACTTGGTACCACAAGTGTAATTGTGTATCTCTAACGGCAGATACATATAAGGCCATAAGTACAATTACTTTACTAAATATTATTATTAACGATGAAAAATTGACATCAGTTAGAAAATGTTTATATTTAGTTAGTTTTTAACATTCAAATATTCCTACTCAATTTTTCGTATTAGATTCATCTGTATCAACTCCTAAGAAAATAAAAGCTATTATATGAATAGAATACTATATTTAGTCCACGACTCGGTCCATGACTATTAATTATTTATAACATTTTTTTTAAAACAAAACAATTTAGAACCTAAATTACAAAAATCGACTATGTACTCTTTATAATAATTATTTTTTATGTTCAATTGAACAAATCATATGTAATGATATAATAATCTACTTGGATCTCGAAAAAATTCACTATTCAATTATTTATATTTACAGTTACTGACGTTACTGTAGATGTATTTATCGCGTAGTAATTGGTGGAAATGACACTTCAGTGGCGGTGTTGACGGTTGCATCCGATAAACTGTCCGGATTACGAATTAGAAGTTTTTCGGGTTTATATACCACAGCTTGGATGTTACATTTATATGAATTCGTAGTCTAAACCATGCTGCGAAAAAGAAGATTGAAAAGTGAACCACTGTGTGACGCCTAAGCCCGTATTCTTAAGGGACTAGTGAGAATCTCACCATCAGATTGATGTATTACGGGTTGCGTGGAACAAGAGAGATTCAATCTCTCATGGTTCGGACCGATAGAGAACCTCGCCTAAACCGGTGAGATGCCAAGAAGTATGCGTATTGGATAAGGCCGGCGTAATTAATAGTTTTTAAATTTTTATGACTTCATTTTGCATCAGAGTTTCTAGTACTTCTTCCATTATTTTTCTTAGTTTTTTTTTATTTTATTCACTGAGTTGTATTGCTTCAAATTCTAGTTTGGAGTTTGTGTGTTGTTGATATTTTCGTTTTGATTTTAATTTTTTGTTAAGAAAAATTTATATTTTTTCCATTGACAATTAGTGATTAGCAATATCCAACGGATGAGCAAAAACTCATTCTGGTTGAATTTATGACTGAACATCCTGAATTAATTAACTGGGTATATACGGAAGGGTTTACCAGGCAGGTTGTCAAAAAATTGTGGCAACAAGTTGCTGAACCATTAAACTCGGTGATTGGAGGGGCTAAAAAAGACTGATTGAAGTGGCGGAAGATTTACACACCGATAAAAAATCTCTTGTGCAATTTTGTAACATTTCAATGTATTCTAGACCTGGCAAGATTCTAAAAAAATGCAGTAGCCAAAGAAGGGTAAAACAGAAAAGGAATGACAGGTACTGGTGGTGGAGCCTCTCACCCAGTGGCAACAGCAACATTTTAATAAACAAGAAAAGTATGGTTAATTTTGTTTAGCGACGTTGCCAGTTGGGAGGCTGAATTTTCCTTTTTATTCTTACACATCAAATACCTTAAAAAATATACAAAAACTTCCATGCTTGAATCATGATATGTAATAACGGTAAAACTGGTATTAAGTAATTGAAAACAATTAATGGTCTATCTTTAATACGTCATTGTCATACCTATCTTTTATCTATGGTTACCTATATTCATATCCAAAGAGAACTTTAGAAGTAATGAGATAACTACAAGAGGGTTAGCAATGGAACATTCTCAGAATGTACTGAAATTGCACCAACACCCATGTATTTTGTGTCGAAATATGATACGGTAGCTATATGCGAGAAAAATGAACCACTAGATAATGAGAAAAACACAGATTACACAATCAATGAAGAAAGTTCATTTATCTTTGAAAGTATCTTTTGGAGATAGATATTCCGACCTGAGTTACAATTATATCTCATTGAATGAGTAAAATTTTTACATATAATAACTTGGTAGATTATTTTCAAATAAGTACTGGGCACTGGACTAATGAGAGTCATTGCAATATAAACTATAATGTTTTGATAATGTTTGCTCCAAACATCCACTGAATTGGACCTTTATTTTGAAATAATATGCCATGCAGCTCTTTAAAATATTTTTTAAACGATCAATTTTGCTTGCCTCAAAAAAATACCTCTGCTTGATTAAATAAGTAGCCCTTATTTCTACTTTTTCCAATTTTCGTTTTATAATTCTATCATTTTATATATTTCAAATATTATATACCTATACATATGATATATTTGTAATCAGTGAAGGAATGTGTGTTGAACAAGTCGCACCCCCGCTAAAATGTGACACTACTACAAAAAACGGTTTTGAGAAAAATAAGTATTTACATAAATCGTGGCCTCAATTTTTCAGTCCCCTTAACAGTCTTAACACAATATTAGATTATTGTTGCTTAATTTTAAACATAGATATAATTCAATAATAATATGCTCAAAAAATTTGTGAAGTTTAAGTCTCTAATGCAATTTTTTAAGTTGTGACTCTTTTTTAGAGGGGGTGGGATGTATTAGTTCCTGGAATAATGCTTTATTGAAATGTCCTCAAAAGCATACAAATATGCTTTTTCTATAATAGATGGAAAAACAATTGATAGATAACACAAGGACTGATTCGGAACGTAATAAAATGACAATGTATACATATCTATATGGATAAAAATGTTATGTATAAAATGTATGAGATGTCCCCAAAATGACCAATTTATATATATATATATATATAAGAAATATATATATATATATATATATATATATATATATATATATATATATATATATATATAAACAAAAGGGAATTCTTGACGGTAGATAATTCAATAGGTTTTATATATCTTAGGGATTCCGTCGTAAGGAGGGCTGAATTAAACTCTTATTTACTACCCAACGTTTCGAAAATTTTTATTTTCTTTTTCAAGGCTGAAATATGAACATTTTTTTTGGTAGGTATATCTTTTGTAGAATAATTTTTTAAAAACTTACGTGTAAAGTGAGTCAATAATTTACAAAACTAAACTTCTTATTCAGCAAGTAAAACATTCTTTGTATGTAAGAAATTTCATATAATACATTGAAGGCACTATTTTGATGTGGAATGTCAAAACTCAAGTGACATTTTTTAATATTTTTTAAGATTGAGTAATAACAGAGTTGTTGTGACTAACTTAATAACTTAGAAGACAGTCTTGATTAATAGTACCATGACTTGTCACTTAATCATGATCATATTAAAGAAGGAAGTCATATATATGTTATCTATTCGCAATTGTTAAAAAGACACAGTTGTGAGACAATTTACTCTCACTAATTACCTCACTAAAACATCAAGATAACAATAGCAAATGTAGTATGTACAAAACAAGCCTGTTATAACTTATTAGGTAGATGTTTATCGTTATAAATCTGAAATATCAACAATTCTACTATTATTATGGTGATTGTCTAATGAAAGAAGATATGCATAAGTGTGATTTACATGGTTGCTTTCTCTTTTTTTGTTCAATGAATTTTCATCTAGAGCAGTCTCAAACATTTCTAGGCAGGATCTTTTATGATAATTGGATTCTGAATGTATAACCTTGATGTTGTTGAAATTTGGATGATGACCAGTTTTTATACTATGTTCAGCTATAGCACATGATTGTTTATCAAGTTTTATATCACTTTTATGTTGGGTCACCCTGTCTTTTAGTACTCTAGATGTCTGTCCATAATACACTTGATCACAATTGATGCGGTTTCCTTATTTAGTAATATTCCTATACAACTTTTTAAAAATAGTATTGAAAAAAGATGGGATCATATAAAAAATTACACCAATATTCCAAAAGATTTCTTTTTCAATCTATTGGACTTTATTTTTAATTCCACTTATTGTAATTTTGAAGGAAAATATTTCAAACAAATTTTAGGTACACCAATGGGACAATTTATAAGTCCAATAGCTGCACAGTATGTTATGGATGATCTCCTAGATTTTTGCATTCCAAAGCTTAATTTCGAACTTCCTTTTTTAAAAAAATATGTTGATGACATTATTTGTGCAATACCTCATAACAAACATGAGCATATTTTAAACATTTTTAATACATACAATAATTACATACAATTTACTATTGAACATGAGACAGAAAATAGCATTCCTTTTCTAGACACCAAATTGATCAGAAATGAAAACAATGTAATACAGTTAGACTGGTATAGAAAACCAATGAGTTCTGAGAGATTCATCAATTATTTTTCAAATCACACAGAAAAAATTAAGATCAATTTAGTATTGACTATGAAAAATAGAATTCAAAAAATTTGCCATCCAACATTACAACAACAAAATTTCAAAAGATTGTATGAAATTTTCATTAATAATTCATATCCACCACAACTACTTAAAAAATTAATTTTTAACACCAGAATACAAGAAGAAAGAATCACAAATGTTAGTAATGATAATAACCAAGAAACTGAACCTAAAAAATATATATCGATTCAATATATAAAGGATGTCTCAACAAAAATACTAAATGTTTTTAAACATGAAAATCAAATTAAACTTACTTATAAATTTGAGTTAACAACAATTAATAATATTTTTACAAAAACAAAATATAAAGATGAAGACTTGAAAAAATCTAATGTAGTATACAAGATCTCTTGTAACAATTGTGATCAAGTGTATTATGGACAGACATCTAGAGTACTAAAAGACAGGGTGACCCAACATAAAAGTGATATAAAACTTGATAAACAATCATGTGCTATAGCTGAACATAGTATAAAAACTGGTCATCATCCAAATTTCAACAACATCAAGGTTATACATTCAGAATCCAATTATCATAAAAGATCCTGCCTAGAAATGTTTGAGACTGCTCTAGATGAAAATTCATTGAACAAAAAAAGAGAAAGCAACCATGTAAATCACACTTATGCATATCTTCTTTCATTAGACAATCACCATAATAATAGTAGAATTGTTGATATTTCAGATTTATAACGATAAACATCTACCTAATAAGTTATAACAGGCTTGTTTTGTACATACTACATTTGCTATTGTTATCTTGATGTTTTAGTGAGGTAATTAGTGAGAGTAAATTGTCTCACAACTGTGTCTTTTTAACAATTGCGAATAGATAATATATATATGACTTCCTTCTTTAATATGATCATGATTAAGTGACAAGTCATGGTACTATTAATCAAGACTGTCTTCTAAGTTATTAAGTTAGTCACAACAACTCTGTTATTACTCAATCTTAAAAAATATAAAAAAATGTCACTTGAGTTTTGACATTCCACATCAAAATAGTGCCTTCAATGTATTATATGAAATTTCTTACATACAAAGAATGTTTTACTTGCTGAATAAGAAGTTTAGTTTTGTAAATTATTGACTCACTTTACACGTAAGTTTTTAAAAAATTATTCTACAAAAGATATACCTACCAAAAAAAATGTTCATATTTCAGCCTTGAAAAAGAAAATAAAAATTTTCGAAACGTTGGGTAGTAAATAAGAGTTTAATTCAGCCCTCCTTACGACGGAATCCCTAAGATATATAAAACCTATTATATATATATATATATACATATATTGTAATGTTATGGAATAGCCTCAATGTTGGCACATAACAAGTTATATCTTTGGTAAAACAAGTTATTTAATATGAAAGTCTTATCGATTCACAATAATGAGACTTGTTTTATAAATAAGAAGTTCAATATTTATAGGTAGATGCTTTCTTCCATTCAAAACTCAAAGAGATATGTAAATAAGTTGATTTTAAGTCTGTTTAATCCATATTTATAGAAATAGTACAGTAAAACCAGAATATGAGTGATACATTTATTAGTTCATTAGATTGTTTGTAATTAGCTTTAAGATGTGTAAGTGGTACCAAAATGATTATTGTGGATTTCTAATCAAATAGTGAATTTTTTTTAAGTGAACTATGAAAGGTCAAAATCCTAAAAGAAAAAAAAAATAAACTTTTGAATATTTTGACAAATGTCAAAATATAATGGACATCAACTTACCTGTTCTATAAAATAGGAACAGAATTGTTCGGAGTAGTTTGGTTTTAACCCTAGTAGGGTGATCATAGAAAAAAACCATTCCATTGTTGCTAGATTATCTCTGGTTGCTAGGAGACGGGAGAATGTTGAAAAAATTGAAAATAAGAGAAGGGGTTTTTTCAGTTTTTGCTTGAAATGAGCAGATGCAGATTATGAAGTCCTGAGAATAGATTATTTCTAATACCAATTTACTAGTCCTATGATAATTTGTGAATCCAGATTTTAACATACATAATCTAAGAATGATTTAGATTATCCAGTAGCTGAAACCTCAATATTTGACGATCATGAGGCATACCTGAAAGAAAACACACACACACAAGATTAACAGGTATCAACTATAAAATATTTTGCAAAATATTCACCATTAAGTACGTACAATTTTGATATTTTGGCCAAAGTATATGATAAACATGAACATTAAGTAAATTCACCTAACATTTTTGAGACTTTCTCAACAGCTGATGAAAGCCTGTCAATATTTAAAGAAAGGCTTGAATTTTATTATTAATTTAGTTAGTTATTTATTTGTGATATAATTAGTACGTATTATTTGCTTTCGAAATACGTGTTGTTGTATTTTCATTTTGTAAATTAAATTATTAACATAACCTCTGAAAAAGGTTTGAAAATACAACACACATTTCAAAATCATCACTGTTTTAAACTCATAAGATGGTTTTCTGTTACTTTCTAAATAGTTTTACATGATAAAACTTAACAGACTTACCTGATGTTTGAAGTCACACAACAAGTGCAATTTGTGTAGGTGACATAATATCGTGTGAATTTAATAATCATTATTTATAAATGTATTTTATGTTATTTTTTATGTATTCCAAGAACATATAAAATCACACCATTAATCACCATTAATATATAACTTTCTTTGAAACACTAGATTTGTTTTACTATAAATGACTTGTCTTTTCTTCTTTTTTGTCTCACTAATAAACATTACACCATAACCATAGAACAGCTAACCACAAATTTCGGTCAAGGTCAAACCTTTTCGAGGAACTATGGAGGGTAAAGAACTCATGCTACAGAATGACAAAACTGAAACACGACCCAAAATGAGATCGTAAGATCGTTGTAATAAGGGAATTGTCATAGTTTGTTTCTAAAGATAACAAGGCAAGTACTTGTAAACGATAAATAAATATTGTCTTTGGTACTTGACACATTTATTGTCGTCATAGCATCAAGGACTGGCGCCCAGCGGGAAATTTAAAATATAATATCTGGCAATTACACATCCACCATACCTTAACGCAATATATATATATATATATATATATATATATATATATATATAGTAATATATATATCAAGTAATGAAGGTGATTGTTATTTTGATTGATGTTTTGAGTTTGAGAATAACAAATAGTGAGAGATTTGTTGTTTTTTGACAAGATAAACATTATTTTTATAGTAACAAAATTTACAAATAAACAAGAACAGCTTATTGGGGGTGCAAATGATTTCCATCCAATCGGGCCTCAATGTGAGAGGTTGAAGTCCATACACCAGATCATATTCTTTGAAAAATCTTTTATTTTCATAAAATTAGAACAATAAATCAGATATGAGTGGAAATCCGTTGAATCACTACGGGGATTTTTCTTGTTTTCATCACAATAATATAATGCTGGAATGGGTTGGTAGTTTGGGAATACCTGACGTGAGAGGTTTTGGAGTGTTACTTGACTACTGATTTATTTCGTCATCCCATAATAATTTTACAAATGACAGGTGGCGGCTGTCAACAATATAATGGTCACATAACTGTAATTTCCACAATTTCTTTGTTATTAATGAATGGACATTTCTTTAACAATAATAATTTTGTGAATTAGCACCAAAAATAACAATTTCACATATGATAATATCATAGTAATTTGTAAACTCCCCTCGTAAACAAATAATTTTTCAAGACCTTCAGTCGAAATACCACAAGATGGAATCGTATTTAAAAAAACGAAATGTCAGTTTTTACAATTGTAGATAGGAATTAGAACCACACTTTCAGTTAAAATAGAATTATAATTTAGTTGTCATAATGAATTCATAACACCAACTTTAAATATTGTTTCAAAAATGAATTGTTTTCTTGTATTTTTGTGTTACTTTAGTTTTAGTTTATAATCTCTCTTACAAGTAAGTTATAAAATTTGTCTAATGAAATTTAAAAAATTTTTGACCCGGTTTTCCTTTCTTGTAATATTTTAGCCTTGAAAATGGAAGCAAAGATTTCCGAAAGCTTGGTAATGTATAAAAGAGTTCACTTTAGTAAGTAATATATTGTGTTTTTTGGCTGCTGCTTTCCCCGTGAATGAAAGAAAGAATTTTTTTACTTAAAAAGATTTCTTTCTTAATTTTATTTTATATATATATATATATATAGGATATTCTTTGCCGAATAATTAGGTTTAGGTATAAAACCAGAAATATTGGGGAAACGGCAAGTTTATAAAAGTGAACTCTTCTTACTAAATTTACAAGCTTTCGGAATCTTTTATTTCCATTATCAAGTAATAGTAAATTGGGGATATTAACATTGGTATAGAATGGTAAATATTAAATCTAAAAATTGGTTTTTGAATTTTTTAAAAATTATTGAAATATTGTCATTATGACAGATAAACAATTTCATTTTTTTCCTTTCTAATAAGTAAAGAGTATATAGGTAATGATATGAACATGTAGAATAAATAGACATGAAATCTTTTTTAATTTTATTATAAACAATAACAAATTATTATAGAGTTTTTTTAAAAAATATATAATTTTTGATTAAGAATTAGAATTTAAAATCTCATTATTGTGATCAATAGTTAGTAAGTAGGGATAAATATCACTGAGATTCTCATTATCACGCTTCTTGTTAATAGTATAAGGTTCTTGAGATATGTGAGCCATTTCTAAGAAAAGTCTTTTTTTATTATTTGTTTCTATGTCTAAAATATTAACAGATTCAAAATCCATAACGTGGCCTTCATCAATTACATGTTCTGCTAATGCACATCTTTCAGGATGTAATCTACAATCACTTTTATGTAAACTTAAACGACTTTTTGATTTTTGACTGGTGTGGCCAATGTATTTATTATTACAATTTTTACATGGTATACAATATATTACATTTAAAAGATTGGGAATCGGAGTTTTGTCTTTCAACTTTGTAAAAAAAGAATTTATCGTGAGATATGTTTTATTGTTTAGTGCCTTCAATGTATTATATGAAATTTCTTACACAAAGAATATGTTTTACTTTCTGAATAAGAAGTTTAGTTTTGTAAATTATTAACTCACTTTACACGTAAGTTTTTAAAAATTATTTTACATAAGATATACCTACCAAAAAAAAAAGTTCATATTTCAGCCTTGAAAAACAAAATAAAAATTTTCGAAACGTTGGGTAGTAGATAAGAGTTTTATTAAGCCCTCCTTACGACGAAATCCCTAAGATATATAAAACCTATTGAATTATCTACCGTCAAGAATTCCATTTGTTTATATATATATATATATTTATTGTAATGTTATGGAATAGCCTCAATGTTGGCACATAACAAATTATATCTATGGTAAAACAAGTTATTTAATATGAAAGTCTTATCGATTCACAATAATTAGACTTGATTTATAAATAAGAAGTTCAATATTTATAGGTAGATGCTTTCTTCCATTCAACCCCAAAGAGATATGTAAATAGGTTGATTTTAAGTCTGTTTAATCCATATTTATAGAAATAGTACAGTAAAACCAGAATATGAGTGATAAATTTATTAGTTCATTAGATTGTTTGTAATTAGCTTTAAGATGTGTAAGTGGTACCAAAATGATCATTGTGGACTGCTAATAAAATAGTGAATTTTTTTAAGTGAACTATGAAAGGTCAAAATCCTAAAATAAAAAAATAAACTTTTGAATATTTTGACAAATGTCAAAATATAATGGACATCAACTTACCTGTTCTATAAAATAGGAACAGAGTTGTTCGGAGTAGTTTGGTTTTAGCCCTAGTAGGGTGATCATAGAAAAAACCATTCCATTGTTGCTAGATAATCTCTGGTCGCTAGGAGACGGAGTGAAACGTGAAGTTTCACAGTCGCCTTTTGTTATCCTTCCGGTTGCTTTGCCGTATCGTATAACTATGGACTTGATGTGGCTTGTCACATATCTCGTTCTAAGTGGAGGAGGTTAGCTGTGAATCGAAAACAGCCATCTGGCTTTCCGATCTAAGTCGTCTATGAGAACAGACGTTAGCACCTCAACCTCTGTGGGATATATCTGCTAATATATATCTAAGTTTCCACCATCGAGACTGTTTTTTCATTTATGATATTCCTACAGGTAAGATTCTATATTTCCGTGCTAATAGTTTTAGTGTTTGATAACGGATTTGGTATAAAATCTCTGTGGAATTTATTCAACATTTTAGGACATGTGATCTCGTGTTACCTTCACATTCCCTAAATTATTTCCTTCCCTTTCTTAAACAATTCTTCATAACTTCTCCCTTTCTTGAACAATTCTCTGGTGAAGTTATTTTATGAATAATACTTTAGCTAATTTCATGAGCTCTAAGAAAACAAACAAAATGTACTTTTTCTTAAAGATAAACTAACTTTTCAGAGAGTTGTTGATATAATCATTAGGATCTTGATGTTAATTAATATGTATTATTTTAGCGGTTGGCTTCATAGATTTTCTATGACAAAATTTTGTGAAAAGGAGGCTAAAACAAGTATCTTGTTTGATTGATACCTACCGTTGAACTGATTTTATGGTTTCATAAGAGATGATGGATCTCAAGACATACCTCCACTGCTGAGGGAACATTATTTGAGCCTGTTACCCAAGAAGATAGGGAGGCTCCCAAGACTAACACTCCAGTTAGGATAAGTACCTTTATATCAGAGAAGTTTTCATCCAGGTCAACCTTTCAAGTTTAAAAGTCTTATTTCTCCTCATTTGTAAATCTAAAGGGCTTCACCCACTGTAATTATTATTTCATATAATCTGTAAACTTAAGGGCTTCACCCACTGACATTGTTAATATATATGTAATTTTTTATCATAGATTTCACATAAATTTTATATTTTCACACCTATAAACGCATTAAAACCATATTTATTGTTATTGCTTAACTGGTGGAATTTTATTTCAACTTCCTTCCTACTTAATTTATAGACACACAATTTAAATTATCAAATAGTGGATTCTATAGTGCATGCTTAACTAAAAGGACAGAACTACATATTCATAGTTTCGGGGTTAACCTATTCTTTTTATACAAAGGAAAGAAAACCACGTGGCGCTCAACTTAATTAACTACTTTCTTTTAAGCTATAGTTCTGTTATTGTTAAGTTCGGCGAAAGCCACCCCTGAGAATCATTTTTGAATACAATTATTTTTTTCAATAAATTTCATTTCACTATTCAGTTAACATCAAGTAGAGTACGTTACATTTGACGCCCAACGTGTTATTCACTATAGTTTTCAAGTAATATTGTTTTTTTTTCAGTAGTCAGTTATCTTGCCTTTAACTTTAACTATCGTTTTTTCTTTGGAAGTTATGGGGAAAATACTATAATATATAAAGTGTGTATAAATTTAGTCAGGAGGAGTGGATTATTGTATATTGGATTACTGTAAAGGGCTTATGAAAGATTGATATCTCACATAAAGAAAACCAGAGGTGAAAACTTAGTAACTTAGTTTACAAATAGTGTTTGAAAGTGTATCATTTCTTTTTTAAGTTATCTTACAAAATACCTTGTGTTTCTATAAATATTTTTACACTTTCAAGAACTTTTCTGTGAACTTATTATCTTGATACCTAACATATATTTTGATTACTTTCTACCTTAAATATTTGCATTTCAAGTGGTACCAAATTTAGAGGTCTAGTGTCGAAGTTGTCTTACCTGTTTTCTTTTTTTTATTATTTCTAGTTGTGTGTCTACCTTATTTACATTTAAAAATAAGATAAATCATGTCTCAAAATTTTAAATTGAACGTAGATTATTTATTCAATCATGAACTCGAGCATGAATTAGCATACCGGGGTCAATCAGTGTTAGTTACTTCAGCTGAACGTAGGAAAATACTACGAGGTGTTTTAGCACAGGAATATTCTGGTAGGAGTTCTCTTTTATATGTTGACAATTTAGAAATTGATCAAGAAATCGCTGGTATTGAAACTACATTAGCGGATCTTGAAAAAAAAATTAAAGATTTTGTAGGAACTATCAGAGATACAGAATATTTAAGATTAACTTGTCGGTTAGGTCATGTAAATGCACGAGCTACTCGGTTAAATCATAATTCGAATGAGTTCACGGCTGAACAAGAAAATTTTAAAAAGAGACTTACACAACGAATACTCTTGTCGGAAGGAGAATTAGATTCACGATTATCGGGTACAAGCCAAGCTCATTCGACACCTGTCAATGACAATCAATCTTTTTCTTTTTCTAAACCAGTACCGGTTCATAAATGGGGAATACATTTCTCTGGGGTTTCTCCTAAAGAGTCTCTTACAAGTTTTTTAGAGAGAGTAGAGTGTTTAAAAATATCTAGGGGAGTTAGCGATACTGAACTTTTCTCTAGTGCAGCTGACTTGTTTACCGATCAAGCTTTTCATTGGTACCTGAATAATAGGATACAATTTCCAGATTGGGGTCAACTTGTAACTAAATTAAAATCAGATTTTCTTCCTTATAACTACCATGAAGATTTATTAGAGGAAATTAAAAATCGTAAACAACATCCTAATGAGAAAGTTACCCTTTTCATAAATTCTATGTGTAGTTTATTTAATAGGTTAGACATCAAACCAGATGAATCAACTAAAATTAGAATCATTCAACGCAATTTGTTACCTAATTTTGTTCAACCATTAGCTTTACTAGATATTTTAACAATTTCGGATTTAACTGCTAAATGTAAAAAACTTGAAGAAACATTCATTTACTCACAACACTCAAATACCTCTAACTTTGGCTCTCGAAAACAAAATTTACTTGAACCTGACTTAAGCTTACCTCATACTTCCTCTTACCGTCCGCACAATAATTTTTCCCGTCAAGTATCTGCATTGAATACAAATATTGTATGTTGGAATTGTGACAATCAGAATCATACCTATAGTCAGTGCCTTATGCCTCGAAAATTGTTTTGCTATGGATGTGGTACACCTGGGAGTGGTTAAAACTAAATGTACTAATTGTCAAAAAAACTACAAAGGCGGTCGAGTATCGTCCCTATCTCTCCTAACCGCAGAAAAAAATCAACCAGGGACTTCTTCATCCAAGAAAAGCAAAGAGAAAAACAAAATAAAATCCAATTCCAACACACAAAATTCCAACAATTCAAAAAGTCAATAAATCAACTTCCTAATTGTTCTTCTCTGCATGACAATGTTTTAACCCAGTTTCATCAACCACCTATTTCTCGTCTAGTACCTAAATTTGATAGGAAAGACTGGAATTCTTGGCTTAACTATGTTAGAAAATCTTATAAGAATTCTGATAACTCAAGGTTTGAAATTGAGTACAACTCACCATTTTTGTGTGGAATCATTGTTGTATAGGAAGGAACATGACAATCGACCTTATGTTGATGTACAGATTTTCGGGAGAACATTTTCTTGTTTAATTGATACCGGTAGTAACTTAAGTTTGATAGGTTCGTTAGGACTTGATTTTCTTCAGGATTTATCTTTACCTATCTTACAGGGCCAATATAACAAGGTGTCCACCGCTGATGGAAAACTTCATGATGTGGTTGGTTCAGTGGAAACTTATGTCACATTAGATAAGATATCTCGGGCAATTACATTATTTATCTTACCTTCAGTAAAACATACAGTCATACTTGGTATAGATTTTCTTAAAGTTTTTAATATTAAAATTGATTTTTCTAAATTCACTATGAACTTAAATTCTCTATCTGTAAATATTATTAATACCGTACAGGATGTCTCAAATTTAACTTCAACGGAAACTGATAAACTTAGTCAGGTTATTGAAAAATTTAAATCTCTTAGTCCTAAGGATAGGTTAGGTAAAACACATCTCTTAGAACATTTTATTGATACTGGAGATTCTCCACCTTTTAAGCAAAGTCAATATCCATTACCTCAAGCTTTACAAGGATACTTAAACCAAGAAATTGATAAGTTACTTGAATTAGGAGTTATTGAAGAAAGTAGATCTTCATATTGTTCACCTATTTGTTTAACTCAAAAATCTGATGGTTCATATAGAGTTTGTTTTGACGGTCGTAAGCTTAATAGTGTTACCGTGAATGAAGATTCATATGCTTTACCTAATATTGAAGTTATTCTTAGTCAACTTAAGGATACTCGATATATTTCTAGTATCGATTTGAAACATGCTTTCTATCAAATACCTTTAGAGAAATCTTCTCGTCCTAAGACTGCTTTTGCAGTTCGATCTAAAGGACTTTTTCAATTTACGTGTACTCCTTTTGGTTTAGTTTCTGCTCCTGCTTCCATGTGTAGACTAATGGACTTAGTCATAGGACCTTCCTTAGAACCTTACTGTTTTTATTACTTAGATGACATTATAGTTTGTACCCCTACCTTTGAAAAACATCTTGAGATATTAAATAAAGTTCATGATAAGTTGAAAGATGCCAATTTAACAATTAATATTAATAAATGTCACTTTTGTCGCCCTTCTCTTCGATATTTAGGATACACTTTGGATAAAAATGGGTTAGGTATAGACAGTGAGAAAACTAGTGTCATTTGTAACTATCCTGTCCCAAAAACTACTACTCAAGTACGTAGATTTCTAGGTATCGTTTCTTATTATCGTCGCTTTCTAAAAAATTACTCAACTCTTTCTTCACCTATCTCTGATCTGTTGACTAACCGAAGGAAACATGCTCCAATTATTTGGACTCCGGAAGCCAAGAAAGCTTTTGAAGATATCAAGGTTGCTTTAACTTCTGCACCAGTACTTTGTAGTCCTAATTTCGATCGTTCATTCTTTTTAATGTGTGATGCTAGTGATGTAGGAGTCGGTAGTGTTCTTTTTCAACTTGAAGATGGATTAGAGCATCCAGTAGCTTACATGAGTAAAAAACTTACGAAAGGTCAAAAGAAATTTTCTACTACGGAGAAAGAAGCCTTAGCTGTTCTTTTAGGGATAGAACATTTTCGATATTATCTTTTAGGTAGACATTTTACTGTTATAACAGATCATTCTTCTCTTGTCTGGTTGAATAATATGAAAAAACCCTCTCCTCGTCTCGCTCGCTGGATTCTTCAATTGTCTCAGTATAATTTCTCTATCGTTCACAGAAAATCTACAGGAACAGTACCTGCAGATTTCCTTTCTCGTATACCTGATGTAAATGTCTTAGATTTATCTTTACTTGAGCCTGATAATTGGTACAAGGAGATGATTAAAAAGGTTACCAGTGATCCTGATAGTTATCCCAGTTTCAAGGTAGAAAATAATGTCTTGTATAAACATGTCTTTACTAAATATGCCGATATGAGTAACGTTACTGATTGGAAAATTGTGGTTCCAACTCCGAATAGGTCTGAACTTTTAACCAAATTTCATGATGACTCAACTTCAGCTCACTTTGGTGTCTTCAAAACTTTAGAGAGAATTTCTGAGTTGTATTATTGGCCGAATATGAGACAGTCTGTACGCAGATATGTAAGGCGTTGTCAGGTTTGTGCCACATGTAAGCCTACAAATTTGCCACAAGCTGGACTAATGGGACAATATCGCAACATAGAATTTCCATTTCAATTATTCTCTTGTGATTTGATAGGACCTTATCCTAGATCCCGTCAAGGTAATCAATATGCCTTAGTAGTTGTTGACTGGTTCACTAAGTTTACCTTAATTCATACTATGCCTAAAGCTACCGCTCCAGCCATTTGTAAATTTTTAGAAAATAATGTCTTTTTAATTTTTGGAGTACCTCAAATTATAGCTACTGATAATGGTAAACAATTCACCAGTCAGTTGTTTAAAAACTTAATGACTAAATATGAAGTTCAAAATATTTGGTATACTTCAAATTTTACACCACAAGCTAATCATACAGAACGTGTCAATAAATTTATCGTTACTGCTTTACGCTCATATTGTTATGAAGATCATAGATCTTGGGATTTAGAAATATACAAAATAGCTCAGGCAATTCGTCTTTCCTTAGCACGAAGTTACTGATTTTGCGCCTTCATTTTTAGTATTTGCTCGTAACGTACCTGTTGTAGGTTCTTTCTATGGGAAAATTGTAGATAATTCTATTAATAAACCTCAAATATCTGATAAGATTCATAGATTACAGGATATACAAACCATGCCTTCCATATTTGAATCTGTTAGGAAGCGCCTTCATAAAGCATATGTGAAAACAAGTGCACGTTACAATTTTCGTAAAAGGAACATCCAATTCCATCTTGGAGATCATGTTTGGAAAAAAACATATCCTAAATCTGATGAAGCTCAATATATTTCTGCTAAATTTATGCCTAAATACATACATTGTGTAGTAAATAAAGTTATTTCTCCCTTGATTTATGAACTGAAAGATTTAAATGGTAAAAATATGGGTCGTTGGCATATTAAAGACCTGAAGGAAAATATCTTATCTTCTGCTGACTCAAGTGACCACCAGGTGGAAAATTCAGAATCTGACTCTGAAATATCTTCTGATTAATTATCTGCTAATTCGTTTTATCTATTACCTGGTAGTTTGGAATTCTTTCCTACTAATATCTTACTAATATCTTACATGTGTTCCTTCTCTGTCTCTGTTTTGATTTGCTATATCTATTCAATAAGGGATTAATTAGAGGTAACTATAGGTTATCTGAGATCCTGCTTAGAAATTTGAGAAAGTCTGGATAATTCATACTTTCTATATGAGTATTGAAATTTGAAAACTATGCTTAAAGGGAATATCGTGAACCTATGAATGTTGGTGTTCCTAATTATAGTTTTAATAATAAATTCTTTGGGATAGTCTTTCCTGAGAATATATTTTACTTTTAGCTTTGTCCTGTATGACAAAGACTATCTTATCTTTTTACTTTTCACTTATCTATCGTGTTGAGTTCCAGAGGAGACCTCGACATAGTGACGTAAAGTTTATCTTATCGTATCTTGTTTTTGTCTTAATTGACACTATCTATCTCAAAAGTTGAGAGTACCGTTTTTTTTAGTTATCTGAAGAGGATCAGATCAACTAAAAATTATTTTAACCTTTATAGCATTACAAGACAGAGGAGCATACATAATTATTACTTGTTTTACCTAATTTTCCTTTCCTAACTTATCTCTCAATTTCTTTGTACCTTCTCGTTCATTATTGGTTAGGAATATATTTAGTAAGTTCAGTTGCCTTGTAGAGTAGACTGTTCCTTTGAATTAGTACTAAATGTGTTCATATCTTTCATTATCTTATTACCTTTAAATGTTGGTTTTATTTAAATAACTATTTTTTATTTAGCAGATGATGATCATTGGATATTGTACTTTGTCTCGATAATGTCTGAAAGTTAACTATATTTTATCGGTACTATCTTTATATCCAAGCCTTTACTATTAGTAGGTTCAAGACTTATGTATAGGTTTTCCTTATAACTTCAGATAGGCTACAGATAAGTTCAGGAATTATTACCACACCTTTGAGTATGACATGCTTTGGTAACAACATGTTAGTGTCGGAATAATGGCCTGTTCCTTTTGGTACCGTATTTGTAGTATTTCTTTATTGTGTTTTTATTCTTTCTGATGTTGTAGGAAATCCTCTTACCGATTACGACGTTTTTTTTAAAAAAAAACAACAAATACCTTATTGTGACGACTATTCTCTTTGAGAAGAGTACCTTTTCTTCTTTCTTATCTTTATTTTCTTTTCCTTAGTTATTTGTTACTGATAGTAGACGCAAATATATCGATCTATCTGTAAAGGTATACTTTGTTATCCTTTCCTCTCTTTTTTAATTTATTTTTGCGTTTTTATTATTTAAAGAGGTTGAATGGGGTGTGATTTTTTGAAATCACTTTCCTATGTTGTTTTCAGTTCGGCCTGAGGGTAACGAGGGACAACACTGAAATTACACTTCTGTTCAATATTCTTTCCCACATCCCTTTACCTCACAACAAATGTATACTGCGCAGATAAGATTCGTGATGAGTGCCTATTTCCGGTGCAAATAATGGATGGCTAGTGTTGGACCATCTTTATACCCTCCAACTTTTACGCTTTATCTTTTTCTTCTTTTTCTTCTCCCTATTATGACATTTTTTTAACACCAGTAGGTGTTAATAATTTTTTATCTCAGAAATAACCCTTCAGGTTATTCTTTTTAGCGTTAATGATATGCTATAATATCATTGAGTAGGCAGTACTCTGAACTGGACGTTTCATATGCCTGAGGTTTCATTGTTGTCATTAGGTGAAATGATTTGATTATTCTTGTTCTGGTGTCATTATAGATGAGTTGGAAAACGAGACCTATTTCGCTGCTAGATAGGTGCAATTTCAACTTTTGGGTAGTCTCTTTCATCTTGACTCCTCTCTATCGTGGTATCAGGCTGGATTGGTTTGGATCCTGTAGTTTGGTGGTGATGATGGATCTCAATCATATTAAACAGTAGTTTAGTAAATTTTTTTTTGGTATACCGTATAATAGTATTCTAGTAATTTTTTCCGGATTTTTATTTCGGACTATTATGACATCTTTTTTTTCTTTAGAGCTTAAATCATATATGTTTTTTTTGGGTTGTCCAGTACCTTGTTTAGAAATCTGGTCATGTATGTTTTTTTTGGTTGTCCAGTACCTTGTTTAGAAATCTGGTCATGTACCTATGTTTGTTTGGGTTGTCCAGTACCTTGTTTAGAAATCTGGTCATGTACCTATGTTTTTTTTGGTTGTCCAGTACCTTGTATAGAAATCTGGTCATTTTTTTTTGAGGTTTTAGTCCTGTTTTTTTTTAATAAAAAAAAATTATTTAAATTTTTTTTTCTTCGGCTACTAAGGGAATGAAACGTGAAGTTTCACAGTCGCCTTTTGTTATCCTTCCGGTTGCTTTGCCGTATCGTATAACTAGGGACTTGATGTGGATTGTCACATATCTCGTTCTAAGTGGAGGAGGTTAGCTGTGAATCGAAAACAGCCATCTGGCTTTCCGATCTAAGTCGTCTATGAGAACAGACGTTAGCACCTCAACCGCTGTGGGATATATCTGCTAATATATATCTAAGTTTTCACCATCGAGACTGTTTTTTCATTTATGATATTCCTACAGGTAAGATTCTATATTTCCGTGCTAATAGTTTTAGTGTTTGATAACGGATTTGGTATAAAATCTCTGTGGAATTTATTCAACATTTTAGGACATGTGATCTCGTGTTACCTTCACATTCCCTAAATTATTTCCTTCCCTTTCTTAAACAATTCTTCATAACTTCTCCCTTTCTTGAACAATTCTCTGGTGAAGTTATTTTATGAATAATACTTTAGCTAATTTCATGAGCTCTAAGAAAACAAACAAAATGTACTTTTTCTTAAAGATAAACTAACTTTTCAGAGAGTTGTTGATATAATCATTAGGATCTTGATGTTAATTAATATGTATTATTTTAGCGGTTGGCTTCATAGATTTTCTATGACAAAATTTTGTGAAAAGGAGGCTAAAACAAGTATCTTGTTTGATTGATACCTACCGTTGAACTGATTTTATGGTTTCATAAGAGATGATGGATCTCAAGACATACCTCCACTGCTGAGGGAACATTATTTGAGCCTGTTACCCAAGAAGATAGGGAGGCTCCCAAGACTAACACTCCAGTTAGGATAAGTACCTTTATATCAGAGAAGTTTTCATCCAGGTCAACCTTTCAAGTTTAAAAGTCTTATTTCTCCTCATTTGTAAATCTAAAGGGCTTCACCCACTGTAATTATTATTTCATATAATCTGTAAACTTAAGGGCTTCACCCACTGACATTGTTAATATATATGTAATTTTTTATCATAGATTTCACATAAATTTTATATTTTCACACCTATAAACGCATTAAAACCATATTTATTGTTATTGCTTAACTGGTGGAATTTTATTTCAACTTCCTTCCTACTTAATTTATAGACACACAATTTAAATTATCAAATAGTGGATTTTATAGTGCATGCTTAACTAAAAGGACAGAACTACATATTCATAGTTTCGGGGTTAACCTATTCTTTTTATACAAAGGAAAGAAAACCACGTGGCGCTCAACTTAATTAACTACTTTCTTTTAAGCTATAGTTCTGTTATTGTTAAGTTCGGCGAAAGCCACCCCTGAGAATCATTTTTGAATACAATTATTTTTTTCAATAAATTTCATTTCACTATTCAGTTAACATCAAGTAGAGTACGTTACAGGAGGAATCTTGAAAAAATGGAAAATAATATAGGGAAGTTTTTAGTTTTTGCTTTTGAATGAGCAGATGCGGATTATGAAGTCCTGAGAATAGATTATATCTAATACCAATTTACTAGTCCTATGATAATTTGTGAATCCAGATTTTAACATACATAATCTAAGAATGATTTAGATTATCCAGTAGCTGAAACCTCAATATTTGACGACATGAGGCATACCTGAAAGAAAACACACACACAAGACTAACAGGTATCAACTATAAAATATTTTGCAAAATATTCACAATAAGTACGTACAATTTTGATATTTTGGCCAAATCATATGATAAACATGAACATTAAGTAAATTCACCTAACATTTTTGAGACTTTCTCAACATCTGATGAAAGGCTGTCAATATTTAAAGAAAGGCTTTAAATTATTAATTCCGAAAATCATTATTAATTTAGTTAGTTATTTATTTGTAATATAGTTAGTACGTATTATTTGATTTCGAAATACGTGTTGTTGTATTTTTATTTTGTAGATTAAATTATTAACATAACCTCTGAAAAAGGTTTGAAAATACAACACACATTTCAAAATCATCACTATTTTAAACTCATAAGATGGTTTTCTGTTATTTTCTAAATAATTTACATGATAAAACTTAATAGACTTACCTAATGTTTGAAGCCACATAACAAGTGCAATTTGTGTAGGTGACATAATATCATGTAAATTTTATAATCATTATTCATAAACGTATTTTGTATCATTTCTTATGTATTTCAAGAATATATAAAATCACACCATTAATCACCATTAATATATAATTTTTTTTGAAACACTAGATTTGTTTTACTATAAATAACTTGTCCTTTCTTCTTTTTTGTCTCACTAATAAACATTACGCCATAACCATAGAACAGCTAACCACAAGTTTCGGTCAAGGTCAAACCTTTTCGAGGAACTATGGAGGGTGAGGAACTCATGCTACAGGATGACAAAACTGAAACACGACCCAAAATGAGATTGTAAGATTGTTGTAATAGGGGAATTTTTTTTTATTATTATTTGTTTCTAAAGATAACAAGGCAAGTACTTGTAAACGATAAATAAATATTGTCTTTGTTACTTGACACATTTATTGTCGTCATAGCATCAAGGACTGGCGCCCAGCGGGAAATTTAAAATATAATATCTAACAATTACACATCCACTTATAACTGAACGCAACAATTTTGGCGCCCAACGTGGGGCCTTTAATGAAATTTGTCATCATAACAATTAGGATTTGAATAAAAAAGTTTTCGTTACCTGTGTTCTGAACAAACTTTATTCGAAAAGTTATCGTAGCCATTATTGTTTCTAAAATTTTGTAATCAGCCTAAAAAAATTAGGTAAAAATGAGTCAAATGAAAACACTTAAAGATTTGAAAATTTCTGAATTAAAAGAATTTCTGGAAAAAAAGGGATTAGATATCCCAGGTAAGAAACCTGATTTATTAGAAAGACTAAAAAAGGAATTAATAAAAGAAGGTCAAGATCCAGAACTATACTGCTTTAATTTAGAAAAAAAATCAAGCGAAGAAGAACCTGACAAAATACAAGAAAAGATGTCAGAATCAGAAGATACATTAGCCGGTGGAGATGAAGAATTAGTACATGAAAAGGAACCTGGAAACAGGGACATGATGCTAATCACATTCATGGAAAGCCAGTTCAAGAGATTAGAACAAAGACAAAGTGAAGAACAAAAGAGAATAAGTGAAGAACATAAAGAAGATGGAAAGAAATTGATGGAAAAGCTTGAACAGTTAAGTACAAACATGGACCAGAAACTAGGAGAACAAAATAAAGACATAAGAACACTATCAGGAAGATTAGAAGAACACATAGAAGAAACGATCAGGAAGTATGAAAATTTAGAGACAGAGGTTCTAGTACATAGAGAGAAAATAGAAAATTTACAAGAAAATGTACAAGTGGAAGTCATTAAAGGAATTAAAGAGAGCATAAAGTAAAAGAAAAAATAACAAAAGAAAATAGTAAAGAAATGGAGTATATTCAGATATGCTTAATTAAGAGGGGTAAAGAAATCACATGCTTAGAAGAAGAAGTGAGGAAAGGAATTATAGAGATCAGAAATGAAACAGAAAGGGACGTCGGTATAAACAGAAAGATGATAGAAAATGAGATAAAGAAAATTATGGAATTATTCGAAGAGGAGATAATTATGTTTATTTCTCGTCATTTCAAGTCACAAATATCGGAAACAATAGCGGTACAAAATATAAAAAGTTTTCAGCAATTAACTAACTATTTGATGCGTATAGAGCGAAATCTGGTCAGCAATAAAAGATTTATTGATAATAATGCCAATAATTTTAATAAAAATACATCTAATAATTCCAACAGTAACAGAAATATAAACAGTCATAATAACAACAGAAATTTTAACAATTCTAACTACCAAAACAAATACAATACTGATACTAGAAATAATAACAATTTTAATAACAACAACAGGAGACAAAACTTTAATAACAATAACTGTGATGGAAATAGACCGCAGTATACAGGAGTAAGTAATTATGAACAACAGTATGAACAATAATATCAATAATGATCACAATTATCAAAGTAATTATAAAAGAAATTATCATAATTCAAATCAAAACTATAATAATGGTAATAACCGTTATAACTCTAACAATAATAGACAGTTTAACAATGATAGATATAATAATCAAGGAAACAAAACCAATAATGATAATGATCGCGCCTTCACAAGAAGGAACTCTGATTGTGACCTATCGCAAACAAAATGCTCAGAATACATGTAATGATAACCGCAGAGTTCATTTTCAAAGGTCTAGCAGTGTAGACAGGCTAGGTAGTAGAAATTCCTCACCAATTTCTATCAATAGAGATAATGTTCCCAGTGAGGATTCTAACTCTTCTTCCAATGCTGAAAATTCCAATCCCAATCTTGATGGTGTTGGAAATTCACAGAATTTTCATTAACGGGTGAAGTAATCAGCAATCTATACAGTTACGTTCACCCCAGAGAGTTTCTAAAAACAAGAGATTGCATTAATGATAATATTAAAAAATATTTTAGTTTCAATAAATGGTAAACTAAATGATACAAAGGTCAACATTTTAATAGATAGTGGCTCAGAAAATATTATAAATAAATTGAATTTGCAAGAACACATAATTAAGGTTCCTAAAGTAAATCTAATAGGTTTAAACTTAAAGAAAATAAGTGAAGTAAACAGATCAATAATACTTCAATTAAAATTGGAGAGTACTGATGTTGAAGTACAATTATTAATTGTAAATAATATGGAATTTGATATTTTATTGGGTTCCGATGAATTAAATAGAAATAATGGAGACATCAATTATGAAAATAGGAAAGTGACTTTGAAGGGTATAAGTGTGAAGTTTAATGAACAAGAAGAACATGAAGGGGTAAAGAAAATGATGAATATCAAAATGAAGATAAATGAAAAGAAAACAGATTATGAGGCATCTGGGAAAAATGGAAAGTATAATGAAGATCATTTTAATGAAGAAGTTATTAATGATATTAACGGGATGGATAAATAAGTAATGGATAGGAATGAATTTTATGAGTATGAATTGGATCTTAAAGAAGATAATAAATGGAATGGATTGTATTTGAATTGTGATGATGAAAATAGATTGAAAGTTAAAAGATTTCTGGAAAAATATAAAGATTTATACAATGAAATGCCCAGAGTCGCACACAATTATGTGCATAGTCTAAAAGTTAAAAGTATGGAAACATTCAAAGTCAAAAACTACCCTATACCCTACAGGTACAAAGATGATGTGCAAGAAGCCATCAGTAAACTATTAAAAGATAAAATTATTGAACACAGTACTACTTTTTTTTATAAATCCAATAATAATTGTCAAGAAAAAAGACGATGATATACGTATTTGTTTAGATGCTAGGGAACTTAATAAAAGATGTGTACCTGAATACGAAGCACCTTTAACGATAGAAGCTATCTTAGGTAGAATTTCGAAGACGAAAATATTTACCAAATTAGATTTGAAGCACAGCTTTTGGCTAATTCCATTAGCTGAAGAAAGCCGTGACTATACAGGTTTCATGGTTGATGGCGAGGTTTTTAGATTTAGAGTTGTTCCATTTGGAACGCAGTCAGCTACTTCAGCTTTACTTAAGGCACTCCATAAAGTGCTCAATAAATATGAGAAATTTGCCTTTCACTATATCGTCGACATACTGATTTTTTCTGAGAGTCCGGAAGAACATCTAGAACATCTGGAAATAATTTTAAAGGCGTTAGATGAAACAGGTCTAAAATTGAACATCAAAAAGTGCGAATTCTTCAAGAAAGAAGTCATTTATTTGGGGTACAAAATTGACAACATAGGAGTAAGCATGGATCCAGACAGAATCAAAATAATACAAGAGTACAAAAGACCAACGAATTTGAAGACATTGAGAGGATTCCTAGGCATACTCCATTATTTCAAAAGATTATTGAACTTCTACGTAAGAATATAAAATGGAAATGGACTCATGAAAGGGAAATAGCTTTTCAAAATATCAAGGCGGAATTTACTGCAAAAATCAAAATTTTTCATCCTGATTATACGAAAACTTTTATCCTTAGGACAGACGCTTCTCAACAAAGATTTGCGGGTAACCTAGTACAAAACCAAGGGCAAGGAGAAGTTCCCATATCATTTGTGTCAAGGATTACTAAGAAATCAGAACGCAACTATAGTGTTAGTGAGCTTGAGCTTGCCAGCATACTATTCTGTGTAAACAAGCTTAGGTTTTTCCTATTGGGAAATGAGTTTATAATTGAAACTGACAATCAAGCACTGACTACAATACTTAAAAATAAATATGGAAATAATCGTATTCACAGATGGGCATTACTCCTACAAGAATATTCTCTACAAATTAAATATGTGCCAGGAATTAAAAATGTAGTGTCAGATGCAATAACAAGAATGGATGGAGAAATGAGTAAAGAAAATAGGAACAAACTAATAGGAGTAAACATCATGAAAGAGGATACAGGAATATTCTCACTCAAAACAATTTTAGAAGATCATCAAAATCTAACTGAAATGGAAAAACAACGAACACAAGTCAATTCAAACAATGTAAGGTACACGATCATTACTGAAAAGGAACTATATGTCATAACTAGAACTTCAACAGTGAAGTTAATTAAAGAACTAGGTACATCTGAAATATCAGCATGCAGGAATAAGAAAAATTTATAACATATTCAGAGAGAACTATGTATCTAGAAATGATTTGTCGATAACGAAGGAAGTTATTAGAAAATGTGAGATGTGCCAATTAAGCAAGGATAAAAATTTTCACAATGAAAATATGCCAAAATCCATTATTACGACTCATCCTTCAGAATTAATATCGGTTGATTTTATTTCTAACTTGATACCGAGTTTAGAAAGTAATCGACACATATTCATCATCATCGATAACTTTTCAAAATTTGTAATCATGTATCCTTGTCAACGTACAAACCAAAAAGTAGTAAAGAAATGCTTAACTAATTATAGCATAGAAGTAGGTATGCCAGAACAATGTCTAATGGACAATGCCACCTACTTCAATAATGAAAATTTGAGAATTTGGTTAAGAAAATCAGAAATAAAACCTATCTTTACAAGTATAAGAAACCCTCGTTCAAACCAAGCAGAAAGATATGTAAGGGAAGTGGTAAAATGTCTAAGAATACTTGTACATCAGGAACAATACATGTGGGAAAGTAACTTAAAAATGATAGAAAATAGTATTAATAATATACCACATGAAGTTACAGAGACAGCACCAATAGGGATCATGAAAAATATTATTCCAGACAGACCTTGGGATCCAGATACTATAAAACCATATGATGAAATAGTTAAAGAAACATATAACAAGATCGTCAAAAGAGCTGAAAAATATAAGTTAAAACGCAACAAACAAATTAAAAAGCGAACAACTTTTATGCAAGGGGACTTAAAAGCTCTAAGGGTTCCTAATAGGAAACAAAATATTTGTGCAAAATTGCAATCACCTTTCGAAGGACCATATAGGGTAGAAACTCAAAACGGGGTAAACAGCTATCTTTTAGTCCATCTTGATAATGGAAACATCAGGGGTATCTTAAATGTGGACGTACTGTATAGATGGCTACCTTCCATTAGCAACTAACTAAAATGAATAAAAATTTGTAAATATTAGTATCAAATAGTATAATAATTAAATCTTAAGAAAATAGTGAATTTGTGAGAAAGTATGATTTATAAAAATATTCAAAAATTTGAGAATATTTAAATAATAATGATTAATGTAGGAAATTTTATTTGCAAAATTCTAGACTTCACTTATAACTGGACGCAACAATATATATATATAATAGGTTTTATATATCTTAGGGATTCCGTCGTAAGGAGGGCTGAATTAAACTCTTATTTACTACCCAACGTTTCGAAAATTTTTATTTTCTTTTTCAAGGCTGAAATATGAACATTTTTTTGGTAGGTATATCTTTTGTAGAATAATTTTTTAAAAACTTACGTGTAAAGTGAGTCAATAATTTACAAAACTAAACTTCTTATTCAGCAAGTAAAACATTCTTTGTATGTAAGAAATTTCATATAATACATTGAAGGCACTATTTTGATGTGTAATGTCAAAACTCAAGTGACATTTTTTAATATTTTTCAAGATTGAGTAATAACAGAGTTGTTGTGACTAACTTAATAACTTAGAAGACAGTCTTGATTAATAGTACCATGACTTGTCACTTAATCATGATCCTGAATAAGAAGTTAAGTTTTGTAAATTATTGACTCACTTTACACGTAAGTTTTAAAAAAATTATTCTACAAAAGATATACCTACCAAAAAAATGTTCATATTTCAGCCTTGAAAAAGAAAATAAAAATTTTCGAAACGTTGGGTAGTGAATAAGAGTTTAATTCAGCCCTCCTTACGACGGAATCCCTAAGATATATAAAACCTATTGAATTATCTACCGTCAAGAATTCCCTTTTGTTTATATATATATATATATATATAGGATAGTCTTTGCCGACTAATTAGGTATAAAACCAGAAATATTGGGGAAACGGCAAGTTTATAAAAGTGAACTTTTCTTACTAATTTAACAAGCTTTCGGAAACTTTTATTTCCATTATCAAGTTACAGTAAATTGAGGATTGATATAAAATGGTAAATATATATTAAATGCTAAAATTGGTATTTGAATTTTTTAAAAAATATTGAAATATTGTCATTATGACAGATAAACAATTTCATTTTTTTCCTTCTAATAAGTTATGAAAATTATGTCAAAAAATGGAGAGTGTAGGTTATGATAATGTCAAATTATTATAAAAGTTTTTTTAAAAAAATTAATTTTTGATTAAGAATTGAAATTTGAAATCTTATTATTGTGATCCATTGATAGTAAGTAGTGATAAATATCACTGAGATTCTTATGGTCACTCTTCTTGTTAATAGTACAAGGTTCTTGTGATATGTGAGCCATTTCTAAGAAAAGTCTTTTTTTAGTATTTGTTTGTATGTCTAAAATATTAACAGATTCAAAATCCATAACGTGGTCTTTATCAATTACATGTTCTGCTAATGCACATCTGTCAGGATGTAATCTACAATCACTTTTATGTAAACTTAAACGACTTTTTAATTTTTGACTAGTGTGGCCAATGTATTTATTATTACAGTTTTTACATGGTATACAATATATTACATTTGATAGATTGAGAATCGGAGTTTTGTCTTTCAATTTTGTAAAAATAGATTTTATCGTAAAACATGTTTTATTGGCAATTTTAATGTTATTTATTGGTTTGAAAATCCTACTCAACTTTGGTGTTATTTCTTTAATATATGGAAAAGATATATATTTATTTATATGTACTGTATTATGGGATGTATTATTATTGTCTGCAATGTCTACAGTTGGAAAATAATTATACAATATGTTTTTGATTAAATTATTAGGGTATCCATTTTCTAAAAATAATTTATGAAGAATTTTTAGGTTCTTTTCATGAAAATTGGGATCTGAAATTTTGGTTATTCTGTTCTTCATTTGTCTAATCAAGTTAATTTTTATTGAATATTTATGATAAGACCAATAGTTCATTAATCTTCCAGAGCTTATTGGTTTAATGTACCAATCAATAGATAATGTATTATCAGTATTTCTTATAAATTTTGTGTCTAAAAATGGTACACTTTGTTCACTGTCTTCTTTTTCCATAGTGTATTGAATATATGGATTATAGCTATTGAAAATGAAAAGAACCTCATCTAAGTTAGTTTTTGGTATTGACATAATAATGTCATCAACATATTTTTTTATAAAAATTATTTCAAATGGTAATAATGGTATAATAGAATCCAACATATTATCCATTACATAACAAGCTATAATTGGAGAAATTGCAGCTCCCATTGGAGTACCAAAAGTTTGTTTGTATATTTGGGAATTAAAAGTAAAATAGGTATTTTCAAAGAGTAATGTAACAATTTCTAGAAAATATTTTTTTGATATTTTACAATGTTGACTGATTTCATTCCATTTTTTATCAATTGCTATTAGAGCAATTTCTAAATAGACATTACTAAATAAAGATATAACATCTAAACTGCAAATTACATGATTATCAGGTAGTTGAAATTTGTTAAATTGATTAAAAACATCGAATGAATCTTTGATGTAATATTTTGTATTAAAGTCGTAAGCTTTTGTTAAAATTTCAGTGATATATGAACTTAATAAATTAGTTGGGGTACCTATACAAGCAACTATAGGTCTAATTGATAATATTGGTTTATGAATTTTTGGAAGGCCATAAAATTTAGCAGGTATGCCATTATAACAAGTAAGTTTGTCTTTCGTAATTTTATCTATTTGTTTGGTATTAAAAAAAATGGATAAAAAATCTCACCAACATCGAAATTCCACATGACATTTTATGTTTTTTATCCTTGGGACCTAAATTTAGTATAGAGCCAGTTCTAGGAAAAGATATTCAAATAAAACATTTACTAGCAGATGTTGAATATATTACATCACAAACATCAGATGACAACTTAAGAAAAACATTAATAGCAAAATCAACTAATATCATAACTAATCAAATAAACCATAAATTAAATATTTCATTCTTTCGTAATTTATACTATAAAACAAAGAAATTTCTAATAACACATTCTAATATAGTTGTTACTAATAGTGATAAAGGTAACTCCACTGTTATAATGTTGAAAGAAAACTATGTTGAACTATCTTCAGTAATTCTGAATAATTCTTCTTACATCAGATTAAACAAAGATCCTACAACAACAATTCAAAATAAATGCAATAATATAATTAAAAAACTTTTTAATACCAAACAAATAGATAAAATTACGAAAGACAAACTTACTTGTTATAATGGCATACCTGCTAAATTTTATGGCCTTCCAAAAATTCATAAACCAATATTATCAATTAGACCTATAGTTGCTTGTATAGGTACCCCAACTAATTTATTAAGTTCATATATCACTGAAATTTTAACAAAAGCTTACGACTTTAATACAAAATATTACATCAAAGATTCATTCGATGTTTTTAATCAATTTAACAAATTTCAACTACCTGATAATCATGTAATTTGCAGTTTAGATGTTATATCTTTATTTAGTAATGTCTATTTAGAAATTGCTCTAATAGCAATTGATAAAAAATGGAATGAAATCAGTCAACATTGTAAAATATCAAAAAAATATTTTCTAGAAATTGTTACATTACTCTTTGAAAATACCTATTTTACTTTTAATTCCCAAATATACAAACAAACTTTTGGTACTCCAATGGGAGCTGCAATTTCTCCAATTATAGCTTGTTATGTAATGGATAATATGTTGGATTCTATTATACCATTATTACCATTTGAAATAATTTTTATAAAAAAATATGTTGATGACATTATTATGTCAATACCAAAAACTAACTTAGATGAGGTTCTTTTCATTTTCAATAGCTATAATCCATATATTCAATACACTATGGAAAAAGAAGACAGTGAACAAAGTGTACCATTTTTAGACACAAAATTTATAAGAAATACTGATAATACATTATCTATTGATTGGTACATTAAACCAATAAGCTCTGGAAGATTAATGAACTATTGGTCTTATCATAAATATTCAATAAAAATTAACTTGATTAGAAAAATGAAGAACAGAATAACCAAAATTTCAGATCCCAATTTTCATGAAAAGAACCTAAAAATTCTTCATAAATTATTTTTAGAAAATGGATACCCTAATAATTTAATCAAAAACATATTGTATAATTATTTTCCAACTGTAGACATTGCAGACAATAATAATACATCCCATAATACAGTACATATAAATAAATATATATCTTTTCCATATATTAAAGAAATAACACCAAAGTTGAGTAGGATTTTCAAACCAATAAATAACATTAAAATTGCCAATAAAACATGTTTTACGATAAAATCTATTTTTACAAAATTGAAAGACAAAACTCCGATTCTCAATCTATCAAATGTAATATATTGTATACCATGTAAAAACTGTAATAATAAATACATTGGCCACACTAGTCAAAAATTAAAAAGTCGTTTAAGTTTACATAAAAGTGATTGTAGATTACATCCTGACAGATGTGCATTAGCAGAACATGTAATTGATAAAGACCACGTTATGGATTTTGAATCTGTTAATATTTTAGACATACAAACAAATACTAAAAAAAGACTTTTCTTAGAAATGGCTCACATATCACAAGAACCTTGTACTATTAACAAGAAGAGTGACCATAAGAATCTCAGTGATATTTATCACTACTTACTATCAATGGATCACAATAATAAGATTTCAAATTTCAATTCTTAATCAAAAATTAATTTTTTTAAAAAAACTTTTATAATAATTTGACATTATCATAACCTACACTCTCCATTTTTTGACATAATTTTTATAACTTATTAGAAGGAAAAAAATGAAATTGTTTATCTGTCATAATGACAATATTTCAATATTTTTTAAAAAATTCAAATACCAATTTTAGCATTTAATATATATTTACCATTTTATATCAATCCTCAATTTACTGTAACTTGATAATGGAAATAAAAGTTTCCGAAAGCTTGTTAAATTAGTAAGAAGAGTTCACTTTTATAAACTTGCCGTTTCCCCAATATTTCTGGTTTTATACCTAATTAGTCGGCAAAGACTATCCTATATATAATTATAGATAATGGGGTTTTACAAGAACATCGAAAACAATTATGGTAAATGTGCTGTTAAATCATTAAAAGATTGGTCAAAAACTAAGATGAAATTAGCGAAGGAATACAATAGAAGATGTTTTTTACTAAGATGTAGACGAGAAGGAATCACACCGAAACATATTACTGATTCTACTGTTCCATTGATAGACCTTTTATATCGTCAAAATGTCTACATAAAGAAGAATACCAATTTCATATTAAGGTTAGGAAGTAAAATCATTAATATTGAAATATCTAATAATCAAAAAACAATTGTATACCTTGAACATAATTTGAATTTTTTAAAAACGGAAATAATACATTTAACATCAGAATATATTTTTAATAATTTTGCATTTCGTCAAACAAAAACCTACAATAAGATTTTTTATTCTATAAAAAATAATAACATCAATAAATTAAATAGACTTAAAGAACAAGAATTTGAAATGAAATTAAATACAAACCCTAAATGGATAAAAAATCTCACCAACATCGAAATTCCACATGACATTTTATGTTTTTTATCCTTGGGACCTAAATTTAGTATAGAGCCAGTTCTAGGAAAAGATATTCAAATAAAACATTTACTAGCAGATGTTGAATATATTACATCACAAACATCAGATGACAACTTAAGAAAAACATTAATAGCAAAATCAACTAATATCATAACTAATCAAATAAACCATAAATTAAATATTTCATTCTTTCGTAATTTATACTATAAAACAAAGAAATTTCTAATAACACATTCTAATATAGTTGTTACTAATAGTGATAAAGGTAACTCCACTGTTATAATGTTGAAAGAAAACTATGTTGAACTATCTTCAGAAATTCTGAATAATTCTTCTTACATCAGATTAAACAAAGATCCTACAACAACAATTCAAAATAAATGCAATAATATAATTAAAAAACTTTTTAATACCAAACAAATAGATAAAATTACGAAAGACAAACGTACTTGTTATAATGGCATACCTGCTAAATTTTATGGCCTTCCAAAAATTCATAAACCAATATTATCAATTAGACCTATAGTTGCTTGTATAGGTACCCCAACTAATTTATTAAGTTCATATATCACTGAAATTTTAACAAAAGCTTACGACTTCAATACAAAATATTACATCAAAGATTCATTCGATGTTTTTAATCAATTTAACAAATTTCAACTACCTGATAATCATGTAATTTGCAGTTTAGATGTTATATCTTTATTTAGTAATGTCTATTTAGAAATTGCTCTAATAGCAATTGATAAAAAATGGAATGAAATCAGTCAACATTGTAAAATATCAAAAAAATATTTTCTAGAAATTGTTACATTACTCTTTGAAAATACCTATTTTACTTTTAATTCCCAAATATACAAACAAACTTTTGGTACTCCAATGGGAGCTGCAATTTCTCCAATTATAGCTTGTTATGTAATGGATAATATGTTGGATTCTATTATACCATTATTACCATTTGAAATAATTTTTATAAAAAATATGTTGATGACATTATTATGTCAATACCAAAAACTAACTTAGATGAGGTTCTTTTCATTTTCAATAGAATCCATATATTCAATACACTATGGAAAAAGAAGACAGTGAACAAAGTGTACCATTTTTAGACACAAAATTTATAAGAAATACTGATAATACATTATCTATTGATTGGTACATTAAACCAATAAGCTCTGGAAGATTAATGAACTATTGGTCTTATCATAAATATTCAATAAAAATTAACTTGATTAGACAAATGAAGAACAGAATAACCAAAATTTCAGATCCCAATTTTCATGAAAAGTACCTAAAAATTCTTCATAAATTATTTTTAGAAAATGGATACCCTAATAATTTAATCAAAAACATATTGTATAATTATTTTCCAACTGTAGACATTGCAGACAATAATAATACATCCCATAATACAGTACATATAAATAAATATATATCTTTTCCATATATTAAAGAAATAACACCAAAGTTGAGTAGGATTTTCAAACCAATAAATAACATTAAAATTGCCAATAAAATATGTTTTACGATAAAATCTATTTTTACAAAATTGAAAGACAAAACTCCGATTCTCAATCTATCAAATGTAATATATTGTATACCATGTAAAAACTGTAATAATAAATACATTGGCCACACTAGTCAAAAATTAAAAAGTCGTTTAAGTTTACATAAAAGTGATTGTAGATTACATCCTGACAGATCTGCATTAGCAGAACATGTAATTGATAAAGACCACGTTATGGATTTTGAATCTGTTAATATTTTAGACATACAAACAAATACTAAAAAAAGACTTTTCTTAGAAATGGCTCACATATCACAAGAACCTTGTACTATTAACAAGAAGAGTGACCATAAGAATCTCAGTGATATTTATCACTACTTACTATCAATGGATCACAATAATAAGATTTCAAATTTCAATTCTTAATCAAAAATTAATTTTTTTAAAAAAACTTTTATAATAATTTGACATTATCATAACCTACACTCTCCATTTTTTGACATAATTTTTATAACTTATTAGAAGGAAAAAAATGAAATTGTTTATCTGTCATAATGACAATATTTCAATATTTTTTAAAAAATTCAAATACCAAGTTTAGCATTTAATATATATTTACCATTTTATATCAATCCTCAATTTACTGTAACTTGATAATGGAAATAAAAGTTTCCGAAAGCTTGTTAAATTAGTAAGAAGAGTTCACTTTTATAAACTTGCCGTTTCCCCAATATTTCTGGTTTTATATATATATATATATATATATATATATATATATATATATATGTATATATATATATAATTTAAATAACCATAACTTTGATCTGGCACCGAGTTATGGAACACCCTGTGATATTGTAACTAATTTTGGAATCTGAAGCTTAACAGCTGTCTACAATTTTTGTAATTAACTTTTTTGATATCTTCAATGATAACAGACCTACTGAGCTCCACTCCAATCAATCACCCTGTATATAAATACTTTACTGCAAATTAAATAACACTACCCCCTATCAATTATAAGCAAGCGTGACAGTACATTATGTAATATTTTATTTTGTATATCTTTTAGCATTCACTAATACCTTCATATTTTTTAGATTTCCATGGAAGCGGTATCATATTTCGTTACCCGAACGTCACATCCCATCCACTTCTGATTTTCAGCTTCAAAAAGATGAATATTTAGGACCACTTGTGCCTATTTACATCTTGAAACTCTTGGCATATTCTGCTGGTTTACGAATGCACTCTGCTGTTAAAACTCTGTATGTTGACTACAAATGAAATATGAGGACCAAAAAAAATTATGGGGAAGTTGATACAACCTGCCACAACGTTTACTTGTGCAACTTGAAAAATATCTTATATTAAAATTACCTATGTGTGAAATTACTGAATTGAATTAAATTTTTCGTTTTACTTTGCTTTTTGTTGTAACTGTACCTTAATAGCACTTTATAAATTGTTCTTTGGATCTTCTAGTATGGCTATTTTTGGAAAATGTTTCATTCCATCAAATTCATTTAGCTGAACTTTGAAGCTGTCATTTATATTAAAACCCTCAAATAACCAACACACATTAAAAAGGGTATTATGAATTGTAAGTACCTACTTTCAGTTATTCGTTAAGTCCTTTCAGTCCACGGCCGTGCACGGGCCCACATATAAGGGATTTCAGTGATTAATAACAGACTGAAAGTTAATATACAGCTTCGTTTTGACGAGACACCCAACTTTTATCATTGTGCCAAATTCCGATAATGGGATGAAAAAGCGCGATAGGGAGCGAAACACGTCGATTTGATGAGTGTCCCAAATTAAATAATAATAGTTTCTAAAAATCAATACTTCGAGATAATATGATGGAAAACTGAGAAAAACTTGTGGCATACAAAGTGAGTGGCACCTTCCGAGTGGCCCCCACCTCTAACAGGTCAGAATGGCGACTTGAAAAAATTTATTAATAACAAGCTGATTTTTGATTTGGGGCTTGCAAAATATATATTTTCTATAAAAAATGTATCGGCATACAAATTTGTTGTTAATTTTTTTGTAACCTACATTCGAAAGTTGTCAAGATTATTTTAATCTTTTTTTGATTAATAACCGTATGCCACGAAAAATATATGATTATTTACTTAATTCTTAATCTAAATATAATAGTGACCTACAAAAACAAAAAATCGAATCATTTAATGTGCGCCGTACTTATGCCGTGTAACCACTGGTTTCATTTGTATTAAATTAATGTTATAAAAATAAAAGCTTGTGCTTTGAGTGTAATATCAGAATAATTATTCAATGTAACAGTGCATCAAAAAATTTAATGTAATGATAAATATTAAAAAAATCAATCCTCATCAGATTCTTCACTCGATGACTCTTCACTATGTGTTATGTTATCGTCATCTTCAGAATTATCGGGGGTAATACCACGAGTGCTTGAAAGTTACCGATAATTATCTGGAAATTATCCGGTTAATTTTTAAGCACAATCGGTATTTAGGGAGAATATTTCTAGAATAAAAATACAAAAACTGTATATCTCTACTATATTCAGATAGATAATGTAACGTCTCTAACTTAAAAATCTCAATAAAAAACAAATTATTCATTTATTGACACAGTAACGTTACACATTTTTGTCATTTTCCCGGTCTGTTATATCTCCGAATCGATTCATGACATCTAAGAAACTCTTCTTTGACGTTTCACGTTTATTATTTTGATGTCTGACAATGGTTGACATGTCAACTTGGAATTTCCGTTGGGTTGTCATGGCAACGTGGAATTTCCGCTGAATTTCCATTTAATAATTTAGCATTCGTTGCATTGATACAACATTTATGAGTGAAATATTCAGTATAATACTGTTCAGATTCTGTAATAAAAGAAGTAAAATTATATAAATAAGAATCGTTACATTACAAATATTAATTTTAAAAATTATAAATGCAATAACTTCTGTTGAAGACCGTTGATCAAGCGATGGACTTTCTGGTCCGTCAAACCAATAATAATGATAATTATTATCGAACTTTAATCCATCCATAATTCTCTGGCGTTTTGTCAGTAGGATTCCTCATATGTGCACTGCACCATATGCTCCTGATATACTGTGTTCGCCTCACTTGTTACAAGAGGTCTTGTTTTGTTGGTGGTAAGTTTGAGGGATCGTAGCCAATTATTTTTGTTTTTAATATTCCTTCATTTTCGTTCTTGAAACGATAATTATTATGAAACATCTCGGCTCGGCCTTTATTAACATCATTTTTCGTTTTTAAAGAAAACATTCTGCACGTATACTCTTCGATCCTTTTAAAAATATTCTCAGCAACTTGCAGAAATCGGCATGACGCTTTAAATCTTTGCGTACATCATAGCGAGTATCCTCTTCTCCTCTTCTTTCATGCTCGAAATCTTTTAAACTTGTACTTTTGTACTTTTCAAAAATATTGTGCACTTCTTTTCTATTAAAAGTTATTAATTTCAAAATGTGGCTAGATATTTTTCCGTACTTGTCAGGTATATTTTTTAATATATGTACCTTTTAGCTTTTAGCTAAATATTTTTAATTAATTAATATGATAAAATAAAAATATTACTTTTAATTCTATTATAAATTATAGATTTAAATTATAAAAAATTTACAAAACTGTAATTTATATCAATTTTCAAGTACCTACACGAGTTATATATATGCATCTTTCGAACTTAGAACTAATTTTTTTTATAGACGATAACTGATTTTACAATTTGTTTTACAAAAAAATGATTTTTTCCTTACTTGACTATCACTTAAAAATTGTTGTTAATTGAATAATGAAATAAATAAGTAGTTCAATAACTTAATCACTCGTTACAAGAAATTTCAACAAATTTTCATGTAATTCTCTTGTTTTTATTGCTGTAATTGTTTATACAATCAAATAATTTAAAAAATAATATTCATTTTCATTAAATAAGCTGTAATATAGAATACGAATTTTCATTTCAAGCAATTTCAAACAAAAGCTGGCGAAAATTATGTACGTACAGGACTTCAACATGTTATGTTTTCAAGATTTAATTTGTTGATGATGAAATAAAACAATTTAATTTGTTTAAATCTTCATTTTTATTAGTAGCTTTTTCAAACTAGTGAAGATACAATGAAAAACTTTTAATTTATATAGTGCCTCAATACGGAATTCTAAGATATTGACAAAAGTATTATAATATTTAAATGGGGATGAGTACAAAAAGTGCCTAAATACGGAATTCTAAGAATGTTACAAAAGTATTGAAAAAGAGTACCTGGAAAATTTATCCACAACCATCACATCTTCTAGGTAAAAAGGTTCAATAAGGGAGAATTATTGATATCTATTTGGTAGTTGAGCAGATTACCTGAATATTTGTTTTTGTTAATCTCGAGATTTAATTTGAAGGATTTGGGTTCTACATGCAAAATTTTAAAATTTGAGTCGAAAGTGTGTTGGTTTGTTAATAGATGATTTGAATAGTTGGAATTTAATTTGTTGTTGTCATAGCTGCGGTTGTGTTCTGAAATTCTAGTTTTGAAGTTCCTAAAAGTTCTACCGATATAAATTTCGTCACAGTTGTCGTTACCACATTTTAATTTATAATCACCTGTTTGTTCTGAAGTGCGTTTCTTTAGAGCACTTTAGAACAAGTATATCCTTCAGATAAAAATAAAAATAATCAATTTAAAAGCTTAACATACTTTGGAACACCATCCTTAAAAATCAAATCATTTTCAGAATCTTTAAATATGAATATTTGCTTTAAAACCGACAAGTTTCATTAACCTCATTATTAGGTAAATTTTGCAGTGCCGGAAAAATTGCTTGCTCTAGAATATTACAGTACCGCTCACCGTTTAAATTTTCGTCATAAATTGTAAGTGCGAATATCTTATCATTTTTCATAGCACAAAAAACATTAAAAGAAAATGTCATTTGAAATTTACTATCACATGTAACGTAAGGGTTTTCGTCACTCCAATAGTGGCTGTTGTGGCGGTTAAACAGTCCATTTTTCGTAAATTTGGACTCATCACACCAAATAATCTTTTTTGTAAAATGTTCATCTTCTTGACTTTTAATTAAAATCCACTCACAAAATTCTACACTTCTTATAAAATCTCCTGGATGTAAATGTTGAACAACTGTATAAGAATAAGGGGTCCAATGATGTTTTTTTAATATCTTGTGAATTGTTCTGGATGACACTTGTAACAATTGCTCACATTCCCGCAAAGATGAATTCGGATTAGCGGCAAAATATCCCAAGACATCTATCTGCAAATCTTCATTATCAACATGAGTTTTGGCCTTGTTTCTATTGCTTGTGAAACTACCAAACTGTGAACAGTTGTTTAGTAAACGTTTAACGGTATTATGGTTTGGTCTACGTTTCTCAGGGTATCTTTCAGCAAATACACGGCAGGTTCTGTCTATTATCCTGTTACACTCACCATGAATTATGATTAAATTTAAGAAATCATAATTTGAATACTTTTGTAAATGAGCCATTATTATTTTATTAGGAAAATAAACTACGAACTGTCATTGTCAACTGTCACGCTGCTTATGTATTCCATAGGCTACTATTCATAACAGATTTATTGTCAAAAAAATAATAAAAATGGAATTACCGGAAATCTACATGAGATAGTCATGGGGACCCTGATGCAGATAGAAAGTGGATAATGTATACTTTTAGTATTATCAATCATATACAGGGTGTACTATTTGAAAAAATATGAATTATGTGAATATTTTGGATGACGAATTTACTCCAATTTTGAGAGCACTTTGTATAATAAAAATAACAATTTAAAAATTATAAACGATACAATGTAATGTCGTGTACACTTTCTGAAAAATGTAAGCCTTTACCCAAGTTACGTTAGAAGATATTAAATGTTTTGTACATAGTCACAGATTACTACAAGGTAATTGTAGGTAATCTGTGACATAGTGAAAAAGTGTGGTTTCCATTTAAAAAAAATTATAACTCAAAAAGGGTTGAAGATAGGCATAGGGAAATATCAACGAAAGTTGTTTAGAATAATGTAAATATTCAAAAAATTTAAAAAAATACAGGGTCTCCCATTTAAAAAAACGAGATAAGAGCTAACTTCCGGTATAACCGGAAGTGATAAAAGGATGTCAATATTTTCAATAAACAGTTCTCCCTCCGAACCCCCCCCATGCAAATTTCCAGTTTTCATTTACCTGTAGTTCACGAGATCTGACTAACCGACGGTTTATCGGCCGCACCCTGTATACACACTGTACACCACCATGTCTGTCATTCGAACTACCACCCATCCGTTTCCTTTCCTCACTCCATCCCCCCTCAGTCCATCTCCCACTACTCTTATTCCTGCCTCTCCTGTCTTCATCTTCTCCCTTCCTTCCCCCACTACATTCTATCTCCCCTGGCTTGTGTCCCCTTTTCCCACATACCCTACAAAGGAAGGCCTCCCAATAAACAATTTTCGTTACTTAAGGTAACTGATATTTTTATAAAGTATTTATAAAGGTGACACAATTATATAGGGAAATGCTTTGAAGTTTTATTGCAACACTCATAGTAAATTAGGTTTATTAGGGTTTTATGCCATTACTGTAAGTTCTAGATTTATAATGGAGTGTTGTAAGTATTTATATAACTGTGTTATAAAACTCAATTTATATAACAAATTTATATAAGGTTTGCCGTTACTTCTGTAATAGTACTGATGGTATCTGAGTTTTATAATAGCATCGTTGTTTGCCTTTTTAAAACTTGAGATACTTGAGTTTTTATATAAATACCTTATGAAACTTTTAGTAACAAGTTCTTTTATAAATATGTTATGAAACTTTGGGTTACTGATATTTTCTCTTTGTGTTCTCAGTAAAAAGTTAACCTAGAAGAGGAGTGGTCTCGATCATACTTCATTAACTACTTCTATAATTGTGAATATAACTATGATTAATACCTGGAAAAAAATCAAGTACAGCAGTACATTTTGCAGGAAAGTTTCTAGGCGTTTCTCCAGAATAACACAAATAGTGCCAGCATCTTCTGTTAAATTAGAAAGTACCAAATACCACTCGTTAATCGACAGGTATTTTCCAGTTCCACTTTATCAACAAATAACACAGAAAAGAAAAGTTTTGATAATAAAATTGAGACCACTGCAAACTTATCAGTGTTTTCTGAAAATAATGAGATTGCTAATGACAATGATGATAATAGAATGAAATGGCTAACAGAATTTGAAGATGCAGAACAAGTACGTATTCTTGATGCAGAAAATGTAGAATTAAAAGAAGAAAATGAAATATTTATAAATGATTTGAGAAAATGGGCAATTAACTATAATATACTACAGCGATATTTAAAGGAACTATTGTGCCAAATAACAATTTACCATTAGATCCCAGAACATTGCTAGGAACACCGACTAAAATTACACTACAACAAATGGGCGAAGGCCAGTATTGGCACCAGGGTTTAGAAGTTTCCATAAGACAGTGTTATGAGAGCATTAAACATTTAACAAATATATCTATAAATATCAACATAGATGGTCTTCCTATTTATAAGAGTTCAAAGGATGAGTTTTGGCCCCTCTTCTTGGTTGGGGGCCAAAATAACGTTCCGTCTTTTTTCCATGCCGATGGTACAATAGTCAATGATGGGGCTTTTCGCCCTAGTTCTCTATTTTGAACAATTTAAACATTGAATTTTGTCTGACTCAAGACACCGACACAGAGAGAAAAGTAAAAATGTATGTAGTAAAGTTTTTCGAGGTTAAGTTTGTCAAAATTTCTTCTTTTTCTCCTTTATCGTTGAATATTACCACCAATAGTTCTCTAACCATCACTTGTGGTGTGCTGTGACACTCAACTAACACCTTAGAATTTATAGAAGTGTTAAAGTTTTATAGAATCACCAGTTATGGATATATAGTGTTACTTTAAGTTTTATATTGTTACCGACAGTACTTTTGTGGTAACTTATTTTTATAAGAGTGTTGGTTGTATCCGCCATGACAATTTTCTAAAACGCAGATATAAACAGAAATGAAAAATGAAATATTTAACATCATTTTGGAAAACTGACTTCAGATTGGACTCTTATTTTACATTAGGTATATCATAAGAACATATGATTGATTCCGTTTTATGAACAAATTTAGAAAAATTAAAATAATTATTTTTTAAAATTTGATAATAATTTTTTTAATAATACATATTTGAAAGGCCAATGAATTTTTTAGAAAAGCCATTGCTAACATTTACAGTGAAAAATGATTGGCAATATAATTTTGGTCTTACCTTATGTGTGGAAATGATGTGACAAGTATTAAAGTGCACATAATATATCACACAATATATATACTGCATGATGTTTAAAATTGTGAAATTAACAAAAAGAAACATAAGATAATAACCAATGTATGCTAAAAAGAGAAAACACATATTGGAAATATGACAGAAGACAGCTTGACAAAGAAATGATTTAGTAATGGTAAGGTTACCAACAACTCTATAGGAAAAGTTTATAAGAGTAACTAAGTCAGTAATAAAACTAAATATCATTCCATCCTCTTCCTAGAAGAAGTTTTATAGAAAGTTTTATAAAGGTACCGGAAATATTTCTGTTACTTTTAGATACAGACTTATAGGTTTTATAACGTTACTAAATAAAGGTAGTCGCAACTCTTATAAATTGCTTCATTTAAGTGTTGTAAAGGGTTTATAAGAGTTACAGAAATATTACTATGCTCAGCTTATATAAATTACAGTTTTATAAAATAGTGATGGTAACTTTACGGTTACTATTATATAAACGAAAATGTTTATTGGGCTACCGACAGTCTCTGGCCATGTGATCTTCGCTCTTATATAGACAGCACTTACTCCTCGCCTTGACTCCCTTCACCTTCACCTAATTTATGCCCCTTTATCCCACATCTAAAGCATTTGCAATTTTCTCTACCCTCTATAATACCTACCCTGTTCCACCCCAATCTAATCTCTTTTTTTCCCAATAGAGCTACCGCTTTTTCCCATTCCTCCCTCACCACTGCCATTTTCATCACGTTCCTCTCCCTTACCACTTTAATCGCCGTTGTCCCTTTCCCAATCAAATTCTCTATTTTCCCCCCACCTTTTCATCTTCCATCCACGGTTCTATCCCTACCTATCCCTGAGACTCTGAGTCTATTTACCCACTCCCGTTTCATCTCCCCCAACCCCTTCCTAATCCTATCAATTCCCTCCTGATCTATTTCCCCGATATCCCTCAGGATTATCGCTCCATTCCTGCTCTCCTTTTCCTTTTCCCCATCTGTATAAATTGTTACCTTCGCCACCTCTCTGTCACCTCTCACCAACGCCACCATCTTCCTCAGCACCTCCACCTCTACCTGCTCAAGCCTGTGGAGCCCGACGCTGTCCCCGCCCCTACTTCCCCAAACAGTCGGCTCATCATCTCGAACACCTTCCTCTCATTCCTACAATCTCCCTCCATACCACCTCCACCTTTTCATCTCCTATCATTGGATTTCCCACCTCTATTCCCTCCCCCTTTTTACCATCCCAGTCCCCATCTCTTACCCAAAATTTACTGCAGATCTGATGGCCAAAGATAGGAAAACTGTCAAAGCTGTAGTGGGTATATTAACGGGGCATTGTAAGCTCAATAGGGATTTAAAGCTGATGGGATTAACAAGCGAAGATTTGTGCAGGTTTTGTCACCTAGAAGAAGAAACGGCAGAACACATTCTATGTCAGTGCGATAGCCTGGCAAATGTGCGGTTTTTTGCATTAGGCGAAGAAAAGCCATCGGCAGAGAGCTATATGAAAGGTTCAGTCTCCACGCTAATAGACTTTTTAAAAAGAGTCAGGCTGGAGAATGTAATCTAGAGTTAAGAGGACCACAATAGATCTGGAAAGGTCGCAGTGGAATAGGCCAAAAGCCACCTCATAAAATTTATCTATCTATCCTTTCATCCTTCCCAGTATCTTTGCCCACCCCCCTCCCATTGTGTTTGCATTATCTCCTTCCTTTCGCCCTCTCTCCTCAACCTCTCCAATTCCTTCACCCGCCCCTCTGCCGCTGCCTTCTGCTCCTCCAGCCTTTCGACCCTCTCCTCCAGCCGCCTTACAATCTCCTTCAATCTCTCTACACTCTCCACCTCTTCTTCCTTCCCATTATCCACCTCCTTCCTTCCTTTGTCCTTGAGTTTCCTCTTTTGTTCCTTGTGTTCCAGAGGCGGAACCTCCTTTCTTTTCACTCCAGTATCACTCCAACTGCTGGTATCCCCCGCCTTATCAGGCGTTCGTTTTACCTTCATGGATTTACCAAAAATTCCATTTCCTTGCCTTCCTTCATCCATAACCTGCTGTCCTATTTTTCTTTCTTTTTTATCCATATTCCATCCCACGAGTAGCTAGGGAATTGATCGACCACCACCACAGAGCCCCGCTTGTGGTGGTAAGGCTGGTTACTCCGGGAGGTCACCAGGTATCCCGGAGGCTCCGTTTCTGACTGACTTTCGCGCAGCCATTCATCCATTGCCGCGGTAGCTAACAACGTAAATTACGGATTGTTTTATCGAGGTTTACTCCTCTAGGCTTTCTCTCACGGTTGCCTCCGGACGCAGTGGCTTCCGGTGCCTACACTACACCACAACATAGCTGCCTACCCCTATGCTGCTGGTTTTTTCATCGAGGTTTACTCCTCTATTCCTTTTGATCCGCGAGCAATTATTAGGACTGGATCCTTATTTATTGCTTATCCCGAGGGTTGGTCGGTCATGAGGCCCTTACAACTCGAAGAGCACGAGTCCCTTGACTGACCACGCTCCCTGGAGACACCCTATGAGCCATTGGGACGCGCCGTGTCGGGTGGAAAACCTCACCTCCGAAAACTTGTATGAGAGATTAGGGGTGAATCACTTCCAGCCTCCCTCATGGGCACACGCATAGTATGTTAAAGAATTCACATATCTATGGGATACATAAAAATGTTTTCAAAAGTGGCTTAAGTCAGAACAAAAACATTGAATCCTACTGTTCACCATTTTGCTTCTGCTTTTAATTTGTACACAGTTTCTGAGTAATTATATTTTACGGAGTATATTTTAATTTAAGTAAGTCTTGTATTTTTTTATAAAACAAAAATAAATCATTTTGCATTGTAGTTTAAAAAAATCTTGTAAATTGATTAAAACACATTCTACTTTAAAAATAAATTAATTCATGAATATGGTTTTTGCAATATTAAATTCATATAAACATCACATAATCCTCTACATGAATTCTCAGGTCAACTTCTGTTTAGGCAGATTTGCTTAATTTTTAGTAAATTTGATTCCTGTTTGAACACTAAACTTGGAGGTTATATTAATTTCAACCCCTCAGGTACATTTAACTGCTGTTTTATGAGCTTCCTGTAGATCTTCATCAACCTTAGGTATGCAAATCTGAAAAATAATGTTAAAGTATATGGGGTTCATTATATAATTCTTTGAAATCACAAAACGTAATAGAACGAATAAAAAAAGCTTGCTTCTTATGCACAATAGAATTACCATTTTAAAACATTTTTAAAAAATTTTGACCATTTTCGAAAATGACCATTTTTACCATTTTTCGAAAATTCTGATCATTTTTCAAAAATTTTGACAATTATTGACCATTCTTTCAAAATTTTTCACAATTTTGGACTATTTTTTCAAATTTTTAACAATTATTGACCATTTTTGACAATTATTGACAAATTTTGACAGTTTTGACAATTAATGATCATTTTTGACAATTTTTAAAAATGTTTGACCATTTTAGACCATTTTTCCAAGTTCTAACAATTATTGACCATCTTTGACAGTTTTTTATAATTATTGACCATTTTTTCAAAATTTTAACAATTATTGACCATTTTTGACAGTTTCTGATAATTATTGACCATTTTCGAAAATTTTGACAATTATTGACGATTTTCAAAAATATTTAACAATCTTTGACAGTTTTTGACAGATTCTGACAATTATTGACCATTTTTGACAGATTTTCAAAAATTTTGACCATTTTTCAAAAAAATTTGAGAATCTTTAACATTTATTGACCATTTTTGACAGTTTTTCATAATAATTGACCATTTTTTCAAAATTTTGGCAATTTTTGACCATTTTTCAAAATTTTAACGCAGCGTTGGTTATATAGTATCGCGCGTTATTTCAATGCGTCTCTCTCTCTATCTATCTCTATCTCTGCACTGAACGTACACTATAGCCTGCGTCTCTCTCTCTCTCTCACTCTCTCTCACTCTCTCTCTCTCTCTCTCTCTCTCTCTCTCTCTCTCTCTCTCTCTCTCTCTCTCTCTCTCTCTCTCTCTCTCCCTCTCTCTCTCTCTCTCTCTCTCTCTCTCTGCACTGAACATACACTATGGCCTGCGCCTCTCTCTCTCTTTCTCTCTCTCTCTCTTTCTAATGAGTCATCGCTTGACGAACGCTTTTTCGTAACATCACACGTTTCACGAGTTAACTAGCATTCCCAAAAATTCTTTGTCGTGCAATAAGAAGCAAGCTTCAACAATATAATATTATTTTCCATGTCCTTTGGCAACTACAAACATAACAATAATGGAAAATTGATGAATATTACCTCAAAACTCAGACAATATTTATCAAAATACGAAAAAAGCAATGTTAAATGCAGCTAGATATATACCAGCTTCATTTATTTACATAATAAACATAAAGGATAATCCCAATATAAATAAGAAATAGAAACTTCATTAAAAAATTGGTCTTCGAACATATACATTCAAAAATCTGTCCATACAAATTCTGGGTACTGACACCAAGTCTTAGTACCTTCTCCGTATTTTTTCTTTAATAGGTACATAAATAATTTATTTGTCGTTCTAATTATTGTAATTTCACATCGAGGCACCAGTGACGCTACTTGTAAAATTTAAAATTCATTTTATTGGATTTATTTTCGAAATCGTTAACCAAACAGCTGATCTGACAGCAGTGACAGTGTATCAAATACTTTTTGCTACACGACCAATTTCTGCTAGTTGAACATTCTGTTGACGGAACCATCCGAACGCCACCCGAATGCGCTCGGGATCCTACTTTCTGCACATTCTGTTCGTTGAACATTCTACCCAATGCAGCCATCTCACGAAAAACAACAGCTCGGATGGATCACTTTCTCACGATTTCTATATTGCAAAACCAAACGCAAACCGCTAGAATGCTCCAAAGCGGCCTTCAACAAGCTCATAAAACAGCAGTCGCCAAGTCTATTGTTCGACGAAGGTTGAAAGAAAGTTGTTTAAAAGCTTGCAGTCCAGCTGAAGGATCCTTGCTTACTGCAGCTCACAGAAGACGCATACCTGATTTTGCTCGTGAACATATGAATTGGACAATGGACGACTGGAAAAAGGTATTGTTTATGGACGAGTGTAGAACGTGCCTTTATGGCAAAGATGGCAGAAATAAGGTGTACAGAAGAGCTGGAGAACGGTATGCTGCCTGTACTCGGTTAACCACGGGTTGCTTAAGGGCGTGGCTCAGTAATGTTTTGGGCAGGTATTTCTTTTGAGGCACACACGTCGTGATTGACAGAGGCGCACTAACAGCACGACGATATGTTGCAGAGATCCTAGAAGATTATGTGCTACCATATGCTGGATTTGTTGGTAATGGTTTTCTGCTAATGCAAGATGTTGCTCGACCGCACACGGCAAGAATGGTAACGGAGTACCTTGAATAGGTTGGTATTGCAAAAATGGACTGGCCCGTTCAAAGCACAGATATAAATCATATTGAGCATATATGGGACCAGCTCAAAAGACGTGTAAGACGTCGCATACCTGCTCCATCAACACGTGAAGAGCAGCTCCGATTGGCCCTGATTGAGGAATGGACCAATTTTCGTCAAGCCAACATTCAGAATGTACTGCGTTCTATGTCCACTCGCATGAGAAGTGTCATCCAGTATCGAGATGGCAATAAACCGTCACTTTTTGTGTGTGCTTTGTTCAATTATTGTAGTATCAACTGGAAGTGTTGTTTCTTAATAAATTTATAAATTCTCGAAAGTGGCTTAGTTTCTGATTGTAACCCGTATAAACATCATATAACATGCTAAAAGCATTATTTAATAAATACATCATACATTTATTACAACAAAAATAAGCTAAATTCAAAAAGTTGGATAATTTCGAAAATTTTTGGGGTGGCCCGTTTTCCCTGACGCGCAGTGTATATATATATAGTGTGACCCATTTTGTTTGGAAGCACCCCTGTAAATTCAGCATTTTTCAACCGATTTTGATTGAATTTTTTTTGTTAGATTCAGTATCAAAAACAGTATCTTGGCACACATTTTCATAGCTTCATTTCTATTTTCAAGGCCCTCTATGTTAATTTTTCATTGCAAAAAAAAACGAAAGTAAATTAGGCATTTTTTTTCTCAAATATGAGAACACCAATGGATTCAGAATCATAACAAATATAAACTACCAAAATTTTATAAAAACAATTCCACTAACGACAACGACAACATGAATTTGGAAAAAGTACATACTTTTATTAAAGCCATTTTTTCAAAATTCAAACAAAATCGCAAGTAGGCTTTGATTTTGACATTTCATTAATGTTATTTCATTTATGTTAGCCAGTAATATTTGTATGAAATATTAAGTACTAAATGTTCTGAATAATTACTTGTACTTGACAATGGCTGCTTTAACTATTCAACACAAAGTTGAAATTGTTCGTTTGTGTGGTTACAAGGATAGAAGTGAACGAGAAGTAACAGAAATATTTGATCGGAAACATCCAGATCGCAGGATTTGCTGCTCTGCAGTGCACAAAATTAAAAAAGTATTTATTGAGACTGGAGCAGTGACCAAACGCATTTAAAAAAAAAATTTGCAGGCTAGAAATTTTGATGACCGTGTTGTAATATATGTGTCGTTGATGGATACTTGGTTAGGTTATAGGTGTGGAAGGGCCTCTGAATAGGTGGTGTTGCAGGTCACATGGAGGATCATCTCAAGATATTGAAACAACTACTTCTTGCACTGGGATATGTTTGGTTTATTTACTAAATACATTAAACTACTTACTAAACTAATGCTATGCATAAGTACCTAGCCGTATAGCATACTTATGCGTAATGGTTACTGATTAATACTAGTTGACTATTCAACTATAGATAATAGTTTTCTCCAAGCATTCTGCATCGACTTCTCCTATGATAAATACTAAATGTATATTTATATAATCTAGTCAAGTTCGAGTAAACCAAATAAACATATAATTGTTTAGTGTTGCTTCACGCTTGAACTTGGCAATAACCTTCCTAATTTATTTATATGATAATGAAATGTTCGAACGTTTTGTTGAAATAAGATCAAGGGAATTTAATTCTTATTTTAAATATTTATTATTATATTATTATATTGGGCCAAAAGGCATCACACCTTCCCCTTTTACAAAAAGAATAAATTTAGTTGAACTTCCTTGCCCCTTAATTATGAACGAATTATGAATTATGAATACATACGTTCCTAAAAATAAAATGATTACTAATACTAAAATTACAAATGTTTATAAATTGCTGAATGTCTATTGTTTCCCGCAATTGTTTACGATAACTTAATTGTTTGTCTCTGAATGTTTATCGTATTGTTATTCACTTTTATTTTCACTAATTGTTTGTAAACCTAATCACTCACACTGCTTTTTACAATTTCCGATTAATTTACTTTACACTAAAGGTGTAGTATGTTTTTGTGTATTTCTTTTATCAAACCTGATTCTAATTTGACTTTACAATGAACATCACTCACCTCTGTGACTGTAAATGGACCTATATACTGAGATTCGCATTTGGTTCTATTTTCCCTTGTTACTAAAACTGAATCCCCTACTTCAAAATCAACTGGGTTGGCTACCTTACTATGTTGGCTTTGTCTATTCAGTTTATATTTTACTAAATATTTTCCTGCTCGCTGATGAGCTACCTGTAATTTATATTTTAACTTATTCTGATAATAATCAACATTATAACATGGATCGATTTCATTCGTAAGATTCTCGGGTAGGTTATCATGTCTTCTATACATTAACTCAAATGGTGTATAGCCATGATAATAGTTTGGAGTCGTATTATAACAATAAGCGAATAATTTGCACCATTCGTCCCAATCATCCTTACTGTCATTTATTAAATGTCTCACGTATTCATTAAGTGGTGTTCTATGTAGTTTTTCGCACCCCCCTTTGGACTGGCGGTGGTACGCTGTTGAAAACTTTTGACTAATGTTTAACATCTTCGTTGGAGCATTGAATATTTCATTTTTGTATTCTGTTCCTAAATCTGTCCTAATTTGTTTTATCAGACCGTACGTTGGTATGAAATTTTTATTGAAGTATGTTATTTTCGTACCACGCTGAAATCTCTTGTTGTGTCGACAATGTATAGGGTTGGGTTGGTAACAACGTCAACTGTCAACCGACAAGTGTGTCATGCCTGTCATGTAACGAACTTCTTCGATGGTAGCTCTTAAGTACATACATGTTCATATATCTAGTTTTCGTTCAGTAATAAAAGTGTCAAAAGTGATGTGTATTATTCATTAAAACCAACAGGTTATGGGCCCAGAGCGGTGGTACCAAAAATACAGTGAAAAATCCAAGGTTTAAAAGTTATTTTGCTGGTGATCGAGCAAAAATAAAAATCACATTAGACACACAAGTGGCCGACACAGGAGCGGGAAAAGGCTACTTGATTGAGCCATTAAATGGTAAAAATTCCCATAATTGGAAATTTAGAATGGAGCTGATTTTGGCGGAAAATAGTGTTAAGCAAATGACTCAGACAGAAGTTGATATGACAAAGGAAGATGATGTTAAAAAGGATAACAAAGCTAAATGCTTAATTGTACAGTGTGTTGATGACACACAATTGGAGTACCTGAGGGAGTGTAAATCAAGTTTTGAAATGTGGAATGTACTAGTAGAAAAATATGAACGAAAAGGATTACCAGGTCAGCTGTACCTTAAGAAAAAATTACTTTCTATGAGGTTGAAGGAAAGCGATTGCCTTATGAGACATATTTAAGATTTTGAAAACATTGTTAGGCAATTAAAGGCTGCTAAATCCGAGATAAAAGATGTGGATCTGATATGTAACCTGCTATTAAGCCTGCCAAGTTCTCATTAGACGGTTGTCACAGTCATAGAAAATATACCAAATATTTCATACAATGATGTTAAAGCAAAACTATTAGCTGAAAGTGATAAACGAAATTTAAAAACAAATATTGTCTCAACAGCCAGTTCAAGTACAGTAGCTACAGCTTTTAATACACAGAGGACCTGTTATAAATGTGGACGTCATGGACATTTTAAACATGAATGTCCTGGAATAAATCAAGGTGTAAGTCAGGGCCATAAAAATGAAGTCGGAGATGGTAACGCTAACCGCTCTGCAAACAGTCAAAGAGGATATTTCCAAGGTAATGGATATCGAGGAAGTCGAGGTAACTCTGGAGGAAGATTTCAAGGTAGGAACAGATATGGGAATTTTCAAGTGAATTTTCATAGTCACCATACAGAAAGTAATAGTGAAAGAAGACGGGAAAATGACATTCCAGGTAACGCTAACAATGTAGCAAATCAGAATGACTGTTCATTTGATGAAAGTGTGTGTTTCATGGGGGATAGAAATGAAAATGTATCTGAAAACGAAAATATTGATACTTTAAATTTTTATGTAGACTCGGGTTGCACTGATCACATGGTTAATAAAAAACATTTTTTTCAAAATTTACTTATGCTTAAAGAGCCGATAAAGATTGAAGTTGCTAAGAATACTAGTTTTTTATTGGCCATTGGTATTGGTGACATAGAAGTATATGGTATTGTAAACAATCAAAAGATAAAATGTAATATCAAAAATGTATTTTATGTGCCTAACTTACGGAGAAATCTTTTATCAGTAAAAAAGCTAGAGATGTTTGACATTGGGGTTCTATTTGAAAAGGGTGAAGTAAAATTGTTAGACAAACATAAAAATGTTGTAGGGTTAGGAAAAAGAAATAATCTATATGAAATCTCATTTCATTTAGTCCAGTCAGAATGCTTAAATATAGAATCTGAGAATGATAATTTTATAAAATGGCATAAGCGATATGGTCATATTGGTTTTTCAGGGTTAAAAGAAATTATTAAGTCAGGCATGGTTCATGGTATAGAGGAAAACTTGGAAGTACAAAACATTGAGTATTGTGTTAAGGGAAAATTATCGAGAATACCATTTGGTACACGTACAAAAAGTAACAGGATTCTAGAGATAATTCATACAGACCTGTGTGGCCCGATCAGCCCCACTTCTTTTGATAGTGAAAAATACTTTATGACTTTCATTGATGACTTTTCAAATTTTACAGTTGTGTACTTATTAGAAAATAAAAGCCAGGCATGTAAAAAATTATGGGAATATGTGAACATGGTTGAATCTAAATTCAATAGTAAAATATCTAAATTGCGTTGTGATAATGGGGGGGAATATAAGTCAAAGGTAGTAATAGATTTTTGTAAGGGAAAGGGGATACTTTTGGACTACACTGTGCCATATACCCCTCAGCACAATGGTAAGGCCAAAAGAAAAAACAGGAGTTTGGTGGAAATAAGTAGAGCTATGTTGGAGGATGCAGGTATGCCCAAAGAATATTGGGGAGAAGCGATATTAACTGCCAACTATTTAATGAATAGGGGAACAACGGCAAACCTTAAAGATATCACGCCAGCTGAGGCATGGTATGGGGTAAAACCAGATGTAAAAAACTTGAGAATTTTTGGGTGCATGGCTTATAGTTTAATTCCAAAACAGTTTAGGGAAAAATTTTACTCTAAAACTAAACAATGTATTATGTTGGGATACTCACCAAATGGATATAGACTGTGGGATATTACAAATAACAAATTAATTTTATCAAGAGATGTAGAGTTTGATGAAGATAAGTTTCATTACAAGAATAGGTTAATAGACGTAGGTATAATCGGGGAAAATCAGGAATACTTAGAGAAAGTTGAGATAGATCAAAATAGGGATGAAATGCCAGAGCAATCTGATTTTGGATGCGAAAATGAGGTTTCAGATAGTATATACCATCCAAGTATAATGATTATGAATTATTCATGGCATTTGATGCAGGGGTATTTGTGAATGATGTTCCTAAATTTTTTTCAGAACTTAAAGATAGAGCTGATAAAAACTACTGGATAGATGCTCTAAATAGAGAATTAGATTCAATTTTAGAAAATGAGAAATGGGAAAAGGTCGATAAGCCTTCAAATATTAAAATTTTAGATACTAAATGGGAATTTACATACAAAAATTTGGAAAATAATTTAGTAGATAGGTATAAGGCAAGACTTGTTGTTAGAGGGTTTATGCAAGAAAAACATATAGGTTTTGACAATATATATTCACCTGTAGCTCGAATGTCAACTATTAGATTGCTATTGGTAATCGGTAATCAATATAAATACCATTTTATACAACTAGATGTTAAGACCGCATTTTTAAACGGCTCTATCAGTGAAGATGTATATATATATTTGCACCTAGTGGTATAGAATGTGAGCCAGGTGAAGTGCTTAAATTAAAAAAATCTTTGTACGGTTTGAAGCAAAGTGCTGGAATGATAATATTAACAATTATCTTGTAGGTATAGGGTTTATAAGATCTGAAACTGATTTCTGTTTGTATTATTTAAAATGTGAAAAAGCTTCGGATATAGTGTATTTACTTATTTATGTTGATGACATTATTTTGTCAGGCCCTTCTTTAAACAAGATCAATAAAATCAAAGATATTTTAATGACATAATTTAAAATGAAAGATAAAGGTCATTTGAGTCATTTTCTTGGTCTTGAAATTTATTACGAAAGGGGAAAAGGTATTTTAAAAATTTCTCAAACAAAATATATTGAAAATGTTGAGGACTGTTGAGGACTGTTGAGGACTGTTGAGGACTGTAAGACATCTCCTATTCCGATTGAGCCAAAACTTAGAATTGATAAAGTTGAAGATGAAAATGAATTAACCAATAGACCATTCAGAGAATTAATTGGCTGTTTAATGTTTTTAATGCTGGGTACTCGACCCGACATATGCTTTGCAATAAATTACTTTAGTAGATACCAGGACAAGGCAACCGAGCAAACTTGGCATTATCTCAAAAGAATATTAAATTATTTAAAAGGAACTAGAAATGTAGGTCTGGAGTATAAGAGAGATTTTTGCAATAATAATTTGGTATGCTATGTCGATGCTGATTGGGGCGGTGACCTCATCGACAGGAAATCTGTTTCTGGTTTCTTGATTAAACTTTTTGGGAACACAATTATTTGGGTAACGCGCAAACAAAACTGCGTAAGTCTTTTTTCTACCGAAGCAGAATTAGTTGTTCTATGTAGTGCAGTGTCAGAAAGTTTATGGGTTCTAAAGTTGTTAAAGGATTTTTCTCTGAATATAAATGATATTATTTTGTATGAGGATAATCAAGGTTGTATTGCGATAGCTAATAATCCAGCCAATAATCGCCGGGTGAAACATTTGGAATTAAAATATAATTTCGTGTGTGATTACATTAATAAAAAAATATTAAAATTACATTATGTTTCCTCTAGCAATCAAGAGGCTGATATTTTGACAAAGGGATTGCCAACTACTTTGTTTAAACATTTCAAGGGGTGTATAGGTTTAAGAGATTTTAGCGAGGGGGGCTGTTGAAGTATGTTATTTTCGTACCACGCTGAAATCTCTTGTTGTGTCGACAATGTATAGGGTTGGGTTGGTAACAACGTCAACTGTCAACCGACAAGTGTGTCATGCCTGTCATGTAACGAACTTCTTCGATGGTAGCTCTTAAGTACAAACATGTTTATATATATAGTTTTCGTTCAGTAATGAAAGTGTCAAAAGTGATGTGTATTATTCATTAAAACCAACAATTTTCAAAGATTCCACGAGCTATCGTGTTTGCTTCTTTATTTTTTACTGGGATTATTACTGCGTATTTGGTTAATTCACATACCAGTGTAATGCAATAGCGGTTACCATTTTCAATTTGTGAAAAAGGACCTATCGTATCTATATACGTTATATCCCATGGTTTTGCTGAGGTATATGTTAATACGAATTCTTCCTTGTGATTATTCTTTGCCTTATTGACTTGGCACTTGTGACATTGCTTAATATATTTTCTTACATCTTTTTCCATGTTTCTCCATCTAAAATTTGCTCTCAGTTTTTTCAATAGCCTGTTATTTCCTACGTGACCTCCAAATAAAGGGTCGTTATGATACATTTCTAAAATTCGTTGCTCTTCTTTTTCTTCTTCCACTATCTTTGGTACATCGCAAATACATATTTGTACGTTTTTTAACATATTATTTTCTTTTTTCATAAATTCTTTTATAGTGCACTGTGTAAAAATAATATCATTCATATAAATTTTCATCCTTTTTACTCCATTTGATACCGCTAGCTTATCAAGCTGAACTAACGTTTGACCTAAATCAAAGTTAACTATATCGGTATTTAATAAGGCTTGGCTAAATCTCATCCTGTTTTTGAACCGTATGTTCATCCTTAGCGAAACACGGTTATTTTCAAATTGCAGAATTGGTAATTTATGCGCCTCTAAATTATTCAGTACTTTATATACTGCTGGTTTGCGAATTTCTTTCTCTATTTCTGTGGAAACTATTTCATCTTCTTCTGTAGGCTGAGCTTTGTTCTGACGAGATTTTGATCTCGTTATGGCTAAAACATGAGCATTGTCAATGTTCAAGTCTTTTAATTCCTTTATGGATATTCTTGAGATACTGTCAGTGTAATTTGAATTCCCTTTCAAATATTGTATTTCGAAGTTATATTCTTCAAAATCTAGTCTAATTCTTGTAAGTTTCGAAGTTGGTTCTGTCATCGAAAAAAGATGTGTCAACGGCTTATGATCCGTTTTCACAATAAAATGTGGAGAACCATGTAAATAGCACTTAAAATGATTAATTCCCCAATGAATAGCTAACAATTCTTTCATGATTATTGGTTTATTTAATTCACTTTTCTTAAAACTTCGCGAGGCAATAGCTATGGGTAGATCTATACCTTCGTATTCCTGACTAAGTATTGCGGAACACGCACTGTTTGAAGCAACAGTTGTTAATATGAATTTTTTATTGAAATCTGGATATTTCAGAATAGGCGGCTGTATTAATGCCGATTTTAATATTTGGAATGAATTTTCGCAGTCTTTTGACCACTCGAATTTTACGTTTTTCCTAGATAACTTATTGAGAGGTATGCATATTTCAGCGAAATTTGGAATGAACCGTCTGTAATAATTACAGAATGCTACGAACCTTTTAGATTCTTCTGAATTTTTGGGCACTGGATATTGCTCAATGACTGAATATTTTGCTTTATCCGGTAAAACCCCTTCACTAGACAAATTGTGTCCTAAATAAGTGACTTCTCGTCTGAAGAATTGACTTTTTTGCGGGTTTAATTTAAGGTTGAATTTTCGACATGTGTTAAATACCTTCTCGAGATTGCTTAAATGATGATTCTCTGACATCCCTATTACAACTATGTCATCCATGTAAAGAAATGCTTTTTGTGGAGTTAATCCTGAAAATGCTATGGACATCATCCTTGAAAAACTATTTGGACTTATAGTCAAACCAAATAGTAATCTTGTATACTGAAAAGAACCTTTCTCTGTGCTGAAAGATGTATATTTCTTTGAAGACTGTTCTAAAGGAATTTGATGAAAACCTGACATAAGGTCTATGACTGAAAACCATTTCGACCTCCCTAACTGATCTAAGATCGAATCTATTCTAGGTAATGGAAATTTATCTGTAACTATTTTCTTATTCAACTGCCTAAAATCTATGCAAAGTCTCCAAGACTTTTCTCCATCGCCTTTTTGGGTACAAGTAAAACTGGACTGTTATAATCTGAGATTGAAGACTCGATTATACCTTGCTCTAATAACTTTTGAACCTGATCATTAACCTCTGAAGATTGAGAATGTGGTGTACGATAATTTTTAATGTATACTGGTGTATCATCTCTTACCAATAGCTTTTGCTCGTAAAAATTATTATGCGTTAAAATGTCATTTTTTAAAGTAAAAATATCTGAAAATTTTTCACAAAGATTTATTAGCTTATCCCTTACGTATTCTGGTACATCTAAATTCAAAGTTTTCCTTAATTCCTTTACCCTATTCTTACTTTCATTCTTCACTGCATATACATGAAATAAATTTAAATCCAATATTTTAATATTATTTGTACTTATCGACTTGCTTTCATAATTTGTGTTCAAAATTCTGACATAAGGATTAGTTTTTGATATAATAGATCTTGCTATTAATATTCCTGGTACTAATTCTTGTTGCTCAACAACTTTCTCTTGTCTCAAATTTTTATAACTTTCTACTAACCGATAGACTTCACATCTAGGCGGTATTGCTATATTGTGATATTCTGGATTATCAATGATTTCTAATGTTACTGGATTTCCAGATTTGCAATCCATATATAATTTCAATTCTGAATAATCTAAATTGCAATTATAATTACTTATGAAATTCCTTCCTAAAATTCCATTCGTAGGTATAGGAAATTCTTCATCTACTATATGAAAACAATGTTTAAATGCTATATCCTTCATGAAAAGAAAAATTTCTATTTTACCCAAAGTTCTAATTTCTCCCTGAGTTATGCCTTTAATATTTAAAATTTGTGTTGTTTGCATTAAGTGATATGGAAAATTATCTGAAATTTTTAATAACGAAATATCTGCACCTGTATCTAGTATAAAAGTCGTATTCGATATGTCAGTTTTGATTTGCACAAAATTTGAAAGAGTTAAATCAAAGTTATAAATGTAACGATTATTGTTATGCAAGTCATTTGAAATTTTGGATTTTTCACCTTTCTTTCTCAAAACCCCAATTCTTTCTGTACATCTTCCACTCTCGTCTCTCCACTTTCACACATTCTTACATTTCTATATTTATTATCATTGTTGAACCCAGTGTTAGGCCTGTTTCTATATTCCTCTGATTTCTCCCTGTAACCAGTAAATCTCCTATTGCCGTGATTTGCTTGGAATTTTCTACTGTTATCGTAGTTATTTTTCCTATGGAAATTATTTCTTCCATTCTGATTAGCATAAAACTGCTTATTCTGAGGAAAATATCTATTTCCTGACGAAAACCTATTTCTATCCTCCTTATAATACATCACATTTCCAGCTACCTGATTGTTTCTCACATCGATGGACACCAGTTTAGTCATCACTTCTTGTGGTGTCGAAAAATTTCCTGCTGCTATCACAGTTTTTATCCTCTCTGACGCTGAGTTACTTAATAAGGATTTTACTGCAGCTTCCGTGGTATACTTCATTGCTAAGTGTACTGGCATTCCTTCTGCCAAGTACGCGGGTTGTAACTGCTCTGTCAGTTTCTCCACTTTGGAAGCATATCCGACAAGATCCTTGTTGTTCTGCTTAAGTTTGCTCAGTTTAGCACTTACTAAACTAGCACTGTCTCCTAGGAGCCCTTTTTTAGTGTGTATGCTATTCCTCTCAAGGAATCCTCTGTGGTGATCAAAACCCTGGCATTCCCAGTCAGTCTTGTTTTTACAAACAACACAGCATTTCTCTCATGCTCTGCTGTGTAAACTTGCAACAAGCTAACTGCATCTAAGAAAGATTGCAGTTCGCTCGTACCACCATTGAACTCATTTGGCAATATCTTACTAGCTAAATTAAAAAAATCACCCATACTTAAGGCCATTTTCTCACTTTCACTATTGCTAAATTCTTGTAATACGTCCTTAACAATCAAATTATTACTTGTAATCAGCTGTGACGGAACTTTATACCTTTCTCTGATTTTGTCAAAATATAAAATACATTTATTCCGCTGATCCTCATTCAACTTATGCCAATTTTTATTTATTAAACTTGAAAAACTATTAAATAAACTACTCAAATTATTAATTATATCAATATGACTCTCTAAACTTTTGGGAACTTCCTTTTTAGCACTCTCTTACTATTTTTACGTCCATCTTCTAAGATTAAATTCAATCGACTCTCAAATTGATCCCAAGTTACTGCATTCCCATCACTCGAGGACATTTAAAATTCTTTGTCAATAAAAAAAAAATAAGAATAAAAATATCAAATATCAAATACCACATATAGCCACAAAACAGAATATACCTTTAAAGTTTACAAAAACAATTCTTACCATCTTAAATATTCAGTGTGCTTTGCTGTAGGTTTCTTCTTATTTCCCTCTCCATTTGTCTTCTATAGTTCTTGTATATGGACCATCCAAATTGTAGTACCAAAACAACCACAATGATGTAAATAAGGGTCTTTACCTCCAGATCTGCTTCGATCTCATCCTCTTGAACCATAAAGTTGCTGTTGACCACTCCATTCTCCTGGACCGCTTGCTTTGTCGATTTACCACCCATTGTCACAGAATTCCAATTGTTTGCAGGATCGCCATGTAATGTATGTGTCGTCGATGGATACTTGGTTAGGTTATAGGTGTGGAAGGGCCTCTGAATAGGTAGTGTTGCAGGTCACATGGAGGATCATCTCAAGAGAATGAAACAACTACTTCTTGCACTGGGATATGTTTGGTTTATTTACTAAATACATTAAACTACCTACTAAACTAATGCTATGCATAAGTACCTAGCCGTATAGCATACTTATGCGTAATGGTTACTGATTAATACTAGCTGACTACTCAACTGTAGATATTAGTTTTCTCCAAGCATTCTGCATCGACTTCTTCTATGATAAATACTAAATGTATATTTATATAATCCAGTCAAGTTCGAGTAAACCAAATAAACATATAATTGTTTAGTGTTGCTTCACGCTTGAACTTGACAATAACCTTCTCAATTTATTCATATGATAATGAAATGTTCGAACGTTTTGTTGAAATAAGATCAAGGGAATTTAATTCTTATTTTAAATATTTATTGTTATATTATTATATTGGGCCAAAAGGCATCACAATAGACTACTTTGCCAACAATCCAAATATTAGCTTGAGAGAGTAGCAAGTTTAGATTTAGCCTTGCCTAGAGAAAACATTCGGCGATGTTTAAAGAGAAATTCAATACGACCATTTATAGCCCGTTCAGTACAAAATCCGTTGCAGGTCACATCTGTCATAACTGGACTATGTTGCCAAGCCCTTGAAATAGTATGAGAATCTAGTAAATATCGAATGAAGTTTATCAAATATTCTTCTTTTTATTTGGCTATAGGTTAGGTATAGTTATTGAAGGTTATTGTGTGCAAACAAACTTCGACTTATTTCAATTACATATAAAACAATATAAAACTTTTATTTGTATGTTAACAGTAGGTACAGCACTAACTAAGAAATTCTTATTTTAAAAACTATGGAATTATTTCTAGCACTAAAAAGGTATGTATGAAATAGTTAAAAGTTTTATTTGTATGCTTATACCACAACGCTTAATTAGTTAGAAATTATTTAAGTATTTGAAATGTATATATATGAAATAGTATTAAGAAAAAAATATAAAGTGGTCAATTAATATTTGTTCTAAAATATTTTATCAAAATTAAATATAAATTATCTAATATAATTTTTAGGTTACAATAGCAATTACCTACAAGCTGGCTTCTAGAATGTTGTCACTACAATATGAAAGGCTGATGTAAGATTCTGATAACCTAGATCACTTTTTTAAGGTCATTTTGTTTTATATTTTGGTGAAATAAATCTTCATACTGATATATTCATCACAACAAAAGAAAATTGTCCAGCAAGCACCATCACAGCTCAGAAAAGAAGAGCGAATACATTTCAGTCTCTGATTGAAGGTACATACGAATTATTGACTACATTGTGTAAGTGAATTCTAGCATAATATATTCAACACTCAGTATAATAGTTTGTATAATAATTCCAAGGCTTAATTATTAATTGACAAGTGAACATCACCTTGAGTTATTACAACAAAGTAGACGTGCCGAGGGAGACTATACATAGATATTTGTTAGAATACATGTGGTTCCTTTTATATATAAACTTGACGAGTCAAACTCTGCCCTAATTGTGGCCAGTCGTTATGTTTTGGGACACTACTTGAATTATGTGTATGTAGATAATACGAGTAAACAATAAAATAATTTATATTATAATGGTTTTATATTGGAAGCAGCTTATCCTATAACCAGAACTTATTAAAATTGTTATAAATACATATTATTTTATTGGTGATTCATTTATCATTTTCCCATATATCCAAATTATTATTCACTATTTTCTTTTAGCTTGCCAACCTCTACTGCAACTGAGAGTGTTGCTAATAGAACGATTAATCAGATGAGCTACCTTTCAATTCAAAAACAACTATTAAATTAATTTTTTGTAGTTTTTGTAAAACCCTGTATTATACACGTTTTTTTTTTGGAAAATGCCTCCTGAATTAGTTATCTTACATATCATGAATGAAATAAATTAATAAATAATGCCACCACAACTCTTACGATTGTTTTATTAAAAATATACATTGTAAATCTATAAATTAGTTACACAAGACAGATTATAACAATACTAGTTTGTTAATTTTTTTTTCAAACAATGTTGAACAAAAATTTTCAAATGGAATAAAATTTTTTTTTTAAATATATCAATTCTAACCCGCCCCTTCCAGAATGCATTGAAAGCGATGCATTCCGGGAAGAGCTTCCTCCACCCCCCATCTCATCTCCCGATTCTATCAGTTGGCCCTCCCTTATTTTGAATCTCCTCCAGTTGATCTTCTTGACTTGTTTTTTCTGTCAGCGATACTTGTTAGCTTCCTAGGTATCTACAAAATTTCTGTTAGTACATCACCATGCATAGTAAAAAACATAAACATACATCAACTACATTATATTTGTTTCTTGCTTGCATGAACTTCGTTTTCAATAACTGCTGGTTCAATGTTACCATCAAAAATTATTTGTTTTACATAACCACTTTCAAATGAATTCCTATCTCTTCATTTTCGAACTGCCCTACTATCATAGAAAATTTGATTGGGTGATTTGTTGCCATGATCTAAAAGATTGATTGTATTATAAACTATAAAAATATTTTAAAATTAGGAAAGATTTTTAAATGATTGTGATTATATCTTGTTCTTACCTTTTTAAACATTATGGTAGCATCTAAAATTAAATCATTATTCATCTCATTCTACATATGATTCATCATCAGTTGATTCAACATCAGTGGTATCACTATCATCACCAGTATCAATAATGATTGGAGCAATTTCCAATATTTCTAATATCCTTTCTCTGTTGCACCAACTGTTAATTTCTTTTTCGCTATGTTGTATAGACTTTTTCCACACATCTTGATTAATACTGTGTAGGGCTTCTGACCACATATTTAAACAGGACGTTTCACTTTTGCCATCTCTACCAATATGTCTGTTGTAATATTGCTTGGCAATACCCCATATTAACTCAATCGGATTGAAAATGCAATGGTAGGGAGGAAGACGTAATACTTTGTGACCATACTGTTCTGCCAAATCATCCACAATGTATTTTGTTGGGGGTTTGTTTCTGAAAAAAAAACATTGAATAAGTAGTATTTTTTACAAAACAAACTTTGTTCCTTACTGTATGACTTTCTTGTCAAATATATTCATTTATTCATTCATTCATTCTTCGTTGAATGGTCACTGTTTTTGAAAAATATTTTTCAAAACTCAGTTTGTAAAGCGTAGAACAATATAATTTATTCTTTGATATCTGTTGGCAACACGCTTTACTAAATACAACAATTTTACAGGAAACTGTAATAATTCTTTATATTCATTTATCTTTATAAAAATGTAACATTAAAATTAAAACAATTTTCATTGACTGTACTACTCATCCCTATTAGGTACAATTCAGTATTAATAATATAATATCAAGTATTAATATTTTTAAATGTATTTAACCAATTGTGGTGCATTCCTACATAAAAATTGCTGTATCGCTGTTCAAAAACATTTTGTACTTACAGGGCTACAATTTGAAGAAGCTCAGCTTTAAACATTTTTTGTTCATTGAATTCTATATTGTGTGTCACTAACCAGTCTTGAATATCAGATTTTTTCCATGAAATGTTTGGGCATTTATCTAATAGCATACTATGATATGGTGCATTATCCATATTAATAATTGACGGTTCAGTTAGATTTAATAGTAATTGGTTTTTAAGCCATTTCAAAATATTTTCTTGATTCATTTCCCCATGATAGTCACTTGATTGAGTTTTAGATGGAAATATATTTTCTGCCCCATTAATAAACCCATCTTCATCCCCAGCATGAAGTACAATATATCTATAATAAAAATAATTTCACATACCAATTTTTTTACATACATTTTCATAACATACCTTTTACCATCCACTTTTGTAGTTTTGAAACTCCTTTTATCTGGATCTTGTGCCTAAAGTTACATGTTGATCTGTAAATAAATTTTCAGGTATACTTATTGCTGAGCATTAAGAACAATAGGACAGAATAGATCTTTTAGGTCTCAGTGAGTTTTACCCCAATATACATACATACATTGAGTATGAACAATAAAACACAATATAATGAAATAAGTTAATTAGATATAACAAAGTGAATATAAAAATTATATTTATATCTTATACATTATTACACATATTAAAGTTATACTTACTTGATTCATACATGCTGTAAATGGTATCACGAATAGCGGAGATATTAACTATTGCAGTATTATTAACAGTTTTATTTTTTATACGTTTTTTTGGAGGCGACTTTAAACGTTGATCACTCTTCACAGCTTGTGAAATATTACTCACAGTTGATATATTCAACTTAAGTGCTGCTGCTACACGCTAAAAAAAATATGTATATACAATATACATATATTAAGATAATAATTCAGTATGTTGTCTCTGCTAACTTACCTCTCTTACAGCATTCAAAGGTAGCAATGGACCATTGTTATCACGTTCTTGTTCAAAATAATTTATTAATGAAGCCACAAGTTCTTTGCAGCGGCTGGTTAATTGTTTCGGCATATTTGCTCTGATAAGAACAGTTTTACAGTTTTTAATAACGCACAAATTAAAAGAATTAAATGAGCGAAATAAAATACGTAGGAGGTAACCACAAAAATTGTAGAAACCAGCTGATAAATGTCAAAATTTTACCCGATAAAGCAATTTAAACGCGGCAACAGTGTCCACTGTCGCCAACATATAAAATTTTATTAATGTTAAACTGAGACTGCCGTTCGTTTGAGTTGAATATTTAATTAACCTACGAGCTGTATTTGATATCAAATTAATTACGAAACTGATGAAATAAAACAAATTAATTTGTTTAAATCTTCATTATTTATTTTGAACTGACGTGAAAAAGCTACTGTGTAGCGAAACGCGTCACTAATTTTAATTTGAACGTCAGTTCAAAATAAATAATGAAGATTTAAACAAATTAATTTGTTTTATTTCATCAGTAGTATGGATCTTCATCAAGTAAAAGCCTCATCTATTCAATAATTACGAAACCTTTCTTTAAACATATATTTTTATTTTTTAATACAATGCGACTTATAAATTTCAATATTTATTGAGTTTAGAGAGGCTTAACATAGTGATTGACAGAGGATTGACAGCAGCAATCGAATGACATGATATAAACGAACGTCTCTTTTTCGACACTTTGATGACGTGCAACGGATTTTGTACTGAACGGGCTATAAACCGAAATTTCTCCACACTTTAAGGGCTGGTGATACAGAAAAACGCATGGAATATTGTTTGTGGGCTCAAGGTGAGTACCTTAGTTCAAGAAAATTCTTAGCCAGTTTTATGTTCAGTGATGAAGCCACGTTTTCTACCAATGGCGTAGTCTTATCACAAAATGCAAGATATTGCATCTGAAAATCCTAATAAATTGCAAAAGCCAAAGGTGAATGTTTGGTGCGGAATTTTAAAAGACAGGATAATAGGTCCATTCTTTTTTGAGGGTAACATGAATGCCAATAAGTTCATGTAATTCTTGGAAGGTGAGTTATCCGCAGTGATTGATGAACTGCCACTAGCAGAAAGAAGAAATTTGATATTTCAGTAAGATTGTTGTTCTGTACACTATTCTAGGATTGTCAGGCAGTGGCTCAGCGAAAAATTTCCAAATGGTTGGATAGGTCGCGGCAGCGAGTTGATCGAATGGCCTCCTAGATCGCCCGATTTAACTATATTGGATTTTTATCTGTGGGGTTTTTTGACACAAAAAGTGTATAAGACACGTCCAAGGAATAGAGCAGAACCGCGTGACAGAATACGACAGGCCTGTGCTGGAATAACGCCACCACATGTGTGGAAATTAACGGAGGTCTAGTCGATGCTACAAAAATTTAGAATTAAATTATTTTTAAGTACTTCAATTGAAATGTATTATTAGCTGATAATTTGTATTTTCATCACATCAGCACAATTTTACATTACTTTCAGAAGCTATAACTCCAGAACGGGTTAAGTTATCGGCTTCGAATTTTTACTGTGCGATATGTTTGAGTCCTAGTTTTTGTTTACCATGTTGCCATTTTTGAAATTTGTCTACATTCTACGTAAAAAATTAATTAAAATACAACTTTTCCCAAATTCATGTTGCAATAACTTTGTCGTTAATAAAAGTTTTTTTTATAAAATTTTGGTAGTTTACACTTGTAATGATTTTGAATCCAGTGGTGTGGTCATATTTGGGAAAAAAATGCCTAATTCACTTTCGTCTTTTTTGGCAAAGAAAAATTAACATAGAGGTCCTTGAAAATAGAAATTAGGCTATGAAAATTTGTGCCAAAATACTGTTTTTGATACTGAATCTAACAAAAAAATTAAATCAAAATCGGTTGAAAATGCGGATTTCACAGGGGTGCTTCCAAACAAAATGGGTCACTCTGTATATATATATATAAAACACACTAATAAAATTGACGAAAAAAATCTTTAACACTGTTTACCATTGAATAGATAATACAAAACTGACCAGCCGTCCAAATTGTATGCCCTGGACAGCCATATTAGGACACGTGATCAGGATTGCCTAATACATAGCTACTTTGTTGATAATAATAGCGATACATCTTAGTATTTTTGCCGTGCAATGAATTGATACTTACCACTTTTACATAGCTGCCGCGAAAATATCATGAGCATATTCATTCACTACAAACCTCGGGACGTATAAAAGAGGTGCCTACCACCCAAGGTATTTCTCTAACCTTCATGGTCATTTCTGCTTAACCGTTATAAATGTAGAATCACTGTACTGTTAATACAAATTGTTCTCAAGCAAAGTTTGTAACGAAAATATACATTCAATATAACTGAAAACTTTGTTCTTCCAGAATTGAGCTTAAAATTAAAAACAGTGTAGAGTAAATGATAAATTTAGTGCTGCACAGTTTCTTTCGATTTACGAATATAGCTTTTGTGTAATGGAGTTTCCATGCTTGGGGGTTTTACGCGTTGGACCGCCATTCAATGACTCTATAGTGCACCTAAGGGCTGTTGCGTCCAAGTCCTCAGACAAAAGAGTGTTTGCCGAAGCGTCAGGCAATTGTTGGTTGTTTAATATCCCATGATCAACTTGAAAAAACCCCGAAGGGCATACGTTCATAAAACATTTTCCGTTCAAAACAAAAAGCTTCCGTGCTTAATGTGGACAGAAATAGAATGGATAATGGAATTCGATAAATGGAAAATAGAGTTTCACTTGATCCACGTCCATATTTAATGTCGTGATAAAATAAAAATGGATTTTATATACGGTATAGATACAGTATTTGGGTGAAATGTAAAACCAAGAAATATATAGAAATTAAGTGTGGGAGTTAGATACTTCACTGAATTATGTATACGAGTAGATATTAAATGGAGAAGCAAGAAAGGAACGTACGAAAGTAACTGACCTACTTTCGCAATCTATATAACGGGGAACCAAAGAAGTAAGGTACGAATGACCGCAGCTGACCTCTCTAATATAAATGTAGTACAAGGAAAATAAAAATTATACAGGGCGCACCGAAAGTAACGACATATCATAGGAGTGGGGTATTTACAGGGTGCAGCGAAAGTAACGACATATAATAGGGGTGGAGTATATACGGAGCAGAATGAAAATTCAATTATTAGGTATCGGGAGATTACACAGTGATAAATGTTATTTGAGTAGAAATGGAAGCTAGCAGGTGTGTGACACCAGAGATTAGTTTTAATTCAGACTGTGTATACTATAGTGCTCCAAGATTAGCAAGTATCGCTGCAAATGCGGTATATGTAGCCCGCATCTATAGGGTCTAGGGTTTCCGCTGCAGTGAAAAAATTGTCAATCAAATCCTTGAAACATAATAGTTCCTCCCATTCCTTTTCGTGAAAAACTATATAATTATTCCTGTTCCCTGAAATGATTACATAAGGAGTGCACTCTGCTGATAAACACACTGTAACAAACTTTGATTTTGACTGATTCAAGTCAAATCGACCCCCCCCCCCCCCAAAAAACACTTCCTTTGGAACCATATTTGAAGACATTTTCCCACAACTGACAAGACAAAACTATACTCGATATGGTATTTTCACGACTTTTTATAGATATGTGAGAGTGGTGGGGGGAGGGTATCTATAAATAGTTATCGCAAAATGAATTTGGCTCATACCGACAATATGTGTTTAGAAGATTTCTCCGATTTATTATCATTGTATGACTACCGCTTCCAATCATTCAAAAATTGGACTGGTGAAGTTTCTCCTATAGATTTAGCGTTAGCGGGGTTTTTTCATGTCAGTTATAGTGACATAACTCGTTGTTTTAATTGTCATGTGGAAATTCATGAGTGGTTATCCGAAGATTGTGTTCATGAAGAACATTTAAAATTTAGCCCAGACTACAAGTTTGCCAAGATGATGGAAACATCAATCAAAAAAGAAAACAACAACAAGACAGATAACAAAAGACGTTGGAATACTCTAGAAATAATTAAATACAAATCTACCAATAAATTTGTTTTTACTTGCTTACATTGTAATCAATGATTTTGTTTTGAGACACTGAATAGTGCTTTCCTTTGCGCATGCCCTAGCTACTCTTATTTGCGCATGTCTGAAATTCTATGTATGATACGTTTAAACGACGCAAAACGTATCAAACCCAAAACTGTAGTGCAATAAAATGGATAGTGATAATGAATCTTTCGATTTTGCGGTTTTGTTAGACAACCAAGAGGATAATAGAAGTGATGTAGACGATGACGATAGTGAAGCGGATTCTGTTATCAGTTCCTGTACTTAGGAACATGATACAGGTTCCACTATCGATTTCAAATCGTTTCATTTTGAAGCAGTCGATAGTCGGAAATGGCTAAATTATAGTTTTGGAAAACCGCTCTGCGTGTTACAGTACTACTATTCCACGACTGATCATCGATTAAGTACCTGTTGCATTTTTTATGTGTCCAGCGGGCTCAATTTAAACGTGGAATCCCAACATGTCAGCGAGCATTTCACCGGACCTGCTGCAAATTTATCAGACTTGTGTTTTAAATGTACCATTTGAGGAAGAGAACTATTTTTATATTGTATAGTTGATTATTGTGCTTTGTGCAACAACAAACATTTCAACATTAATGCGCCATAAATTTATTTCAATATCTATTCAATTGTATCTTTTTGTATTGTTCAAGGAATTTTTGAAATTAGAGTAACGCATCCAGTAATGCGGATTTTATTTTGACTACATTTTAATATTAATGTAACTTTATATTTAATTTATTTTAATATCTATTCAATTGTGTCTTTTCATATTCTTCAACATAAAAATTTATGAATTTCCATGTTCAACTTTCAATTTATTTTCTCAAATCTACTTTCACTGGGTGTATAGGGAAAAATAAGCCACAATTAGTTATAATATGATAGTTTATCTTATCGCATAGCTGAAATGTAAAGACATCAAAATATATAATTTGAAGGTTTAACAATTTTTGAGATTAGCATCCAATTTTTCTAATAGAATTTTGGCTGTCAAATATTTTTTCTTGTTTTTTCCTCTCTTCAATTTCAAAACTCTTTTATTCGATTCGATTAATGTTTCCACTATACTTCTTTATCACTATCCTATAACTATACTCACTAAAAATTTAAACAATTGATTCAATCTGCAATTTTGAGATTACCAAAACTCTTTTATTTGATCCGATTAATGTTTTCACTATACATCGTTATCACTATCCTATAACTATACTCACTAAAGATTCAAACAATTGATTGATTCTGCAATTAACATCTAATCATTCTAATAGAATTTTTGGCTGTCAAATACTTTTTCTCGTATTTTCCCATTTTTAACTTTAAATTTTGTCGCTGCTCGTGACCTTCACTCAAAAATGTTTTATTCGATTCTATTAACATGTTCATATTATCACTGTACTTATTTATCATTGCTTCCAAATTCACTTGATTTTGATCTACACCATCTTCAGCAACTCCTAACGCACTATTTAAATCTTCCTGTTGGAACAGTTGCTTTACATCGAACTCGTTTTCCAAAATTTCATCCATAGACACGTCGTCATAATTACAATTTCGTAATGGTTGTGTTTCGCCTTCTACTATTATTACATCGTTTGAATTATTTGATGAACAATCATCATTTTTTGTGGTTGTCAAAATTTGGTAATTGGTTCCTAAAGCTTCTTTTTTGATCACCATTGGTATACTTTTTTTACTCATCTTTTCGAATCTTGTTTGCTTTTTTGTTTTTCTATACTCACTTACTATATTCACAATCTTTTGCTGTCTTTGTATTTCAGCTATGCGTTGAAATAAACTATACTTCAAGTTTAATATTTTCCTCTTATATACCACAGGGTGTGACAGATAGGAGGAGAGTATTTTCCTTAAGAAGATTTGAACGAGTTTTAATAGTAAACCCTAGTTATACGTGTTCCTATAAATTTCTGTTTTTACAATTATATGCGGGTAGGAACTAGTCAACGATACTTGTTTAATAAAATACTAATTTATTCTTCAATTAGTTTTAAAGGATGTGTCCTTGAACAACTTTTTAATATGTTTGCTTTGGGAGTGTAGCGTTTCTCGATTTATGGATTTTTTGTTTCACAGTTATATTTCCATGTCTCTCTGAATGTACGTTTGTTACATATGCGGGTAATACTCCAAGAATTCATACAATATTACTTTAATCATGCATTAGTTTTACAGGATAGGTCTTTGAACAACTTTTTAATACATTTGCTTTAGATTTATGGGTTTCCTGTTTCATCATTTTACTTCATTTTCACAGTTAAAGTTCTACGTATCTATAAATTTATGTTATTACATATGCGGGTAATATGAATGGACATCTAGTTACAATCTTTTCAATATATGGAAGACGACAGAAAATAAATTTGCATCTTTTCAAACCATATGCTGTTCTACTTGAAGAAACTTGATTAATAAACTACTAATCGCATGCCATAGAATTTCAAGAGCTTCCGATACCTAATAAAGAATGTGTTGTTTTGTATAATAACTATAAATAAAACAAATAAATTTCACTGCTTTTTTATTTTAAGATAACATTATTTTTCTTCCTCGTATTCTTCATTCTTCAAGCGAAGTTCCTCAGGAAGTAAGTGCTTGTATTCATACATTGATCTTCCCAAATCTAAGTGTTTTGATAACTTCATTAAACATACAAAGCGAATTAATCCTTTTACAAAATTTTTGCAAGCGTCAGCTCCTTTTCTATATATCTTCGCCTGCTGCATACAATCTTCGTATGTGTATATTCTTCCGCTACCATATATCTGCTCCCGATCAAACATTTGTTGACGTTTGTCAAAATCATATACTAAAGTTTGCACTGCTTCTTTCAATTCTTCCATTCTTTTCTTTCCAAATTAATAATAACTCTACTCTTCACTACCTATAGTGTAATTGACTACTGCTCTGTATATTATACTATCCCCTCCTATTAAATGTAGTTACTTTTGGTGCACTCTGTATAATTTTAATTTTCTGTGTACTACATGCATATTAGAGAGGTCAGCTGCGGTCATTCGTACCTTACTTCTTTGGTTCCCCATTATATAGATTGCGAAAGTAGGTCAGTTACTTCAGTTCCTTGATACTACTACTACTACTAATCTTCGTATATTATATTTATCCTAAAAAAAAAGTGAAAAAAAAACGGAAATAGTTAAAAATAGTGATTGAGGTGCCTTCAGTTATTCATTTAAAATGAACGATCCTAAATTTATCGCCTCGCTCAGAAATTCATATAGCTTCTGTGTTACCAAGGTATCGTTTGAGGTTAATCAAAAATTTAAATCATCTGAGTATTTTTAGGATTTGACAATCATAGTTCTCATGCCAATAAACATAGCACATGTGTATATATGCTCAAGTGACTCAGCTGTTAATTGGTTGCAAATTGAGCAGATTAGTTTTGTCTCAATTTTATACAGCGTATTATTTATACATGTACAAATTTTCTACTTTAGCAGTTCGCAACTGCGCCATTAATCTCTTAATATAAAGGGGTATCGAGTATTTCGAATGGTTGGTTGTTTCAAATGGTATGTGGTCTCTTAATAAAAATTGGTATCGAGAATTATATGTGCTAAGTAGAATTTTATTATGTCTTCTTTATAGTTATGACTCAAGAAAGTAGATAAAATATATTATTATCAATGACCCCTATATGGTTGATATTTAATTCGAGTTGGTAGTATTTTTCTAAACAAGCTTGTAATTGACTAATTCATTAATCCGATTCCTACGTCATATGTTGCATTCAACGCTTGTGGAAAAATAGTAGTTCTCACAGGTGAAATTGAATGCCAAGTCCGGATAGATAGAGATTCAATTATTCAAGCTGCTAATTGCTACGTCACTTCAATGAGGAATTTAAATATACTTGACTTGGATAGGATATATCAATTATTGAAGTTAGACGAGTTACCCATTAACAAACTTTGATCAAAAATTGAATGACAAAATTACACCTTAATACTCGTGACAATACAAAATCCTGTTTTGTTTTGTTGATTGTGGAAATGGAATATCAGTATCAGGCCACCATACATATTCACCTCTGCAACCACTAGACTGGCCAAGGAACACTTTTTGGAGCAGCTAGGTACATTCTCCATCCTGTGGAATTTCGAAGTCAAGTCGGATAATATCGAATACAAGAAGTCGGAGACTCTTATTATATTCTTACTTTTTTAAAATCAATATACATATAAAATTTCAATATGTTGACTTAATTTTAACCCCCCTCCCTCTAAAAAATTGAATCTAGAAAAATATATAGTATTTAAAGCCAATATTTCTGTGTTCTCATCAAGACACAGTGGCGTCCTATTTTTTGTTGTATTTAATGTTACACTCAGTACACTAATGACTGAGGGGTTTCAAAAAGTTCATCTTATTCAAGTGAGCTACCTCTCAAGGAATATAAGATTTCTGAGCAAGGTATTATTATTACTATTATAAAATTTTATGTTGCTTATTAATAAGCAAACTTTTTAAAAAGTAAGTAACGTATTAAAATGAACCTATCAAAATAAAAATAATGTATCACAACTGAAGTTTTCAAACCCGAAGTTCAGAGATATATAACGGTATTGAAGTCAACTTCCTCTAATATACAGGTGCAACAGAAAATCTACGAAGCAGACTTAGTATCTCAGAAATGTTACTAGATTTATATAGAAATGTTAAAATTAAAATGATCATATTAATGATTGTTCATCATTCTTAAGTAGGCTATGAAAATCACAGAAAAATGAGAGCGAACTGAAAATAAAATAGCCATCATTTCATATATTTACTAACTCAACAACGGCTTAAATTGGAGGTATCATGTGGTATATTTTTAAATTCACAAGTCCAGAAATTTCATTTTCCAAATAATCCAAAATTAATGCCCGATTTTTCAGAATGAACACTAGCCATTCGTTGATGTTTTCTGCTTCTAATTTGTAGTTGCGTTCCACACGGAACATCATAATAATTTGTCTCCATGTATAACTACCATTTCAAATGGCCAATAACTTAACAATGACTTGAGGTGGACGAACCATTTGGTATATTTTCAAATCCAGAAAAATAGGGGTCTTACAGAGTTAAAATAGGATACATCGTTTTTCACTGAATTAAATTATGTTGCTTCTGTAACCATTAGCTTCGCACAAATGCGAACAATAAGTTGGCAACGTTTCATCATATTCGGATGAATGCAGTCCATTGAATGCGAAAAAACGGAAAAATCATATTAATTTACATTTACATGGTGTTTCATAACATTTGTTTATACTGACTGGAGAAACTCAGCAGATAATATGAAGACTTAACCTCCTCCTCCTTGCCGAGGTACAGGGTGTTTAAGATATTAAAAAATGATTATAGCCCGTTGTTTTGACACCTTCCAATATTTTTAGTTCAAACTTGGTAAACAGTTCACATGTATTAGGATACTTTCAATAGTGGTTGAATATAGACTTTTGCTATTGCTAGAGACGTGCGGTAGGAATATAGTGAAAATCTATGACTTTTCATCAACATAAGAGTGAAAATTTGATAGATATTGATATGAAACAATCATTTGATGTATAATTAACGGAAACCAATAAATTTTATAACCAAATTGGTGAGATACACACGTATTTAGCATCATGCTAACGATAGTAACGTTTTAAGTATCTAGCAGCGTGCTTGGGGGGTATGTTTAGATGCGCACTAAAATGACATAAACTGCGCTTTTTGACAGAAGGTGAATTTTGTGTTCGGTTGAGATCAATAATTGAGTTATTTCAATGAATGATGGTTTTAAATAATGTGAATATACAGTGTAGGTTAGGGTGTCCCTCATCTAGAACGATTTAATTTTTTTGAGAAATCTCATACGGATAGCCTCTAAATATGTTCCAGTCAATACTGGTAACACAGTTATAGCCCGTTCAGTACAAAAACCGTTGCACGTCATCAAAGTGTCGAAAAAGAGACGTTCGTTTATATCATGTCATTCGATTGCTGCTGTCAATCCTCTGTCAATCACTATGTTAAGCCTCTCTAAACTCAATAAATATTGAAATTTGTAGGTCGCATTGTATTAAAGAATATAAATATATGTTTAAAGAAAGGTTTCGTAATTAATTTCATATCAAATACAGCTCGTAGGTTAATTAAATATTAAACTCAAACTAACGTCAGTCTTAATAAAAACTTTTTATGTTGGCAAAAATGCGCGCTGTTGCCGCAATTAAAATGGTTTATTTCAGGTTCAGTTGACGTCTTGACCTTTTTGGGGTTATGTTGTGACAAAAACTGCAAAGAACTGTGAGTAATTTTTCACAAGCAGTAATGAGTTATCAAAGTTAAAGTCACATCCAAAAAAACGTATAAATGAAACTTAATAATACTGCAATAGTTGATGCATTTACTCCTGATACTATTTATAGCGTTTATGAAGCAAGTATGTATAAGTTCAATATTATACCCAATCAACTGTATTTATTATATTCTGTTACATTATTCTTAATACTTGGCAATTATACATGGACATTTTTTTTATAGATAATCATGTCACTTTAGGAATGTTACTGCAGTAATTGGAGGAAGAACAATAATTATTAAAGGTAGAATGTTCCTGAGTAGTTTACTAAAATATTATACATCCACAAAGAGGACTTATGGAACTTTCAACAAAAATAAACCACTGTTTACATTTGTTTTTATTAATGAATCCTGAATTTTCCAAAATGGTGCTGTAGGCTGTTCATGTCAAAAGGTAATACAATGATAATGTGAAATTTTAGAATGCAAAATTGTTTTTATTCTATACTCTGTCCATCCAAGCAACGGAGTGTTCCAAAACAGTAGCATGCATAGTGCACGTGATCTCTCCAACTCTGTATGGACAATGAATTCCGCCGGCCGATTGCAGTTAAATCCGATTGGCCAGCGCATGGAGGCATATTTATTTTAGCCAATAGATGCAAAGGCGCATGGTGATCACGCATCTATCGTTGTTTGGGTCGCTCTGTTTGTTCGATGGATACAGTATAGATATTTTGTATTACATGCTGAGAATGAAAATGGTTATATTGATGGAGCAGAAAGTATATTTTTATATGAATCTCAGTTGAGTTATTATCATGGGAAAATGAATGAAGAACATGTTTTTAAATGGTTTGAAAACCAATTACTTACTATTGAATCTTTCCGAACCTTTAATAAATTATGGACAATGCTTTTCGATAATATTAGGTTAATGACACAATATTGAATTCAATCAACAAATGTTGAAGCTGAGCTTATTTATATTACAGCCTAGTAAGTAGATATAAACTGTATTTAAACAGTGATATAGCAAATTATATGTTAGAATTCAGAAGACTACACAACTAGTTCAATACATTCAAAATTCTTACTTCAAATTATACCTAATAGACAATAAATGCTGTTTTACTTTTATTTTTACAAAAATAATAATATAGGTTATTTGAATACTGCCCTTTCAATAAATGTTTTTTTTAGAAACAAACCCCCCAACAAAATACATTGTGGATATGATAGAACAGTATAGTCACAAAGTATTACCTACCATCTTTTTAAAAATCCTATTGAGTTAATACTGGCTACTGCCAAGCAAGCCGATAGATGCATTCCAGAAGTTGCGGGTTGGAATTGGTTTGCCCTTGAACCTCTCAAATTTGAAAGATTTCTATTTGACAATTATTGTTCTACCTTATTCAAAAATATAGTATTACAAACTTTTCGGTGTAGTAACTAATTTATAAATTTGCAATGCTTCTTTTTAATAAAACAATTCCATAAAAATTGGGGTGGCATTATTTATCATTTTATTTTAATCATGATATTCAAAATAAGTAATTCAGGCAGCATTTTCTAAAGGTACATGTGTATATCACAAAGTTTTATAAAAACTACAAAGAATTAATTTAATAGTTTTTATTGAATTGAAAGGTCTCATTCGATCAATCATTTATTAGCAATACTTTCAGTTGCGGTAGGTGCTGGATAGCTGAAACAAAATGGTAAATATAAATTTGGATTAGAAGATGATGGAGTGATAAATAATTCACCAATATACTGATAATTATAATATGTATTGATTTCAGTGCTACGATTTAGTCAATCATTTGCATATACCTTCACTCGATTTAGTCAATCATTTGCATATACCTTCACTCGGAGAATAGAATGGATTTGCTCTCCTTTTCTGAGCTGTGGTGGTGCTTGCTGCACAATTTTCTTTTGCTATGATCAATGATCATATATCTCAGGATGATTTTCCTTGTTGAGAATTACCTACACACTAAAGCTTCACATCCCGGCTTTTCTAAAGAAAATTTAATGTTTATCTCAACAAAATATAAAATAAAATTGCCTACCTTTAAAAAGGAGGTAGATCCAGGTTATCAGAACTTTTTCATTTATAATTTGTCTGTAAACCTTACATCAATCTTTCATATTGTAGTGACAACATTTTAGAAGCCAACATTTACTTAGGTAATTGTAACCTAAAAATTATATTAGAGAATATTTTTTCCTTGATACTATTTATACATACATGCATTTTAAATACTAGAATAGTTCCATAACTTCTAACTAATTAATTGTGTGGTATAAACATACAAATAAAAGTGTTAACTATTCCATATATACCTTTTTAGTGCTAAAAATAATTCCATAGTTTTTAAAATAAGAATTTCTTAGTGCTGTGCGGTTAACATACAAATTAAAGTTTTATATGTAACATCTCTGTATGTAACTGGAATAAGTCGAAGTTTCTTTGCATGCAATAACCATCAATAACTAAACCTAACCTAGAATATCTGATAAACTTTATTTGACATATACTAGATTCTCATATTATTTCAAGGGCCTGGCAACATAGTACAGTTATGACAGATGTGACGTGCAACGGTTTTAATACTGAACGGGTTATATAAAATATAAGCTCAATCGAAAAACATTAACCCGTGCCGTCTTAACATCGAAAGTTTATATGGGGACAGTGGGGAGTAATAATAACAAATTTCATAATTTTTTCGAAATAATACTCTAGTATATTGAAATTAAATTTTATTTTTTTTTCGACAATATTACAAGATACTTCACTACAAGATACGGATACTTTTTGCAGTTTTGTTTCCTATGTTCCTGTACAGATCGTAATAGAAATTGTTTTTGTTCCTTGTCTACAGTGATCAAACCATAAAAGTCTTGCATCAACTGGACAGCTCTTTCAACTGTATCGTTTACAGCCTTGAGTGATGACATGGTCTTTTTAGAATCCAAAAATGAGGCGTTGTACTTCCATAAAGAAGGGCACTATTGAAGAAAACTGGCATCAATTTTTAGGCGAGAGAAGAAATCTCTACTTCGAGTCGAAATAAAATCTTCAATATTTCTTTCTGGGAAGAAAGAAAAAATAGACGTAGTCTGTGCCATAACGGAGTGTATTAAATCATAAGACGAAGTAAATTTTTGGTATGTGTTTGTTAACAATAAGTAAATTGATTGTTGTGAATAATAAAATATCATTTTGTAAAGGATGTAGAGTAGTGTAAAGTAAATGTAATTTTTAGTGAAACTTACCGTATAAAGAATTTGATAGGTCTTCTTTGGACGAAACATATCTTTTTCCAGAGTTCGTTATATTTTCCTTGGTTAAATACCATATTTTTTCTCGTCTCGTCGTCGACCTCATCATCAAAAAGTGATAATATAGCTACTTCTTCACTTAAGTAACATAAGTGCTGGCAATACTTATTTAAAGCAGGTTTAGAGATTGTCCGATCCACATTTTCGTATGCTTTTATCAATTTTAAGAAGCATAAGTCTTGGTAGGGTGCTTTGGATGCTGAACTGCATTTAAGCCAGGGTTTGACATAGGCTATACCCTTTCTCATACCCAACACCGAGAAATGTTTCAAGGATGAATATATTTACTGTCGACGAGAATCGAAATCGACGTTTCTATACCGGCCGATCGAGTCCGTCTGTCGTGGAAATAGCCACTGCTATTTTGATATTCCCACTTCGACCTCGTTCGTATCTCTTCTTCTACCACTTATTAATTAAATATGAATTAAGAATTCACTATTGAAATGTAAATTCCTTTCCTGGTCAAGGCGTCCGAGCTTGACATGAACATGAGACGTAAATCTGTTATATTTCATATGATTTCCTTTATTTAAAGAATGGCGAAGAGGATTCATTTTTCTTTTCTGTGAATATGTGCTATTGAAGCAAACATATCGTATCTTGAAAAAGTGCATTTATGTGAATGGTAAGTTTTTTTTTCGCTTGAATGTATGTTAACTATTCTTTCTTAGCAGTTTTCCGCTTTCATATTTTATTATGTAGCAATGTCGTTCCAGTGCCAGGAATATACATCGATATGATATTGTTTTTTTTTGGTTCTTTCATATTTCTTTTCAGATTCTCTTTGAATATATTTGAAGATATTTCAAACCTATTTAAAATATATACATATTTAATATATGTCTTTATTTACCGTTATTTATAGAATCAAGTATTCGATTTTAGTGTTCTTTTATTTGATTTCTTTGATTATTTTTTTAATTAAAATTCAGGATGTATGAACCACGTTTTTAAATAATTTCTTTTAACATTGTTATCAAATTCATACTTCAGACATCCTGGATTTTGTAAAGTTGGGTAAATTTTTGTTCTTGATACTATTATTGTTCCTTAGATCTTTACCTGGGACAGAAACTTGACCTGGGAACTTTACCTGGGACAAGCCTGGATCTGAAACCAGGACTGACTCCATCTGAAACCAGGACTGACTCCATCTGTAACCAGAACTGACTCCATCTGAAACCAAGATATCACTATACCTATATCTGGAACATTACCAGGACTGGAACCATGGGAAGTAACACCTAGCTATTTTAACGATCGCTTCTTCAACCAAGAACAACCTCTATGAACTAGTCATTGAATTTTTTTTGTTTTAAATTGTTTCCAAAGTCAATATACAACTCGTAAATTTAATAACGTTGTTCATAAAGTTTATTTTCCCTTCCAATATTCCAGGATTTGTCGCTATAATGCTGATATGAGTAACAAATAAGCTAGTATTATTCAGGGTGGCGCCCACTTACCTTCCTTAACTTCCATAATTTTTCCTTTTATTAATTTCAGTAACTTGATTAATACAATAATTAACTTACTCTAGTACCTTAATTAAAATAAATGTCAAGTAGGATTACCCGAGAACTGGTAAGACTGCTCTCTGAATTTTTACTAGTTTGGTCTCAGAATCTACACCTGAGGTGCTCTCTAAACTGAGTAGCCGTTACAAATTGGCACCCGAACGTGTGTGAGCCTTGTTTTACACATCTGCTTTATATCGATAAATTTTGAAACTTGGAAGTTTGGACAGTAGTTGAAGTAAGAAGCAATCATCTTAATATTATCATATCTTTCACTTATCGTATTATTTATCTTTCTATCTTTTACTTATCATATCGTTCACAGTTGAGTTAATAATATCTATTTTTATTATCGTTTATCTCACATATCTATATATTTTTATCGTATATATTCACGTATCGTACCTATAAAATTTTCTTTTTCGTCAATATCAACAGTACTCGTTTTTTTCCTCTTTTATCTTATATTTTTAATACTGTCAATTAACGTATAATAAAATGGCTCGAATTTTCAAATTAAATGTTGATTATCTTTTATCTCATGAATTGGATTACGAACTTTTTTATCGTGGCTTAGAAATACCTTCACTGGTTACAGAGAAGAAGAAAATACTGCGCGGTGTTCTAACACAGGAAGTATCTATGAGGAGTTCAATTTCATATGTTGAACTTCCGTTTACTACCGAAATTACAGGTATTAAGATTTCTTTTGCCGACTTGAAGAAGAAGGTTCAAGATTTTGTTGGAACTTCTTCGGATGTCGAGTACCGAAGGTTGACTTGCCGTCTAACTCACCTCACTCAACGTACCTCTCGTTTAACTTGCGAGGAGGACGAACAAGAGCAAGTAAAGAAACATTTAGTAACAGAAATATTTTGTTTAGAAGGTGAATTAGATAGCAAAATCAATGTTATCGATTCAGACAGACAATCCACTCCAGTAAATACCAGTCAAAGCTTTTCTTTTTCTAAACCTGTACCTTACATGAATGGGGGATAAGATTCTCAGGTCAACATGAACGAGTTACCTTGTATATTAACGCCATGTGTGGTTTGTTCAACCGTCTTGATGACAAACCAAGTGAAAGTGCCATCATTTGTATTATTCGTAGAAATCTTTTACCTCATTATGCACAACCTTTAGCTTTGATTGATATTGATACTGATGATATTTTGACCGAAAAATGTAAAAAACGACTTGAAGAAACATTAACTTGGGACCAACAGTTTACCTCTACTCATAAGAATAGTCAATATTTACTTGAACCAGATCTAAGTATATCTAGTACATCTTTTAAGGATGATTTTTATTTTAAACAGTCACGAAAAAATATATCTGTAGTATCTTCTACCTGGACTTGCTGGAATTGCAAACAAGCAGGTCATATGTATTATAACTGTCAAGTTCCTAGGAAATTGTTTTGTTTTGGTTGTGGACATCCTGATACAGTAAAAACGAAATGTCCAAAATGTTCAAAAAACGAACCAAGCGGTGTTCGAGCTTCCCACTCTACCACAGTCGCTCAGAAACCAGGAACATCAGGAAAATCCAGCACCAAAGCAAAACAAAAACCTCAGGAAAACCTACAAAAGACAAAAATTGAGGACATCTCAAATAAATCCTGTAAATTCCAGTTCTGCAAGAAAATTTTCTCCTTCTATCTTAAAAAAGGTTCTTACTGTAAGTCGCTCCGACTGGAATTCATGGCTTTGATTTGTTAAAAATTTCTATAAAACGAATTCAAGATCAAATTCAATTGTCTCAAACTCAAAAAATAAGTCTTTAGGCAAACGTAGGGTCACTGTTGTACAATATAGACAATGATAATCGACCTTATGTCGATATCATAATTTTCGATAAAACAATTTCTTGCCTTGTTGACTCTGGTTCAAATATCTCATTGATTGTTTCTCGTGCATTAGATTTCATTCATAACTTATCGGTACCTATCTTAAACCATGATAACTTAAAAATATCTTCTGCAGATGGTAAGTTGCAGGACGTTTTTGGTTATATCGAAACATATGTCATCACAGACAAGAAATCTAGGCTTATGAAATCTTATCTAATACCTTCTGTTAAACATGATATTATTCTCGGTATGGACTTTCTTAAGATTTTTAATATAAAAATAAATTTCTCTAAATTATCTTTAACTGTAAATTCACCCTCGTTGGCTGTAGTCAATACAATTCAGGATATCTCTCATTTAAATCCCAATCAAATTATTAAATTAAATCAAACTATTGATCTCTTCAAGACTATTAGTCCTTCAGATAAAATCGGCAAAACTCACTTGATAGAACATTTTATTGATACCGGAAATTCTCCTCCTTTTAAACAAACCTGGAAAAGGAAGTAGATACTTTGCTAGAATTAGGTGTAATTCAGGAAAGTAAATCTTCATGTTGTAGCCCTATCTGGTTAGTTCAAAAGGGAGATAAATAAAGATGCTTTTCCCTTACCTTCAATCGAGGTTATACTGAGTCAACTTCGAGATACTCGTTATATATCTAGTATCAACATGAAGCAAGCATTTTATCAAATTCCGTTGGAGAAATCATCTCGGGAAAAAACAGCTTTTGCAGTTAAGGGTAAAGGTTTATTCGAGTATGACACTACCCCTTTCGGTTTAGTCTCTGCTCCTGCTAGTATGTGTCGTTTGATCGATTTGGTCATTGGTCCTTCCTTAGAACCGTATTGTTCCTATTACCTGGATGACATTATCATTTGTACTCCTGATTTTGACAAACTCATGGAAATTCTCCAGAGTGTTTTTGAGAGATTACGAGATGCCGGCTTGACGGTGAATTCAGATAAATGTCAGTTTTGTCGTTCTTCCCTTAGATATCTAGGTTATGTAGTGGATGAAAATGGTCTTCGTACGGATCTTGGAAAGGTTTCTGCTATTTGTGAGTACCCTGTTCCGAAAACTGCCACTCAGGTGCGTAGATTCTTGGGAATGGTTTCGTATTATCGACGGTTTCTTAAAGATTTTTCTTCCTTATCTGCTCCAATTTCTGATCTTCTAAGTGAGCGAAACAAACACCAACCCATTACTTGGACACCCCAAGCAGATCAAGCTTTCGAAAAGGTGAAAACTGTCTTAACTACCGCTCCTATCTTAAGTAGTCCCGATTTCACCAAACCTTTCTTCCTTATGACAGATGCGAGTGATGTTGGGGTAGGAAGTGTTCTTTTTCAAATGGAAGATGGACTCGAACATCACATAGCTTATATGAGTAAGAAACTCACAAAGGGTCAAAAGAAGTTCAGTACTACCGAAAAGGAAATGTTAGCAGTTTTGTTAGGGATTGATCGTTTCAGGTATTATCTTATCGGTCGTCATTTCACCGTAATTACCGATCATTCTTCTCTGGTTTGGTTAAATAACATGAAAAAACCTTCTCCTCGCTTAGCTACATGGATATTGCAATTGTCGCAATACAACTTTTCTATCCTACACCGTAGATCTACCGGAACTGTAGATGCGGATGCTTTATCTCGTATACCTGAAGTTAGTATTTTAGACTTATCTACCTTGCATCCTGATAAATGGTATAATGACATGATTTCTCATGTTCAGGATTTTCCTGAAAAATACCCAAGTTTTCGAGTTGAGAATAACATAAACATGTATTCGATAAATTTGGAACAATTAGCTATGTTTCCGATTGGAAAATTGTCGTTCCTACTAAAAATCGAAATGAAATTTTACATCATTTTCTTGATAGTCCAACTTCTTCTCACTTCGGTGTTTTTAAAAACATTAGAGAGAATTTCTGAAATTTATTATTGGCCGAATCTTATAAATGTGTCACTCGTAAAATATGTGCATCTTGTAAACCATCTAACTTACCCCAAGCAGGATTAATGGGACAATATCGCAATATTAACTTCCCTTTTCAATTAATATCGTGTGATCTTTTAGGGCCATATCCCCGATCTCGTAAAGGTAATCAATTCGCACTTGTTGTAGTTGACTGGTTCACTAAATTTGTATTGGTTCATCCCTTACGTCAGGCTACCGCTCGTTCTATAGTGGATTTCTCAGAAAATCATGTTTTTCTCATTTTTGGAATACCTCAAATCGTTTCGTGTAAACAGTTCACGAGTCATCTTTTCAAAAATCTCATGGACAAATATTCAGTACAAAAGATTTGGTATAATGATAACTTTCATCCGCAAATTAATCATACTGAACGAGTAAACAAATCCATTGACACAGCTATACGATCTTATAGTTATGAAGATCATAGAACGTGGGATGAAGAAATATATAAAATTGCTCAAGCAATTCGGCTGTCGAAACATGAAGTTACCGATTTCACCCTTTCCTTCCTTACCTTTGCTCGAAATGTACCTGTCTCGGGAAATTTTTATGGTATAATTGCAGAAAATGCAAATAATCAGGTTACCATTTCCGACAAAGTTCACCGAATTCAGGATACACAAGAAATGACTAAATTTTGAAAAAGAACTTGCTGACAGCATATCGACAAAGTAGTCAACGTTATAATTTGCGCAAACGAGATCACAGGTATCATGTAGGTGATCGGGTTTGGAAGAAGAACTACCCAAAATCGGACAAAGCCAGATATATTTCTGAAAAATTTTTACCGAAATATACACAATGTACCGTATATCGTGTTATCTCTCCCTTAGTGTATGAATTAAAAGATGAAACGGGAAAAATATTGGTCGATGGCACATGAAAGACCTTAAAGCTGGTATCTTGTCTGATGATGAGTGTTCTGATATCGATTAATCCGAATCCACCATAACGTAACCAGATAAATATATCTTCCCTAATTGTTCATTTTATTTGTGTTGTATGTTGGTGTATCGAATATTTTTTTTATCTTTTTATCATAGAGATTTTCCTTTTCTCTGACTAGTAAACGATATTGACTTTCTTTCCCTACTACTGATGAGCAATAAGCATTCGTGTTCTGGGATAAATGAGTAGAAGTAATAAATATTTTCCTAGCCGGATGGAATTTTAATCTGAGAATTATAATATGAAATCTGTTGAGAATTTTTTTTTTTAAATATTCAAATTTAATATAATTTTGAGAAAGTTTTTTTTGCGCAGTCAAATTAAATTGAGTAACAAACCTGTTGCGCACATGCATAAAGGTTAGTGAATTGGGTCTGATTGATTTGAAGAAATATCGGATATACCTTAAATGTTTAAGGGTGATATTATGTTTTCATTATCTTATCTTATCTTAATTATCGTAGCTTACGATAAATATCTTATCTTATCTTCTCTAGGTGGACAAGGGTAGTAAACTTGTCTACTGTACTATAAATTTTATAGTACTTATCTTATCTTATCGTTACAGACAAAAGAGTGTCTTGTCTGTATTTATATACCGAAAGGGTATATATAATTTTTTATTTGAAAGACCATTGACAATTTGACTTTGCAATTAGCTCCGTATTGCTGATATATCAGGGGATATCGAAGTTATTATCTTAGCTCTAAAGTTTTATTATCTCAGTTATCTAAATTTCTATTATCTTAACTATCTTGAAATTTTAATATCTTAACTGTTTTAAAATTCTTAATTATCTTAAAAATTTTCATTACCTTCATGTTGAAAATTTCTAGTATCATAATTGTTTTAAAATTTTTTTTATCTATTTGTTAATATGTTCGAGATGTCAACTTACATTACGAAAATTCTTTTTGCTTATCTTCGGTCAATATCTTACCTAATATCTTGTCTATTTAAAATCTTGTCTACTTAAATTTTTTCTATTTTGCTCATTACATACCTCTATGATCATTCCGAAAGATTGAACTAGATATTTCACTTATAGACATGGATTCAATCTGTCTATATTTTATTGCATCCTTTTCCCTTTTTGTTTTTTTTGTTGGATTTCTCAGCAGTGGGGGTTGAGGAAGCTCAGAGCGATCTGGAATGTGTTTCAGGGTTCAGCGTCGGGGGGTTCATCAGCCTGGGAGGCAGAGGTGACTAAGGTCTGCTGTCATTAGTTCAATCTACTTGGGGGGTTAGGTACTGCGTTTGTGCCAACATGGCTCACATATCGCTCTGGGGATTTTCCAACAGTACTGTTGTGTGATACCGTTGTCAATTTCTCTTTTTCCCAAATTAGGGGGGTTAGGAGGTTAGATCGGGCCTCCTTGGACTTGCTGTATCAGATTGTTCCAAAAAATATTTTTTCCCCTTTCTTTTTCTTGTTTGTTGTTATTCATTATTTAGTTTATCGATCTTAGAAGCTTCTCTATTCAAGGAACGTTATGTTGTATTGTCATGGTGTTTCGGATTTGGATTTCAGCTGAAGCTGAGATTGAAGACCACGACGCGATTTAACATCCCTCGCGAGGTCCTTCTCATTAGGAAGAAGTTGATTTCTTGATCGGTGATGCTGTGGTGGTGCACATATCCGACCAAAAATATGAGTAGTTTTTTTTGGGTATTTTTTTTGTATTTTATATTGTGTTATATAGGGTATAATATATCTGAAATTCTAGCTTGACAGGAGCTACATTCTGTTAGGGAGTGATACAAACTTCCTTGGCTTTGTTCCAAAACATTTTAGCTTGACAGGAGCTACATTCTGTTAGGGAGTGAAATGAACTTCCTTGGATTTGTTCCAAAAATTTAATTTTTTTTTGTTTTATTATTCATATAATAGTAGATATGATATAATATAATATAATATTTAATATTTAGCTGACAGGCTAAAATTCTGGTAATTTTTTTTTATAATTTAACGAAGAAACATTCAATAAGTAATGATAGCTCATTCAAATTAGAACCATATTTTTTTGATTTAACTAAGGGATAATCAACGTATCTGGTGGGAGTCTCATTTCTTTCCTTATCTTCTATTATCTTATGTCATTATCTTTGGGAACCCACTGATGCAGTGATTTATCTTTCTATTGAATTTCGTAAATTATTGGTATGTAGATATCTGTTACTGGTTCCGCTTTTCTCAGAATTTACCGTTCAAAAGTTTCTGCTGTGTTTGTGTGATGTTTTTTTTCCTAATGTTCTGCTTGCGCGATGACCAATGGCTACTGTGGACGCTAACTGGCAACCTCCCTGGTAAGGGCCTAGGAAAAAAAAATCATCTGGCTTTCCGGTGAAGACTTTGGACAGCTCCCTTTCTTTCATTTTTTTTTATCTTTACTTCCCCCTAAATTAATTATTCGGAAGAATCTTCAAATTTGTTCTTTTCCTTCAGTATCGCAGTGACTTGTTCCTTTCTTCTTAGGCTTCCTATCGTTCAATATCTTCTTAATATCTTGTTTCCTTCAGTCTCGTAATAGCTCAATGATTTTCACTTATAAAAAATTTTTTTTTTGAAAAAAAATTTTCTCTCGGGTTGTAAGGCTGTGTAACCTCAATTCCGTTCACTTTACTTTCCTTCAGTTAATTAATAATAAATTATCGTATGGGTGGCGAATAGCCAGTCCTTTCTCATACCCAACACCGAGAAATGTTTCAAGGCTGAATATATTTACTGTAGACGAGAGTCAAAATCAACGTTTCTATCGAGTCCCGTCTGTCGTGAAAATATACACTGCTATTTTGATATTCCCACTTCGACCTCGTTCGTATCTCTTCTTCTACCACTTATTAATTAAATATGAATTAAGAATTCACTATGGAAATGTAAATTCCTTTTCTGGTCAAGGCGTCTGAGCTTGACATGAACATGAGACGTAAGTCTGTTATCTTCCATATGATTTCCTGTATTCAAAGAATGGCGAAGAGAGTTCATTCTTCTTTTCTGTGAACAGGTGCTATTGAAGCAAACATATCGTATCTTGAAAAAGTGCATTTATGTGAATGGTAAGTTTTTTTTTCGCTTAAATGTATGTTAACTATTCTTTCTTAGCAGTTTTCCGCTTTTATATTTTATTATGTAGCAATGTCGTTCCAGTGCCAGGAATATACTATAATAATATTTACAATTGTCCTTTTTGATTATTATATATTGAATTTTGTTTTATTGAATTTTATCTAATTAATTATATATTATTATTTTAATTTAATTTAATTGTTAATTTACTTCAAAAATTTCTTTCTCAGGGTTGGGTTCAATATTTAATAATTTTTTTTTAATAATATCCTGTTTCAAAGATATTTATTTATCAAACAATTTTAATTGTAAGTTTACAAATTTTAGATTTATGAATGAATTATTTTTAACTCAAAGAATTGACTCTATGTTTAGATCACTTAATTAATTTTCTTATTCCTATCCAATATGAAATTTTCTATTTATGAAATTCGAAATTTTACAACAATTATATTATATTTCTTCGATCTTCAAATTGTCTTTTACTTCTATTATGTCTAAATGTTAATTATTCTATTCAAAATTGATTTATTATTTATAATTGTAATAAGTATTGGAATATTACTTCCTTGGTTTGTATAACTTCAATTCTTCATCTCCTTACAATCACCAAATATGCCATTTCTAGTACAATTTCCATTTCTATATTATTTAATTGTTTACTGCTACAAAATTTTTTTAGTACAATATTTTAAAATTTTCAGTTATTTTATTTTTATATTGCCTGTCAAAAATATTCTCTCTCCTCCTTTTCTACAATCTGCTTTATAAATTAAACTATTTATATTATATATATTATATTGCACAAAAAATAGAAATCGTGTGTAATAAAAAATAATTTCAGATTCGTATTCAGAGACCTCTAAAACATGAAATAAAAGTGGTTTTAGCGATTAGTACTCCTTGGTCACATACTGCTATTTCTAAGCGACTTTTTGAGGATGTCCTGCTTGCCTATAACAAAAAATACAGGATTTAATCAATATAGGTACCTACTTATTCAAATGAAAATTATGTCTGTCCAGGATACATTATTTTATATATTCAAATACAAATTGAAATTCAATTTAATACTTAGCTCTGCCTAACAGAAAAAACTGCTTTTTAATAGGTATCAAAAAAGTTGATATTACTATTTTAAATGAAACTAACTGTTAATATTCCTAATAGGGCTACTTTGAACTGCAGTTCACTGCAATGAGGTTAGATTACCTTTTGCAGGTGTCTCAAAGTATCATAGAAATGGTGTTAACAGTGTTAGCACTGCATTTTTTAAATATATTATATCTATAATCTCAATTGGATTGTGTCCAAAATAATATTTTACAAGAATCCCAAACAAAACGTCTACTTTCAAATATGTTTATAATCGGTTTTCAAAGTTTCGAATTTCACATAACTATAAAATGTTTTATCTACTCCTATTATATTATATACTAATTATTCAACTGCTTTTAAGCAGGTTATAGTATCTGTAAACGAACAGCGTGAGTTATAATAACTCACTGCTTATAACTCACTATAATAAATCGGAAATTCTTGGAAGGTATTTACGGACCGAATATCAACGTGGCTCTGTACTCTGTACTTCTGTACAAGCACAAGCCGGATGGGGAGTAATGTCACTTGTGACACTTGATTAATTTTGACGTTTTCAAATTAAGTTAATACCGAATTCTTATTATTGTGAATTTTGTGCTGAAAAAGATGAATTCAGATAGTGAAGATGAATTATTATGTACACCGCCAGAAATAAGACAAATAGCTAATGTTACCATACAGAATTTATTGCCTGAAAAATCCCAAAACAAATATAGAGGTGTATACAAAAATTTTCAAGATTGGTGTAGCAGTAAGGACATTAGGTCATCGTTTACAGAAAACGTACTTTTGGCATATTTTACTGAACTTAGCACTAAATATAAAGCATCGTCTCTATGGACTTTCTACTCCATGCTAAGAAGCACACTCAACATAAATAATGGAATCAATATAGAGAATTATTTAAAATTACGTGCGTTTCTTAAACGTCAATCAGAGAAACATGTAGCTAAAAAGGCAAAAACATTTACGTCAGAACAACTTAATAATTTCATAAATGAAGCTCCTGATGAGAAATATCTGGCGACAAAGGTAGATCGATTTCACAATAATTCAATCGTTTATATCATTATATAATTTATTTTAGGTTGCTTTAATAATGGGCATTATGGGTGCTTGTCGTGCAGCAGAATTATACTCTATGCAAATTACAGATTTAGAAGATCATGGATCTATTTTTATGGTCAGTGTACCAAATACAAAAACAAAAATTGCCAGAAAATTCACTGTTACGGGAAACTTTTATACCGTAGTTAAGAAATATTTAAATCTTCGTCCTACCGATATATCGCAAACGATATTATTCTTTAAATATCAAAATGGAAAATATCATTCACAAAGAATTGGCATTAATAAATTTGGAGCAATGGGGAAAGACATTGCTACATTTTTAAAATTACCCGACTGTAATTTATATACAGGGCATTGTTTTCGCCGCTCATCGGCAACTTTATTAGTAGATGCTGGAGGGGATATAACGGCACTGAAACGACATGGCGGTTGGCGATCAACTACTGTGGCTGAGGGGTACGTTGATGATTCCGAAAAAAATAAGAAAGATACCGCAAATAGAATATACAGTTCTATAACACCTCAACCAGTACCTACATCATCAACATATATGCAACAAACACAAAAAGAAACAATAAACTTCCATAATTCGGTCCCAAATATTCAGTTCACTGGTTGTTCAAACTTTACTGTTAATTTTATTAATAAACAAGATGAATAATCACAACTAAAGTTTTTAAAGCAATGTTATAGGTACCTATTAAGATTTGTTAATAAAGTTTTTGTCTGTACTTGTGTCTTAGTATTTATTGTTATAGTCGTAGATAAAGTATAGTATTCAACGAGCGGTAATGGTCATAACTCACTTGATGAATTACAGCACTCGCCTGCGGCTCGTGCTGCAAACTTCATCTGCGTGAGTTATGACCTACATTACCGCTCGTTAAATAATATACTATTATTTCACTTAAAAAAACAAATAATGAATATCCTAAGTACATACGTGATTAATTTTTAAAGTTTATTTACCTCTATACGGCTCAAAGAGTCCTCGAGCCCCCATCCCAGCATAAGTAATTCATAATACTCCATTTTCACCAGTCGCGCCAACACCAGACCACTCGCTACCTCAGACTAGAACAGACTGGTCACTGAACAAAATACACTAAACGATGCACGGATCTAGTGATGATTACAACCGATCTTGTGCGAAATGCGAAATATCCGTTACAATTAGTTAAACCCTTTAATTGTAGCTAACACACTGAGCTAGTGTCAGGTGATTGTCATACTTATCATAATTAAAATAATTTCAGAAACAAATTTTAATTGCTCGAATTAAACTGCTAGCTTACGAAATGTAATTTCAGAAAAAAGTCTCCAGAAAAATAAAAAATTAGTTTAATTATGGTTAGCCAGAATTTCTCTATTAAACCAGTTTACTTGTCCTGTTTTTCTCGGTGTAAACTGAGTAGCCGTTACAGTTACTTAGTTTAAATTCTAAACGCAGAAGAAATATTTTTAGCAAATAATTCGCCCTCGCCATCCGCCGTGCTTGATGCATGGAATCCGGAGGTCTGATTTTGAAATATTGGTCGGGATCACCACCCAATAGCTCAATAAGTTCTCGGTAATCGTATCTTACAATTGTTTTTTAGTTCACTGAAGTAAAATTTTATCAATGTGACATTTTCCGATTCATTAAAATGCCCTTTAACAATGTATTTGCATGGCTGTATTTTGTTGGGATCAATTTTGTTCCAATTATCCTAGAACTTTTCAAAGAAAGGATTGTCAGGACTTACTGTTATTTGAGGAATTTCAGTTTCAAATACACTTTTTATCACAAGCTCGTAGACGTGATGTCGACAAGCAAAAAGTAGCAACTCCCTATCCATTTTTTGTTCAAAGAGGACGCATGCACCTTTGATACGACCTATGTTGGATGCTGATGTAACACAACAGAGAATCTGCACTCTGTCTGCCAGATTCCAATGAACGATTGCATTCCAAACAGCCTGTGCCTGTTTCCTAGTAGAATTGCTAAGTTTCGGTACAGCGATGAGCTGTTCCCTATTGTTGCGAGGTCACCAAGTCAAATCCGGCCCTGCCTCTCGACTATAAATTTTGGCGAATGCGCTCTTCGAGAATGTTCTCGAAAAGACGCTTTGTTTACGCATAGGACGAGCGCGGAAAATACGAGAGCTTTCCAGAATTGATCAAAACTTTAAATATGCATGTTTTTGAGTGAGTGGGGAGTTAGTAAAATGAAGACAAAGAGTTAGTTCACAGACAGTTTTCAGAAGTTCTTAGTAATCGGACAGTGAATGAAATGGTGAAGATAAATAGTGTGATATTCAAGTGGTAAAAATAAATTAGAACTATTACACCGAGTGTAAATAAATTAGTAGACATTAAGTTGAGTGTGTATATAAATTGAGTTTAATGAATAAATCAATAGATAATAATCAGCCATAGTGTGTATAATTCTATCCCACAAGTAGAAACTATTTAAATAAATAACAAAAACATTACATTGGTGTCAGGTGTGGGGTAATATAATAATAATATAAATAAATAATTATAATTAAGAGACTAAGTGAGCTGAAAGTGACGGAACTAAAAACAGATTTGGAAAATCGCGAGTTGAAAACGTTCGGAAAGAAGAGAGAGTTAGTTGAAAGATTAAAAATAGCACTGGAAGGTGACGGCTTGGATCCGGAAACATTTTTATTCAACGACGTGGCTTCCACCTTAATCTAGTCAATTTCTGCTAACATTTCCGCTAATATGGACGAGAAGATTTCTGCGAACATTTCCACTATGGACGAGAATATTTCTAATATGAAGAACGATATTTCTGCTAATATGGACTGAAAGTTTACTACTATGGAGAACGATATTTCTGCTAATTTGGACGAGAAGATTTCTACTATGAAGAACGATATTTCTGCCGATTTCATCAATGAAAAACGACATTGCCGCTGAAGTCGTCTCGTCTCTAAAATCAGATAAGATCACAACGACGGACGAGAGAATAGAGAATAAGATAATAACCATGGACGAGAAAATAGAGAATACGATAACAACAATGAACGAGAAAATCCAGGAGTTAGAGAGAAAAATGGCAGATTTAAGAACACAAGGCACGCCTGCAGAGGAAAAAAATCGAACATATAGAACCATGCAGGGGGGCTAGTTTTGAATATCAGTGAAATTAAATTCACAAGTGAAGTATTTCGATTTTTATTTCGCCATCGAAATGGAATACCTAGTTTTGAATTATAGTGAAACGAAATTATTATGAATTCACTGAAATGAATTTAATTCGAACGATACAATCTGACAACAGCGGAATAGCCCTCATATCAGTTCTTCTTCTGATTCTTGGCCTTTTGCTTTGCAGCATCCGGCCAGCCTCATATTAGTTCAAACACAAAAAGATGAATAATTGAGGTTAAAATTTATTAATTTCATAAGATATAAGATGATAAATGTTGAAAAATATAATATTAATAAATTAAAATATACCTTAATATAAATTATTGGAGATTTTTTTAAGAGATAGGTAAGATTAAGACAGGCTTAGTAAATTGAATTACACATAAGTATACGTTATTATTTTATTATTAGGTACCTACCTATTGGACTCATATTTTTAGTTATGGCTGATGTGAAAAAACGAATATTTGTTAACAAACAACAAAAGGAAGCAATGGTGGAATATATGGAAAATAATCCTATATTGAAACATACACCAAAGCTTAACAATAAAGTTTCCAAAAAGAGCATTAACCATAAGTGGAAAGATTTGGCCACCCATTTGAACAAAATTAGGGAGGTTACAGGCGGATCCATTGAGGATTCTAACACATGGAAAAAGGTAAGTACAGTATGAAAAATTCTTTTTAAATTTCCGTTTTGATGAGTTTAACAATATTAATAAAAATAAAATTTATTTTAGACATGGCATGATTTAAAATCTAACATAAAAAAAAGGTTTCGGAAACACGCAAATATCAAATGGGAACAGGAGGAGGTCCTCCATTAACAGAAACTGGAGATTACGAAAGCAAATTAATAAACATTTTAGACCCAATGGAAATTGAGGGTGATAGTAATATTTCAGAATCACAAGTTGTTTTTAAAGTCATAGAAGAACCTGACAGAAATGAACCACTTTTTCCAAAATATGAAGAACAGAATGGGCATGGCTATTCAAAAGAGCCAGAGAAATAGAAACCTTCTATTATGATTTCTAAATCTAAAAGATTATTAGAAACATTGCAAGTTTCTAATAGAATTTCTAAGGAAATTGAAATCAAAACAGATTTGAAAAAAGAATATTATAAAGAAAAAATTCAAATCTTAAAAGAAAATACTCTAATGAAAAGAGACAAGTTAGAACTGATGAGACATGATGTGGCAGTTAAAAAAGATATATCAGCTTCTTTAAAATTAATCGTCGAGTTCTTTACTACCTCCGATAATCAAGAGTTATGACTATGATATATGTTGGAATCAGATTGTCAAGTAGATTTTAAAAACTATTACCAAGTATGTGATTTTTATTTTTTTTTCTGTGTTCAAGTTGTGATTAAGTGTAAATTTTTGTTAATTTTTTGTTATAAATATAATATACAGTGTGTTCCAAAATTCAAAGAGGCTTAGCTCCCTTATAAGGCATTTTTGGATATATGGGAACTTTTTACGCTGCTAAAATATTGACATCTAATTTTGGAACACCGTCTATACTTTATGTCTTAAGGTTGAATAAAAATGGGATTTTTAGTGTTAATTGTTATTTTACGCTTATATATATATATATATATATATTTTAGGTGTTAAGGTTGAATAAAAAAAGTATTTTAATTTCAAAATATTTTTATTTTCCCATTGATCTTAGATAGATTTAATTGGTTAAAAAAAAGTGTTGAGATAAAAAAAATTAAATATATAAAATGTTCAATTTGTTAGAAAATCAAAATCAAAAAAACTTGTCCTTAAAGTTGCCCTCCAGAGTAATAGATCCAAATATTTATTATTTTTAAATTATTTTATTAAGAAAATTGAACTTAAGGTCTTATTATAGCCTCATATGATTGGCTACAAGCTGATTCTCATCCTCTCTCCCCTTACTAAATCAAGGTTTCGCCTCACTCTTGGGTCAACATCAGGGTCTATATGGAATATCCAAAATCCTCATTATTTAATTCTTCTTCTTCAGGTGGTGGCAAATCAACATTATTCTCTACACAAATATTGTGTAAAACTGCACAAGCATATATAATTTTTGATGCTTTTCTGGGATTGTAATGGAATCCCTGTGTTTTAATAAACAACGAAATCGTGCCTTTAACACACCGTTACAGCATTCAATGGTACTTCTGGCAGTTTTGAATGCTGTATTATACATTGCTTCTGTAGAGTTGGGCACAGGATTTAAAAAAGGAATCTGCAAGTATGTCCTCCATGGGTATCCTGAATCTCCTAAAATAAAAAAAAATCATAGGTTTTTAAAAATGTTAAATATTCTTTTAGACAATGTATAACTTGTTTCTGGTGGACTCATACAGTTCAAATTTCAGTTTGCTACAACAGCCTTTTTTATTTTAGTGTGCCACGACTCTCTTTTTTATTGGAGTATCAGATTACCAGATACATTGAATTAACCACAAATACAAACCTATAAGAAAAAAAGGTGTGTGTCCCCATTGCCCTCATCATGTAGATGCTCAAATAAAGGTTTTACATTGCTCTGTCTCCAAATATGGGCATCGTATGTTCGTCCTGGAAATCTTGCAATAATATTCAATATTTTAAGATTGGCATCACAAATCCATAACAAAAAATACTGGTCGTTAGCATGATTTAAGTATTGTTTCAAAACTTTAAACCTTACCAACTGGGTATTAATCGAGTGGTGATTTTTTCTGTTTATGTATAAGTGCTCTGCATCTCTAGCACTTGGAGGAACAATGGCAATATGAGTACAATCTACCACACCCACACTTGGAATATTGAATTTGTCGAAAAACCTTAAAAAAATATCAGTTCATTTAATTATAAGGAAAAAGTGAGGTCTAATTACTATAGTACTTACTCTCTACGTTTAATGGATAATTCATTATTATTTCTTGGGAAGTAAACATATCTATTAAGTATACAAGGCAAATTTAAAGCATTAGTAACTTCTTTTATGCAATTGCTGACACTGTGTTGAGAAACACAAGAGTATAAATTAAGCCCGATGTCAGTTTGGTAACTACCACTTCCATAGAAGCGAAGAGCCGTTAGTACCTGAAATTATTGAATTTTAATATGTATAAAAAAATTTCAACAAGCCAAGTCTCCTATTCTTGACGAACGTACAACGTCTTGCTTACCTTAGTAGATTTGTCTATAGCTGATGCTCTTGTTTGAGCTGCCAAATGCGGATCTTAAATGTTTATTAATTCGCCAGCAGCTTCTTTGGAAAGTCTGTGAATTTTTAGGAACTGGTGGTCACTTAGGATGAAGGGATCTTGCCTAAAAGGATGAAGCACCGTTCTTGGCGTTAAAAAATCATCCTCCACAAGTTCCACAACATTATTTAGCACTATTTGATGAAGTTCCTCTAAATTTGCCATGTAGATTTAAGAAATATTAAACGTTCTCGTGTCACTCTCGTCTAACTAATCACTGCTTATTACTATAAGCTAATTACTAAAACTAAGACTAAAAACTAAAAAGGTTCAAAAAGGTAATCAATTAAACTAAAAGAAGGGATGTTAAAACTACACAAAAAGTATCTGACAAAACCACAACGCACACACGATGATTCTAACCCCAAATCAATTAAAATTTCGCAAGTGAAATAAGCGTTTCGACAGCTAAACAGTATTCGAATTAAATTTGTGAAATTTTTTCGAATTCGAATTTTATTTCACACATGAAATTAGTTCAAAACTTGGGTTGATCGAAATATGAGAAATTTCACTAGTGAAATATTTCAAAACTAGCCCCCCAGGCCAGAAGCACACCCCAAGACAGAAGATATTGGCAGTTCTGCCCGAGTCAAGGCCACAACGTTCGACGGAAAGATGTCGTGGACCTAGTTCGATTTGCTTATACATCAGTACCGGAAAACATGATGGAATGTCTGGGCTTCCAGGCCTTTATTGATGGCTTACATGACCCTGATATGCAGAGGACGCTTCGTTTAGCCCATACCAAAACGTTGGTCGATGCATTAACTGCTGCTCTTGAATATGCAGCAGCCACGACGGCTTCGAGGTATAACAAAGTTAGGACCATCCAAGAAAAAGGTAACGAAGATAGATTTGACCAGATCGTCAACGCAGCTCATGTAAGCGCCCTAGGACTCCATCAAACCAAGAACCCCAGTCCCAGGGAAACTAGAACGGGTCGGCTTCGAGGAGGTAGCACCGACCCAGGATCGCTCTCATACTGATAGCCTCTTTCAGATGCCGTAACGTCAGTGTATTTGTGGATGGCGGAGTAAATAGCAAAAAATTTACTCTGCTGGTAGACACTGGAGCAATGAAACCAATAAAAGATATTGAGTGTCAAAATACGAGACCCTCAAAAAGATTAACATAAGTTGGGTGCCAAAAAATATAAGACACTAAAAAAATATATTTATTCACTTCTCAGGGTTAACTTTATGAATGTGGATTCTTATGAATCTAGAGTAAATTGTAGAGAATAGTCGGATAACATGATTTGGAGCTATTGTAATAATAATATCTTGTAAGTAAAGACCATGGGCGCCACAAAGTTTTCTCAAAAACTTTGAAAAGACCTACAATGACTCTAGGTAGTAGCTATTTTGAAGTTTACTTGGTTACTGCAGGTAGGTAGTTGAAGTTAAAAAAAATGAAAGACAGTCTCAATGATTACTGAGTCTAATGAAAATATGTGATGAATAGTGAATAATTATACAAAAACTACAAAAGTTATCTTGACTGCTTTTAGTTAGTGTTAGTTAAGTTAGTGTTACATAGTTAATCCTAGGAAATATATAGGAACAATATAAATGCCGTACAAAAAACTATCTCCGCTCTTAAGCTACTTATCTGTAGTGATTCTTAAAGTTGATATTCCTCGATGGATGGTGGGTATCCTGTAGGTAAGTGCCAGGTCAGATGAACCTCCAGGTAAGCGCTTAATAAGTCTTCCGTCTAGTTAGATACGTCCTTCGACAAATTCGCAAATATATTCCGGTAAGGTAAGTTCAGTCAAGCTGTGAACTAAGCTTCACAAACCTCATAGAAAACCATAGAAACCCATAGAAAACTCTATAGGAAACTTCATAGAAAAGCGTATAAGCCCTTAGAAAACCGCTAAAAGATATAAAGAAAAATAACAGTTTCCATCATATCACAATTTGTTAACCCCCCAAGAAAATATTAATTTTACAATTACATGATTTACATCAAATCCTACTTAAAGGAATAACAAAAAAAGTTTATTTCAATTAAATGGTTCACATTGAATTATATTTAAAGAAAGGAAAAGTTCTCACACTTAAATGTTTCACATTTCTAACTAAAGAGAAAAGTGAACAGACATGCCCCTTGAAAGTTTTTTTTTGTTTTTTAAATTTGGTTATCTTTGAATTCTGTACAAATATATTAGGTAATAGAAATATGAAATTTTATGAGTTAAACAACCGGTAAGTGAATAGTAGTATCGTTTGCAGAATTCAATAGGAAGAACAGGTATTCATTTTTTTATAAGCTTTCGCCATGTTAAAATATAAATACCTCTGTCGTTCCATTTAAATCCAAACACATCGACAGTTTAGTTCATCTATGTCTTCAATTAATGTAATAAAACTTACCAGAGATAAGAATTATCGTTTGAACCATTTATTTAACAACATTTATTGTTTTCAACTTCTAATTCTTCAATATCTCTGCGGCTTCAAAGGAATTTTATTTCGCCCTTTCTTAGCAAAAGATTCAGAGAGACAAGCTAGCAAAATGCCTTTACACTTTTCCCTCTCTTAGCGCAGAACCCCTAGTGCGCATATGTCACATGTGAAAATCAATACTTCCCTGGAAATGTCTACTACCACTTTAACGTTAACGTGAGAAACAATAATTACTGTTTCAGCATCCACTGGAGAAGCTTCTGCCAACAAGGCTGCGACTCCGGACAGCAGCAGGTGAGAGTGCCAATGTTCAGGGAAAGATTAAAATCCAATTGGGAACTGGTTCAGAAAACTTCACGCATACGGTAATCGTAGCTGACATCGAAAAAGACGTGATTCTGGGAATGTACGTAATGAATCTACATGGTTTCTAGCTAGACTTTAAAAACAGAACCAAGTGAGTTCCGAAGTGGTATTCCTCCATACATATGAAGACAGCACGGTGTTGGCAGCTGTACAGGAAGATACTTTTCTGCCTTCACGAAGCGAAACCATGATAGTAGCGCGGCTACAGGGAATCATGGAGGAAGGTACACCGGTTATGATGGAGCCATGGAACCACGACGAAGAGGTTGGTAGAGGAGTACTGATTGGAAAAGGATTGGTTACGTCAGCGGAGGAGATCCCAGTACGTGTCATAAACGTGAACGATTACCCAATAACCATCAAAAAGTCAACCAGAATTGGATCCTGCGTACCAGCGACATCCGTAGTTTGTCAAACAACGACAACTGACAGTTCTAATGACAAATTTGAACAGATGTTGTCAATAGCTCTCCAATCTTTGAATCAAGCTAAAAAAAGGAAAATGCGAGAATTTCTCTTGCAGTACCGAGACCTTTTTGTACCAAAAGGAGGAAAGACTGGCAGAACAACAGCCGTCAAACACAAAATCAATACTGGTGATGCCAAGCCAATTAGACAATCAGCTCAAAGACTACCACGAGCGAAGAGAGAGGAAGCTAAAAGAATTATTCAAGAGATGGAGGAAGAGAAAGTAAAAAAGCCATCTACTAGCCCTTGGGTATCTCCAGTGTTACTCGTCAAGAAAAAGGATGGAACTACCAGATTCTCCGTAGACTATCGTCAGCTAAACAACGTGACGAAGAAAGACAGCTATCCTCTGCCTCGAATTGACGATACGATGCCATTCGGGCTCTGTAATGCGCCCGCGATATTTGAAAGACTCATGGAAAATGTCTTGAGAGGGCTATCTTGGAAAACATGCCTGGTCTATTTGGACGACATCGTATTATTGGGGAAGACATTTGAGGAGCACCTGAAGAATTTGGAAGACGTATTCAAACGACTTCAAGCTGCCCAGCTCATGTTGAACCTAAAGAAATGTCAGTTATTCCAAAACCGAGTCATCTATCTGGGTCATATTGTGAGCAATGAAGGAGTGGGGGTGGATCCGGAAAAAATTGCTTCCATCAAGCAATGGCCGCAACCTACTGACAAACATCAAGTTAGTAGCTTTCTTGGACTTTGCACATTCTATCGAAGGTTCATAAGGAAGTTTGAAAATATTGCCAAGCCATTAACTAGCGACTCACAGAAGAAAACAGAACTTTTCATTGGGATGAAGAATGTCCATACTCATATTAGTTTAAGCTTTCAGTCTTTATATATATTATGTAATGTAACTCTTTCTGTATTGTAACTCGTGCTAATAGCCATAGCGGTCTTATGCACGATAAATTAGATAAAAACAATGCTTTTGAAACCCTGAAGAGATGTTTAACCACGGCGCTGATACTAGGATATCCGTTACCAGAGGGAGACTTCATTCTTGACACTGATGCAAGCAACGTAGGGATTGAAGGAGTGCTCTCACAGATTCAAGGGGTTCAGGAAAGAGTGCTTGGATATTTCAGTAAAGTCCTCTCCAAACCAGAACGAAACTACTGCGTCACGAGAAGAGAACTTTTAGCGGTAGTTAAGTCTGTGAAACACTTTTACCAGTATCTTTATGGAAGGCATTTCTTAATACGGACTGATCATGCAGCTGTCAAGTGGTTGATGCAGTTCAAGAATCCCGAGGGCTAGATCACCAGATGGATTGAACGACTCCAAGAGTACGATTCCAACATCGAACATCGGCCTGGTGTGAGCTACCGATATGCCGACTCCCTGTCAAGACGACCGTGCTCAGTAGACTGTTCCCATTGCAACAATGCAGAAGGAATTTCGAAAGCCATGTATTCCAGGAAATTTGTGACAAGCTGGGAACGAAGAAGACCAAGACAACGGCGTTGCATTCACAGTCAGATGGAATGGTCGAGAGGATGAACAGGACTATTGAAAAATAGCTGTCCAAACTAGTTTCCAGCCACCAGCGAGATTTGGACCAATATCTTGCATTGGCTTATCGATTTGCCATCAATGAGTCCACAGGTCAAACACCTGCGAAAATCCTATGTGGACGCGAAATGAGGCTTCCGTGTGACCTGAAATTTGGTTGTCGACCTTTAGAAGATCTAGCTGGAAAAGATTACGCGATCCAGTTGAAAAAAGGATGGACGATGTGCATGAATGGGTCCGAACGAATCTTCAAGTTGCCAGCGACAGAATGGAAAAACGGTACGACACGCAGGCTACAGAAGGCAGTTTCACAACCCGACGAGGAGAAAAGGATTGTCTCCAAAATTACAAAAGTCTTGGGAGGGTCCGTACTTAGTCAAGTAGAGGATCAATGACGTCATCTATCGCATAAGCAAGATCCCCAATGGAAAACCGAAAATAGTCCACCAAAACCGACAAGCGCCATTCGAAGGAGACCATGACAGAGAGGAAGGAGTGAAACATATCCGGGAAGATCCTGACCCTGCCTTCGAAGAATTCATGGGTGCGTATAGACATACTGGTAAAGCTGGATTTGGAGTCACTACAGAGCAACGACAAGATTTGTTCACGCTCCCGGAAAATTATTCACTGGCACACAACATCCCCGCCAGTATCAAAAATGGTTTGGCAACCGTTTTCCGGAAGAAGTTTGGGCAACTAGAAAAACTTGGAGAACAGATTCCAACCCCTGGCAAGACACTGATACTCAAACACAATTCACGGTACGTCTTCTACCTGGTAACAAAGAACGAATTTCAAGATCGATCCACCTACCGAAATGTGTGGGAAGCGCTACGTAGCGTTCGAAACTATGTGCTGGAATCCGACCTAAAGCAATTAGCTATGCCTAAGATAGAGAGCAACTAGTTGGATTGGCGAGTCATCAGGAATATGATGGAAGTGATCTTCAAAGATACCGGTGTCCACATATTAATCTGCAGCTATACCCCTCGTTACCAGTGTCCAATGAAGACAGATCCCTGTTAATTCCATACAACCGCAAAGTGTAGAAATGGGTCCAGTTGCCGATTTAAACATCAAGTCTTGGCTACACAGAAGTTCCAGGAGAAACTTCCTATTGAGGAGGGGGCAATGTTGCGAGGTCACCAATTCGACCATTTTCCATTCTCTACCTCTCATATACAGACAAAAACACGTAAGAAGTCTCAATAGAGTCTAAAACAACGCAAAACACACAATTCGACGTTATTCCTTCCAAATACGCGGAATCTCACGTTACAACTCTCCCAAAGGGTCAATGGAACTCGGAATCACTCAAAACTCCTCAATTGTACTATAAAGATCACAAGATAACTTAATGATTGACTAAATCACTCAAATTAACCTGAAAACTAGAACTAGCTCGCATTTCGACCATTTTCATGATCTACCTTTCAAATACAGACAAAAACACGTAAGAAGTCTCAATAGAGTCTAAAACAACGCAAAACACACAATTCGACGTTATACCATCCAAATACGCGAAATCTCACGTTACAACTTCCCCAAAGGGTCAATGGAACTCGGAATCACTCAAAACTTCTCAATTCTACTATAAAGATCACAAGATAACTTAATAATTGACAAACTCACTCAAATATACCTGAAAACAAGAACCAGCTTGCAATTCGACCATTTTCCATTCTCTACCTCTCATATACAGACAAAAACACGTAAGAAGTCTCAATAGAGTCTAAAACAACGCAAAACACACAATTCGACGTTATACTATCCAAATACGCGGAATCTCACGTTAAAACTCCCCCAAAGGATCAATGGAACTCGGAATCACTCAAAACTTCTCAATTCTACTATAAAGATCACAAGATAACTTATTAATTGACAAACTCACTCAAATATACCTGAAAACAAGAACTAGCTTGCAATTCGACCATTTTCCATTCTCTACCTCTCATATACAGACAAAAACACGTAAGAAGTCTCAATAGAGTCTAAAACAACGCAAAACACACAATTCGACGTTATTCCTTCCAAATACGCGGAATCTCACGTTACAACTCTCCCAAAGGGTCAATGGAACTCGGAATCACTCGAAACTCCTCAATTGTACTATAAAGATCACAAGATAACTTAATAATTGACTAAATCACTCAAATTAACCTGAAAACTAGAACTAGCTCGCATTTCGACCATTTTCCATGATCTTCCTTTCAAATACAGACAAAAACACGTAAGAAGTCTCAATAGAGTCTAAAACAACGCAAAACACAGAATTCGACGTTATACCATTCAAATAAGCGGAATCTCACGTTACAACTTCCGCAAAGGGTCAAGGGAACTCGGAATCACTCAAAACTTCTCAATTCCACTATAAAGATCACAAGATATCTTAATAAATGACAAACTCACACAAATATACCTGAAAACAGGAACCAGCTTGCAATTCGACCATTTTCCATGATCTACCTCTCAAATATAGACAAAAACACGTAAGATGTCTCAATAGAGTCTAAAACAACGCAAAACACACAATTCGACGTTATTCCTCCCAAATACTCGGAATCTCTCGTTACAACTCTCCCAAAGGGTCAATGGAACTCGGATCACAAGATAACTTAATAATTGACAAAATCACTCAAATTAACCTGAAAACTAGAACTAGCTCGCAATTCGACCATTTCCCATGATCTACCTCTCAAATACAGACAAAAACACGTAAGAAGTCTCAATAGAGTCTAAAACATCGCAAAACACACAATTCGACGTTATACCATTCAAATAAGCGGAATCTCACGTTACAACTCCCCCAAAGGGTCAATGGAACTTGGAATCACTCAAAACTCCTCAATTGTACTATAAAGATCACAAGATATCTTAATAATTGACAAACTCACTCAAATATACCTGAAAACAAGAACCAGCTTGCAATTCGACCATTTTCCCTTCTCTACCTCTCATATACAAACAAAAACACGTAAGAAGTCTCAATAGAGTCTAAAACAACGCAACGCGTTATTCCTACCAAATACGCGGAATCTCACGTTACAACTCTCCCAAAGGGTCAATGGAACTCGGGATCACTCAAAACTCCTCAATTGTACTATAAAGATCACAAGATAACTTAATAATTGACAAAATCACTCAAATTAACCTGAAAACTAGAACTAGCACGCAATTCGACCATTTTCCATGATCTACCTCTCAAATACAGACAAAAACACGTAAGAAGTCTCAATAGAGTCTAAAACAACGCAAAACACACAATTCGACGTTATACCATTCAAATAAGCCGAATCTCACGTTACAACCCCCCAAAGGTGGATGGAACTCGGAATCACTCAAAACTTCTCAATTCTACTATAAAGATCACAAGATATCTGAATAATTGACAAACTCACTCAAATATACTGTAACGTGCCTACCTTCTTACACGTGGCTCCTGCCACAAGAACACGTCACTATGGACACCCTTGATGCAAAATTCGGGTTTTTAAATCTCGGGCGCCAGATTATTAACGTGGTTTGCTCCACGGCCCCTTGACCCTTAGCGTCAAGAGTTCCAGATAGCCTCAGATGAAGGTTACGGAAAATTCCAGGGGTCTTGTTGAATTAAATTTAACTAACTAGTGAAAATCCGGAAAAGCCAAATCTTGGTTCTCCAATCAATAAATTGCGGTTAATAATGAAAATAATAGGAATTCAAAACTTTGATCTATTAATACTCTGTGGTCTATTTTACGAATAATTCTTTAGTGACAAACAAATTAACAGGGAAAAGAAAATGAGGTATGTATTACCTATATCTGGGATTTTAACGGACTTAACGGTCAGGTTATCAAATACGGTTCAAATCTACCGGGTTTAACGGGGTCCCCAATGCACGATTTAGATCTGCCGGGTAATCAGACAAATTGTGGCCAAGCCTCTTCCAAATCTGATTAACCCTTGAATCCAAATGAAACCGGTAACTATTATTCCGACAATAAGAAAAAAAACAAAATATAAATAATTATTCTACGAAACGGGAAAAGAACGATTTAGATCTGCCGGGAAATCAAACAAATTGTGGCCAAGCCTCTTCCAAGTCTGATTAACCCTTGAATCTAAAGGAAACCGGTAACTATTATTCCGAAAAAATTAAATTTAAGAACTAATTAGATCTGCCGGGAAATCAAACAAATTGTGGCTAAGCCTCTTCCAAGTCTGATTAACCCTTGAATCTACTAAAGCCGGTAACTATTATTCCGAAAAAAAAAAAAAAATTTAAGAACGAATTAGATCTGCCGGGAAATCAAACAAATTGTGGTTAAGCCTCTTCCAAGTCTGATTAACCCTTGAATCTAACTAAAGCCGGTAACAATTATTCCAAAAAAAAATATTTTCCCACGAGTTAAACGGTACCCAACTATCGACACACAGAGTAAAAATATTTGTACTAGCATAAAATTAAAATATTATAATCCACTTGGATATCACTTTAATATAAAACTACTTAGGACCAAAAGCATAAAATAATTCGAGAATCCACTAATAATTTATCAGTTAATTAATATATAATAAACGCTGTAAATAAAATTCGAAATCAAATTACAGTTGACAAATCTTAATTTCCAAATAAAAGGAACAAATAAAAAAAAATAGCCGGTCGGAAAATTTTCAAAGAATACATTCAACAATTTAATAATAAGCGGCGATACGGAAAGTTTCGAATACACAGTTTATTTGTGAAAATGATTTACCTTATTAAATACAGCTTACACACAATCGGAATACGGAATACACTAAATTTTTCACACTACGGTTTTTCGGTTTTCGGAAGAAAGTTGAACGTAGAATCACGGAAGACTAATTTAGAGCCGGAATAAATCAGAGCGCGAATGAATCAGCTCGAAAAATGAATTGCTTGAGAATTTATATCCAAAATTTTTAGTTACATTTTTCGGCCGTCGTCGAGGTGAGGGAATTAAACGTGAAATTTATCTAGTCTCGACAAAAACTTGTACCTATACTAGACGGCTTTGGTTTTAATTAAAATGTTGTATATACCGGGCGTCCATTCAGTTGAAAAATTTAAATATCGGAAATGAATAAATTGTGTATGGTAGAATTTGGATTTGCGTAACTCGGACTTATACTAAAATATACAACGGTGATAACAAAAAAAATAAATCAATGCGGTAGTAGAAAGGGTTGTAAAGTAACGAGTTATATACACCCTAGTGGTAAAATAAAATATATTACGGAACAAAATAAAAATTAAACTTGCAAAAAAAATAACTCGTTACACACCCCCTTTACTTCGGTAAAAAAAAATGAATGAGCGAAAGTGCAACTTTCGGACATTACATTTTTTTTGAACAACAACTTATACCTAACTATAAAAAGGTGAGAAAACAAAACTGTGATCCAGGGTGTAGCGTCTCACAGCCTGGAACGTCGGCGTAGGGTCGCTTGGTGTGGATGGGGCGATCCTCTTCCACGGGACGCCTGTCTTCGGTATGACCTGGAGCAGCGTCCGGCTACTTCCAGAGCGGGGCGGGGCCGTTCGGTCCATTTGTCCACAACGGGAGCAAAATAAAATGTTCAGACAATGGCGGGTTTCAAGTCTTTCACATGTATACGATTATACCGTTTTCCTTTTCCATCTCGTAAGTTATATACAACTGGGGAAATAACACGTACGACTTCGTACGGCCCGGAATATTTCGGAGCGAGTTTCGCGGCGACGTGATCAACGGCAGAGGATAGTGTATGATCCTTCCAGTCTCTACGGCGCAGATTATAGTTACGACTTTGACTGGTAAACCTTCGGGACAGGTGCAGACGGACTAGATCGAAGCATTCTTGCAGTTTCTCTACTCGCAAGAGATGCGGCTTCGGGTCTTCTTCGGTTGGGTCGTCCAATCCGGCGTCTTCTTCCGGACTTTTCTCGGTGTCCTTTTCAGCCTCTCTTCTGAAGGATTTCGGTGTCTCGGGTTCTCTCCCAAAATTTAGGAAGGCAGGTGTGAATCCTGTCGAGTCGTGTCTTGAATTATTCATTGCAAACTTCAAGTCCGGCAACCTTACATCCCAGTCTCGGTGATCCGCTTCGCAGTATTGCGCAATCATTGTCTTCAGGGTGCGGTTGGCTCGTTCTACTGGATTTGCTTGCGGTGTATATGGCGGAGTGAAACGGTGTCGGATTCCTAACACTCAGCATATCCTTGAACACCTTGCTGGCATACTGAGTTCCATTGTCGGTCAGTACGGTACGGGGGCATCCAAATATCGTCAATATTTCCTCGTAAAAGGCAGTACTTATGCTACTGGCAGTAGCATTCCTTAACGGTTTATACTGTACCCATTTAGTGAATCGGTCTTGGAACATAATGATGTAACAGTTCCCTTTCTTACTTCTGGGTAACGGTCCAATTATATCGGAACTAACGGTTTGCCATGGTTGTCGATTCGATGACGGTTGCATCTTCCCTGGGAGCTTTTTTTTGCGACGGTTTGTACTTTTGACATTGCAGGCATCTCCTCACGTATTTGGTGATGTCCCTGAACATTCCTGGCCAATAGTACAATTTTGCAATCCGGGTGATGGTTTTAGCAGTTCCTAGGTGTCCGGCGTTTGGATTATCATGGTTTTCTTGCAACACCCGGGTTCGGTCGGGCTTTGCTATACACAGTTTCCAGGGATCGGACATTTCTGGCTCTCGGAAATCATTGATATCCCAGAAATGATATAGACGGTCTTCTTTTATGCAGTAGTCCGGAAACTTCTCTAAATCCTTCAGGACCTCTTCCTTCCTGTTCCGGTACCACGAACATTCGGCGGTTACATCGGTCAAACAGATTGCGGACGGTGAGTCGGTCTCGGCGGTCATTGGTAGCGGGTTTCTTGACAAAGCGTCGGCCACACGATTTAGAGCCCCTTTACGGTACTGTATCTCGAAATCATACTGTTGTAGAAAAATACTCCACCTAGCTAAACGTCCGGACGGACTAGATATGGAATGCAGCCATCTAAGAGATTGATGATCGGTAACAACCGTGAAATGGTAGCCCTCTAAATAAGGACGCATCTTTTCAATCCCCCAAACAATGGCAAGACATTCTTTTTCGGTTACGGAGTAATTTTTCTCGGGAGGACTCAGGGTGCGACTTGCATACGCTACCACGTGTTCATGGCCCTCCTTCTGCTGCGTAAGGGCTATTTCCAAACCATATTCGGAGGCATCGGTCTGCAGAGTGAACGGTACGGTAAAATCAGGACAACTTAAAACTGGTGCTTCTGATAGACAGGTTTTAATCTTAGCGAAAGCAGCTTCTTGTTCTTCAGCCCACTTCCATCGCTGAGATTTGCGGAGTAATTTCGTTAACGGAGCTACCTTTTCTGAAAACGATGGTACAAACCTCCTATACCAGGATGCAACTCCCAAAAACCTTCTCAGTTCTCGGAGATTCCTCGGGGCTGCATTACTATCTCCCAACTCTACGAGAGACGATGAACAGACTTCGGAAACAGATTGCTCCTTGTCAACCCCTAACACCAGGGAAGACGCAGAGACTTCGGAAACAGATTGCTCCTAGCCAACCCCTAACACCAGGGAAGACGCAGAGACTTCGGAAACAGATTGCTCTTTGTCAACCCCTAACACCAGGGAAGACGCAGAGACTTCGGAAACAATTTGCTCCTTGTCGACCCCTAACACCAGGGAGGACGAAGAGACTTCGGAAACAGACTGATTTACAGAACGGCGGTCTTCACTCAGACGATGGGTGGTTTTTTCTCTACATATTATCGGTACAGCAGAATTGACTTCTTTCATAGGCCGGTTCACGGCCTCCAATATTCCAACAGGACTGGCCAATTGTGAACGCCTCACTAACTCATCATTCACGTATATTTCTCCGGTTCCTAACTCCAGCCGGAAACTATACTTTCGGAGGACATCATGTCCTAATACAATGTCGGTTATCAGCCCAGGGAAATGCTCCAACGAACCCTCCATTGTGACGTCATCGATTTTCCATTTCAGCTCATATATGTCGGTGATGGAGACTAGATTTCCATTAGCTAAACGGGCATCCGTAGCTTGACGGGAGGTAGTTTGCTTTCTTTGGGAAAAAGTCTTAGCTACTTGATCACCAATATACGACTTTGCTGCTCCGGTATCCAATAATGCTCTAAACATATGATTTTCTATTTTGACGTCTATGTGCGGTCGGGGGTCGTTGATTTCTGCTGGCGGTTCGGTGTGAGAGGCAAAGATTTGCGGAAGCTGTGTCGGCCTCTCTTCGGTACAACTTCGGTTTAGTTTTCCTGCCTCCTGCAGGAACAGTCTCGGGAAAATACTCCTTCCTTCTGGCAACGAGAACAGAATATTTTCGGCGGGTTTTGACAGTTATTCCTATAATGTCCAGACTCACCAAAAACAGCTGGGTGGCCGGGAAGATGATCCAGACGGTTGACGAGAAGCAGGCGGCGGACGGCGAGGAGTATCGGTCGGTGACGGTTGGCTGGGACCGGCGATGGGCTCTCTGGATGGCCCAGGAATCGTGTTGTGGGAAGGTCCAGACCTTGGCGAATTCATTGGCTGCGGACGGGGATTTGGTCCCCGGTTCGGTCCATTGTGGTTGGGTACAGACTGGAGTTCCTTCCTGAGGAGCTCATATTCCCTGACCACCTGAAAAAAGGAGGAAAAATCGTCAAAGTCCCTTTTTCGGATTTGCAGACGGTATTTGGGCAACAGGTTACGGTACAGCCATGCTAACTGCTGTTCGGGAGTTAGCTGTCCATGTCTCCGCATCAAAGTCTGGAGTTCGGTGATGTATGTGGCGGCGGACTCATTCCTTCTTTGTAGTCGACGACCTATCTCGGCTTCTAAGTCAACCTCGTAGTTAACGGGATAGAAGAAAATTCGGAAGTCTGCCTCAAATTCATCCCAGGTCGTGTACCTACTCCGGTTGTTGCGGTACCAAAATGCCGGTTCGCCTGACAGTAATTCAGGTAACACAGGAAGCAGATTGTCTTTCTGGACATTCCTTGCGGTACAGATTTCTTCAATTCTTTCGATGAATGCAGCAGGATCTCCCCGGTTTCCAAAAGACACCTTCCAATCGAGCACGTTTATCGGTGTAGTTGCCATAGCGGTCGGATATTCCTCTTGGTCTATGGTGGATCGCGGAGCAATATTTCTTCTTCTCAAAATGGAAAAGCAACAAAGGCGGAAAAAAAAACTAGCACCGGCAAAACCGTCACTATTGAAATTTACAATACGGAAAAAAATTGTATATTACACTGAAATAACGGTCCCTGTTCAAATCAACAATGGGCAAAAAAAACCCGTAAAATAGTATAAACGGTCCAGCAACAATACGCTAAAAAAATATCCACAGCGGTATTTCAGTTCCTGCTATAATCAGGTCTCTTCAACAATACGGTAAAATAACGGAAACGGAATAACGGTTCCTGCTCTAATCAATAATCAACTCTCTGCAATAATACGGTAAAAAAAACCAGTCAACACAGACTCAACCAGTCCAAGCAAAAAACGCTTAAAAAAATCGAAAACGGTATTAAACTGATCCTACTGTAATCAACAATCAGGTCCCTTCAACAATACGGTAAAAGAACGGAAACGGAATAACGGTCACAGCTCTAACAAATAATACGGCAGAAAAATAGTCAAAACAGTATTACAACATTTTGTTATTTATTTATTTTAACAACAAAGGTAACCTAATTTTCTCACCCTCTTCAGCAGTACTTCTTTTAAAATTAAATGTGATTATTGAAGGGTTACATGAAGAGGGCCTATGGGTTCGTTACTTCACACAATTTCGACCAAAATTAAGAAGGAAAACGTGGTAGTAAATAGTTTATTTGCTGTTTGATACTATTGGTACAAATTTGTATGTAAAAGTATTTTAAAGTAATAAGCAAACCAAAGATATGGTGTTATCAACAATTATGAAGTCCCCTTTTAGTACTAGAAGGTGTACACAATTCAAATAAAGTAAGTATAACTTAGATTATAATATACTATGGGTACGATACCTTAAATACGTGAATTACTACCAAGGTTTAGTGAGTCTATTATAAGTATTTTTCTTTATGAGTTTCTCTAATCTGATAAATCTGATATAAATATATCCCTATAAACTGTAATTATTATCTATATTTTAGGTGGATATGATACTACAACACTATGATGATCTCTTGATGATGTTCTTTGTCTGCGATAAGCACTTATCTAAGGAAAAAAAGGAACACTCTTACTTGTTACTGGATAATGACGATTTTCTGTTGGCAAGCCATGCAATGAAGTAAGGAAAGCAACTGTTTTCAGCTAAAGGGTAGGTAACTTTCTACTTGATAAGCCAGGTCTATGAAGCAAGAAAAGCAAAGCAAGTTCAACTGATGACTACGGTGAGTGTGACACTATTCAATACTTGTGATTCTAACGGTTGCATGCGGTAGCGAATAAAAGTCAAGTAGGAATAATCATCAGTCAGGTAGTAGTAAGTAAAAGCCTAAAAGAATTATAGAATTTAAAACTACAAGCATCTTATTTATAATAAGAAATAATGAAAAGCAACTCTGTCAACTTACCAAAGGAGGTGGGTGGCTTTTATGTGGAATAAATTAAACCATTAAATATCCCCGTTAGGGCTTCTTCCCAAATCTTTTGAAGAAGAGTATACAAATAAGTTTAACTTACTGTTTGTTTCTTTTGTATTTCAGGCTATTTTAAATCCGAAATTGCTTCGACAAATTCGAACCCATGTGGTTGAAAAGGCAGCCATTTAAAAAAAGAAAAAAAAATGACAAGGTACAAGTCAAAGTATGCAGTCTGAACATTCGAACCATTAGGCCATTAAAAACTAACTAACCAATAACGATAATTGATCAGTGAGCTATTTTACTTAATAAACCAAGACCAACAATTAAATCAATGAAGAAGAAGAAATTCAGATTGTAGACAATAAAGATTATCCCTTACTTTAAAACAAACACACGGTATTATTTATAATTCTGTTCTACTAAGTTTGAATAAATATGGAAACATTAGAAGTTATATATTTTTTCCTTCTTTAAGGTAAGCTTTTTGTTATTTATCGTTAATATTTTTAATAACTGATTCCAAACCGTAACACACCCCTCTTTCCCAGGTAAAAGTTTTTTTTTTCCCATAAAAATAAACTTGACTACAAGCTTTCGCGGATATGGAAATGTATCAATATTAATTCAGTAAAGTACAACCATATAAACTAATCTACCAAAAAAAAATTAAATCTACCGAGAATCTGGTGGATGAGATTTTAAATCCTTCGCATGCCAGTTTCCACTATTTTTACCCCCTTCGTCCTCCAACTCGTAGGTCCATGGGGAGACTATTCGTTTGACTTTAAACGGTCCCACAAATTTATTTGCGAACTAAGAAGTAAAACCTACAGACGCATCGAATATAACGAAATTTTTCTTCCAAACCCTTTGACCTATACTGAACCTTTCATCTCTATGACGAAGATTATAATGTTTGCTACTTTGTTCATAGGCTTTGGTTAACCGTCTGTTAACCTCATGATATATGTCTACAATATTATCTAGACGTGTCAAGTCATCCGTCTTACGTTCAACCCAAATAATATCCCCAACAGGTAACTGTGACTTCCCAGATATATTGACTTCTCGTCCAAACATTAGGTAATTTGGCGTATATCCGGTCACTTCATGTCGTGCAGACCGAATAGCCCAAGAGATCTTGGCTAAGACACTATCCCATTTTTTATGGTGATCCGAAACATATGCTGTTAACATAGATTTAATAACACGATGAACGCGTTCTACAGGGTTACTTTGAGGATGATAGTTGGCGGTATAAGTTATTTCAATATCATATTCTCTCATGAGTTTTTTAAATCGATCACTGTGGAACTGAGTGCCATTATCAGTTATGACCTTTCGAGGTGCACCATAAATTAGGATAACTTGTTCTTCGAAGATTTTCGACATAAGTTCAGCGGTGGCTGATCTTAAAGGAAATAATAGCACATACTTAGAAAAACAATCGGATACCGAAAAGATGTAGGTATAACCAGCGCTTGTTCTGGGTAACGGTCCAACAAAATCGATGCTAAGTAGTTGAAAGGGCCTAGAAACCATCGGACCAGGTGAAGGTTTCTGTTCAGGTTTAGTTTGTATACAAACCGTGCAATTTCTAATATATCTAGCCACGTCATCCCTTAATTTTGGCCAGTAATACTTTTGAACAATCCGACCAACTGTTTTATATACTCCTAAGTGTCCACAGGTGGGTGGATCGTGATGAATCCTAATAATTTCTTTTCTACTTTCTTTAGGAACCACCTCTAACCACTGCTCTCCACCGTTGAGGTAGGTATTAAAAGTATTCCTTTCCTTTTTAAAAATTTTTGGTCCTTCTATTCTCCACAAAGAATATTTAGATGGGAACTTCTGAACCAAATCCCACATTTTCAAAAACCATTTATCGGTCGGAACCGGATGATCTAGAATAACAGAACAATCGATTTCGTCCAGTACAGGAACAGATCGAGACAATGTATCTGGAACAATGTGGTCCTTACCCTTTCGATGAATTACATCAAAGTCATACTGTTGTAATCGGATGACCCATCTAGCAATTCTTCCAACCGGATCTTTGATTTGATGAATCCACTACAGAGAGTGATGATCTGTGATAAGGGTGAAATGGGAGCCTTCAAGATAAGGACGAAGCTTTTCAATTGCGAACAGTACAGCCAAGCATTCTTTTTCAGTCGTGCTGAATTTTCTCTCGTTTTTTGTCAGAGATCGAGAAAGGTAACAGATAACTTTTTCTTCCCCATTCTGAACCTGGCATAAAACTGCTCCTAATCCATAGTCTGATGCATCTGTTTGCAATATGAAAGGTAAGTCAAAGTTAGGACAGGATAGAACTGGTGCCGATACCAGGTGTTCCTTGATGGTATTAAGCGCTACATTGCACATTTCATCCCAAACAAATTTAGTATTCTTCCTTAGTAAATTTGACATCGGGGCAATGATGGTAGAAAAATTTGGGACAAACCGTCTGTACCAAGATGCTAACCCCATAATTCTCCGAGTCTCAGAGACATTCTTGGGAGGCGGAATGCGTAAAATTGCCTCTACCTTCTCGGGATCCACAATCAATCCTGAGCTATTAACTACATAACCAAGGTATTTCAATTCGGCTTTACAAAACTTACATTTATCTTCATTTAATGTCAATCCCGCATCCTTTATCCGTTTTATAACTTCTCGAAGGACTTCTAGATGTTTACTAAAGGTTGGAGTGCAGATCACAATATCATCCAAATAGACCAAAACATAATTTTCAAGATCGACTCCAATGACTCGATCAATGAACCTTTGCCAAGTGGCAGGAGCATTATGCAAACCGAAGGGCATTCGTCGAAATTGGAAGAGACCTCTAGTTGGGACCACAAATGCTGTAAGAGGTCTAGAATCTTTAGCAACCGGGATCTGCCAATATGCCGATTTGATGTTGAGTGTTGTTAAGTATTTAGCATCTCGAAGTTTATCTGATGTGGCACTCATAAACGGTAAAGGATAAGCATCTTTTTTACTGACTTCATTCAATCGTTTATAGTTTACACAGAAACGATAGCTTCCATCCGGCTTTTTCACCATCACTATTGGAGATGCCCAGGGCGAATTTGAGGGTTCTACTATTCCATCTCTTAACATTTTATCCAACTTTTCATTGACACATTTCTGTAGGGTTGGTGATAGAGGATAATGTCGTTGTTTTATGGCTGGACTGTCGGTTGTTATTGTATGTTCCACCATTGACGTACATCCTGGAGTCGTTGGCATATTCTTAAAAGTTTCTTCTACTAGTGTTTCTAAGGCAGAGCGTTGTTCGGCATTAAGATGATCCAAAGGTTTCACAGCACAAAGATAATCAGAAGTACTAGGTTCGTCAGAACGAAAACACCAGTTATCCGAAGATAAATTAGGAATTATTTCCATCCGAGTCCAGAAATCTACTCCCAAAATTAGACTGTGAGGAATGGACGGTACAACTAAAACTTTAAAAATTTTTATTTGTGATTCTAACTCAATTGGCAAACTAACACTTCCCCACACCGGGCACAAGTTTCCATTCGCCACTGTACACTCTTTTTGAGAGCTAGCTTCTAGAGTGCAGATATTCTTTAATATATTCCAACCCTGTTCTCCGATTACGGTCACACTACAACCACTGTCTAGTAACCCTATAAATTTATGACCATAAATATAAACTTTAAGATAAGGACGGGTATCCTTCTTTGCATGCGACAACACATAATCTAGAACCACCATAGTCCATGGTTCGGTGGTCGGGGTTTGGTAAGAAGAGGTTGGCGACCGACCTACTGCTGACCTCTCTTCGCGTTTTTTTGTATACACTTTGAACAAGAGCTTAAGACAATTCCTTCTTGACCACATCCGAAACAAAATTTATTTCGTGGCTTAGGACATTTACGAAATCGATGACCTGCTTCCTTACAGTTCCAACATAGAACTTGATTTGACGTTGTGGCAAAAGTATTGGTTATGGAAGAAATATTTGTGTCGACTCTATCATTGGTTAAGTTTCCTTCTGCAACCGATACAGAATAAGTTGGAGTTGTTTTACTAGTACTATTCTTTTTGTAAGCTAGTTCAGGTTCAAGAAGTTCTCTTAGATTGGTAGGAGGAGGGCAAAATCGCATTGTTCTAATAGAAGTCTCTTCTATCATCCTACATTTCAAAGTCAGTTCCTGGATCGTTTCAACTACTTGAAGAGCAAGTTGGGATTGGATATAAGGTAAGAGATTCCTACGGATCATTTTTACGCGAACAGACTCTTCTGGCTTTGATGATCCTAGTTTGATAAAAAGATTTTCCATGATGCAGATATATGTTATCACTTTTTCTTTTGCTACCTGTGTCCTTCTTCGGATCTCTTCCCAGAGATCAATTTCGTAGTCATATGGTAGGAAGTCATGTCGAAGCCGATGGGTTAATTCCTCCCAAGACTGAAACGACTGAGTTCTAAACCAAGCTAGTGCATCTTTTTTAAATAACTCATATGCTGATCTTAATAACAAATGTTTTGAAACACCCCGAGAAATCCTCATTTCCTCAATTCTCTCTAAGAAATTGGTAACACTACCCTCTCCATCAAAAAATATTTTCCAACGACTTACATCAAAGAATGGTTTAGAAGACTCCACGATAGATGTAGAATTTAAAGTTGATAACTCGATATTTCTAAGTCTTTGTTCAAAATCACTCGTAGAGTTAATTGTAGGATCTGTACGGCTTTGATTTGAAAAACCTCTCGGTATGTGCATTTGCTTCTGCACAGGTGGCACAAATTGTTGATAAGAAACTGAAGCTTCTGTTTGTGAGGTCGTAGGTCTGAGCAAACATGAAGGATAATTAGCTCCTGAGATCCATTCCGAATTTCCAAAACAATTATTCGGCCTTTGATTTACAGATTCAACATCAGAGAATCTCACAGAATGAGACCTAGACTGAGTAGGATAGAGTAATTCCAAAACCGGATCTTTCCTTTTTAGTGTGGTAGATGAATAGATTCCAGTAGTTCGATTGTCTTCTTTGGGAGTTTCTGTTGAAATCTTCTCAGTATTGAAGGTTGAATGATTCTCTCCTGCTTGATGTTGAGATGAGCTGGCAACATCTATTCCAACATGGTTTCGTTCGGATTCTCTTTCTGAATATCCCTCTATTTTCTCGTCTCGTCTGATTCTATTTATCAGTGTTGGACGGATACTATCATTAGACTGAACCAATTCTGGCACCAGAGGGTTTGGTTCATCTAATATAGATCCTTCATACACTATATTTTCATCCAACAAGTTGGAAAAAGTAGTCTGATATTCTTCTTCGCGACAGGTATCCCTTATACGTCCTAATTCATCTGTATACCGTAAACATTTAGAAACTAAGTTGGATCTAGCTTCTTCCAAGTCCGTATCACTAAGGATTAGACGTTGCAATCGAGAATAGACATGTGATAATCTTGAAGATATCCTTTTATATTCGTTACCTCGGTTGGCATAATTAAAATTAATAATACCTTTCCATAAATCTTCCAGTTTTTGTATACAGATGTTAATTTCCTCTGTTGGGATAAATTTATCAAGTGTTAATTCTTCAGATCCCAATCCCGCTTTTTCCATCTGCATAGCTACTCTCAATGCAGCCCGATTTTCTTAAACAGTATTATACACAGGTATGTTTCTTAATAACAACTCATATACAAGTTCATCTCCTAGAAGTCGATTCACTTCAAACATTTTGAAAATATAAAACTAATATGTATAGGTACCTCTTAAGTTAATCGTTAGTAAACTTCAACTATTTAAGTAAGTATATGCACTGAACTTTGTGAACGTTACTTAATTTTACCTACAACTTCAGCACAAATATTTCCCTAACTCCTTCTCGCAAATTCAAGTGAATTAAAATGGTAAATTTATAGTTTATATGTGTATAAGAATCTAAATTTAATTCACATTCAACAAATAAATTTGTTTTAAATATAACACCAAATTACTGCTTTTAGTACACCGCTTAGAATTTAAATTCAAACCAATAAAACAATTTTGTATTAATTAGTAGTATCAAATTATAGCGTAATTGTACTTCGTATTGCGTTTAGAATTAAATTCAATTTAAAGAAAATCAAATCAAAAGAGTATTACGTAGTAATATCAAATTACTCCCCACCCCTTCCTAAAAAAACCAAAAACAACCAAAGGCCTACCTTGAAAATCTTAAATCAGTGAACAGCAAAATCGAAAATCGATTCTTCCCAAACAATCGTACAGCGACCGAATAAATAAGTCGAATTTGCTTGTCAAATGTCAATGTCAACCTGTAAACTTTTCGTCATCCAAAATAAAATAACTAAAAAATATAATGCACATATAGGTACATTTAAAACTAAATATGGAAATAAGTCAGAATAAAACCTTTCCTATCAAGAACCTGATCCTAATATTTCATATCCGAGGCAATATGGCAATATCCCAAATGTGTGTAATGCTCGGCCATTGCCCCTAAGCGAGAAGAGTTATAACCTTTGTTGTGATTGTCTCTTTTTAGCATGTCTAGCTTACAAGAAGAAAAGAAGAATCGGGGAAAAAAAAATAAGTCATCAAAAGAGGAATATGAAAATTATAAGCTTTGGTTTAAAATAAATCAAAGCGAAAACCAGCGCTGGCCAAATACTGTCTAGGTGGAGGCCAAAATAGAGAAGAAGAAGAAGAAAGTTTGTTGTCTATTATTTTTTTGTAGTAAAAAATATAAAATATCCACCTAAGTGCAAAAACTAAGAAAAACTACCTCCTAACTGATTATACACGTTGGGCGCCATTTGTATTACAACATTTTGTTATTTATTTATTTTAACAACAAAGGTAACCTAATTTTCTCACCCTCTTCAGCAGTACTTCTTTTAAAATTAAATGTGATTATTGAAGGGTTACATGAAGAGGGCCTATGGGTTCGTTACTTCACACAATTTCGACCAAAATTAAGAAGGAAAACGAGGTAGTAAATAGTTTATTTGCTGTTTGATACTATTGGTACAAATTTGTATGTAAAAGTATTTTAAAGTAATAAGCAAACCAAAGATATGGTGTTATCAACAATTATGAAGTCCCCTTTTAGTACTAGAAGGTGTACACAATTCAAATAAAGTAAGTATAACTTAGATTATAATATACTATGGGTATGATACCTTAAATACGTGAATTACTACCAAGATTTAGTGAGTCTATTATAAGTATTTTTCTTTATGAGTTTCTCTAATCTGATAAATCTGATATAAATATATCCCTATAAACTGTAATTATTATCTATATTTTAGGTGGATATGATACTACAACACTATGATGATCTCTTGATGATGTTCTTTGTCTGCGATAAGTACTTATCTAAGGAAAAAAAGGAACACTCTTACTTGTTACTGGATAATGACGATTTTCTGTTGGCAAGCCATGCAATGAAGTAAGGAAAGCAACTGTTTTCAGCTAAAGGGTAGGTAACTTTCTACTTGATAAGCCAGGTCTATGAAGCAAGAAAAGCAAAGCAAGTTCAACTGATGACTACGGTGAGTGTGACACTATTCAATACTTGTGATTCTAACGGTTGCATGCGTTAGCGAATAAAAGTCAAGTAGGAATAATCATCAGTCAGGTAGTAGTAAGTAAAAGCCTAAAAGAATTATAGAATTTAAAACTACAAGCATCTTATTTATAATGAGAAATAATGAAAAGCAACTCTGTCAACTTACCAAAGGTGGTGGGTGGCTTTTATGTGGAATAAATTAAACCATTAAATATCCCCGTTAGGGCTGCTTCCCAAATCCTTTGAAGAAGAGTATACAAATAAGTTTCACTTACTGTTTGTTTCTTTTGTATTTCAGGCTATTTTAAATCCGATATTGCTTCGACAAATTCGAACTCATGTGGTTCAAAAGGCAGCCATTTAAAAAAAGAAAAAAAAAATGACAAGGTACATGTCAAAGTATGCAGTCTGAACATTCGAACCATTAGGCCATTAAAAACTAACTAAGCAATAACGATAATTGATCAGTGAGCTATTTTACTTAATAAACCAAGACCAACAATTAAATCAATGAAGAAGAAGAAATTCAGATTGTAGACAATAAAGATTATCCCTTACTTTAAAACAAACACACGGTATTATTTATAATTCTGTTCTACTAAGTTTGAATAAATATGGAAACATTAGAAGTTATATATTTTTTCCTTCTTTAAGGTAAGCTTTTGGTTATTTATCGTTAATATTTTTAATAACTGATTCCAAACCGTAACAACAGACTTAACCGGTCCAAGAAAAAAACGTTTAAGAAAAAAAATCGAAAACGGATTAAAACAGATCCTGCTGTAATCAACAATCAGGTCCCTGCTCTAACAAAAAAAAAAATACGGCAGAAAATAGTCAAAACAGACTTAAACGGTCCAAGCACAAATAAACGCTAAAAAAAATGGAAAACGGTAATAAACTGATTCTACTGTAATCAAAAATTGGGTCCCTGCTCTAACAAAAAAAAATACGGCAGAAAATAGTCAAAACAGACTTAAACGGTCCAAGCACAAATAAAGGCTAAAAAAAATGGAAAACGGTATTAAACTGATTCTACTGTAATCAACAATCAGATCCCTGCTCGGGCGCCATTTTGTAACGTGCCTACCTTCTTACACGTGACTCCTGCCACAAGAACACGTCACTATGGACACCCTTGATGCAAAATTCGGGTTTTTAAATCTCGGGCGCAAGAATATTAACGTGGTTTGCCCCACGGCCATTTCACCCTGAGCGTCAAGAGTTCCAGATAGCCTCAGATGGAGGTTACGGAAAATTCCAGGGGTCTTGTTGAATAAATATATCCCTATAAACTGTAATTATTATCTATATTTTAGGTGGATATGATACTACAACACTATGATGATCTCTTGATGATGTTCTTTGTCTGCGATAAGTACTTATCTAAGGAAAAAAAGGAACACTCTTACTTGTTACTGGATAATGACGATTTTCTGTTGGCAAGCCATGCAATGAAGTAAGGAAAGCAACTGTTTTCAGCTAAAGGGTAGGTAACTTTCTACTTGATAAGCCAGGTCTATGAAGCAAGAAAAGCAAAGCAAGTTCAACTGATGACTACGGTGAGTGTGACACTATTCAATACTTGTGATTCTAACGGTTGCATGCGTTAGCGAATAAAAGTCAAGTAGGAATAATCATCAGTCAGGTAGTAGTAAGTAAAAGCCTAAAAGAATTATAGAATTTAAAACTACAAGCATCTTATTTATAATGAGAAATAATGAAAAGCAACTCTGTCAACTTACCAAAGGTGGTGGGTGGCTTTTATGTGGAATAAATTAAACCATTAAATATCCCCGTTAGGGCTGCTTCCCAAATCCTTTGAAGAAGAGTATACAAATAAGTTTCACTTACTGTTTGTTTCTTTTGTATTTCAGGCTATTTTAAATCCGATATTGCTTCGACAAATTCGAACTCATGTGGTTCAAAAGGCAGCCATTTAAAAAAAGAAAAAAAAAATGACAAGGTACATGTCAAAGTATGCAGTCTGAACATTCGAACCATTAGGCCATTAAAAACTAACTAAGCAATAACGATAATTGATCAGTGAGCTATTTTACTTAATAAACCAAGACCAACAATTAAATCAATGAAGAAGAAGAAATTCAGATTGTAGACAATAAAGATTATCCCTTACTTTAAAACAAACACACGGTATTATTTATAATTCTGTTCTACTAAGTTTGAATAAATATGGAAACATTAGAAGTTATATATTTTTTCCTTCTTTAAGGTAAGCTTTTGGTTATTTATCGTTAATATTTTTAATAACTGATTCCAAACCGTAACAACAGACTTAACCGGTCCAAGAAAAAAACGTTTAAGAAAAAAAATCGAAAACGGATTAAAACAGATCCTGCTGTAATCAACAATCAGGTCCCTGCTCTAACAAAAAAAAAATACGGCAGAAAATAGTCAAAACAGACTTAAACGGTCCAAGCACAAATAAACGCTAAAAAAAATGGAAAACGGTAATAAACTGATTCTACTGTAATCAAAAATTGGGTCCCTGCTCTAACAAAAAAAAATACGGCAGAAAATAGTCAAAACAGACTTAAACGGTCCAAGCACAAATAAAGGCTAAAAAAAATGGAAAACGGTATTAAACTGATTCTACTGTAATCAACAATCAGATCCCTGCTCGGGCGCCATTTTGTAACGTGCCTACCTTCTTACACGTGACTCCTGCCACAAGAACACGTCACTATGGACACCCTTGATGCAAAATTCGGGTTTTTAAATCTCGGGCGCAAGAATATTAACGTGGTTTGCCCCACGGCCATTTCACCCTGAGCGTCAAGAGTTCCAGATAGCCTCAGATGGAGGTTACGGAAAATTCCAGGGGTCTTGTTGAATTAAATTTAACTAACTAGTGAAAATCCGGAAAAGCCAAATCTTGGTTCTCCAATCAATAAATTGCGGTTAATAATGAAAATAATAGGAATTCAAAACTTTGATCTATTGATACTCTGTGGTCTATTTCACGAATAATTCTTTAGTGACAAACAAATTAACAGGGAAAAGAAAATGAGGTATGTATTACCTATATCTGGGATTTTAACGGACTTAACGGTCAGGTTATCAAATACGGTTCAAATCTACCGGGTTTAACGGGGTCCCTAATGCACGATTTAGATCTGCCGGGTAATCAGACAAATTGTGGCAAAGCCTCTTCCAAATCTGATTAACCCTTGAATCCAAATGAAATCGGCAACTATTATTCCGACAATAAGAAAAAAAAAACAAAATATAAATAATGATTCTACGAAACGGGAAAAGAACGATTTAGATCTGCCGGGAAATCAAACAAATTGTGGCCAAGCCTCTTCCAAGTCTGATTAACCCTTGAATCTACTAAGCTGGTAACTATTATTCCGAAAAAAAATAAAATTTAAGAACGAATTAGATCTGCCGGGAAATCAAACAAATTGTGGCTAAGCCTCTTCCAAGTCTGATTAACCCTTGAATCTAACTAAAGCCGGTAACAATTATTCAAAAAAAAAAAATTTTCCCACGAGTTAAACGGTACCCAACTATCGACACACAGAGTAAAAATATTTGTACTAGCATAAAATTAAAATATTATAATCCACTTGGATATCACTTTAATATAAAACTACTTAGGACCAAAAGCATAAAATAATTCGAGAATCCACTAATAGTTTATCAGTTAATTAATATATAATGAACGCTGTAAATAAAATTCGAAATCAAATTACAGTTGACAAATCTTTATTTCCAAATAAAAGAAACAAATAAAAAATACCAATTTCAATTCAACAACATAAGAAAAAAATAGCCGGTCGGAAAATTTTCAAAGAATACATTTAACAATTTAATAATAAGCGGCGATACGGAAAGTTTCGAATACACAGTTTATTTGTAAAAATGATTTACCTTATTAAATACAGCTTACACACAATCGGAATACGGAATACACTAAATTTTTCACACTACGGTTTTTCGGTTTTCGGAAGAAAGTTGAACGGAGAATTACGGAAGACTAATTTAGAGCCGGAATAAATCAGAGCGCGAATGAATCAGCTCGAAAAATGAATTGCTTGAGAATTTATATCCAAAATTTTTAGTTACATTTTTCGGCCGTCGTCGAGGTGAGGGAATTAAACGTGAAATTTATCTAGTCTCGACAAAAACTTGTACCTATACTAGACGGCCCTCGTTTTAATTAAAATGTTGTATATACCGGGCGTCCATTCAGTTGAAAAATTTAAATATCGGAAATGAATAAATTGTGTATGGTAGAATTTGGATTTGCGTAACTCGGACTCATACTAAAATATACAACGGTAATAACAAAAAAAATAAATCAATGCGGTAGTAGAAAGGGTGGTAAAATAAAATATTGAGGCGAATAATCAATTAACGAATAGTTACTATCAAATAATAGAAATAGATACCACAATCTATATCAAAGATTGAATAAATATTATAAAATGTATTGATAAACATAACTATCAGTACAGCAGAATTGTGTATTTGATAGTAGTGATATTAATAATGTCAATAATTGAAATGTTATTTATTAGAAATATCAAAATTCAAAGTTACTTCAAATTAGATAAAATTATAAAATCATTTTATTTATTAATATAAGAAAATATAATTTGATGAATGACATTTCAAAGTAGATTGACATATTTATCATTACTTAATTTTAAGTGTAGGAAGATGGCATGGAGATTTTGTTAGAAAGTGACAGTAATCTTTATATGACGTTTGGGTGAAAAAAAGTTCGTTTAAAAGAAACCCTCTTTAAGTGATTATAGAATCGTGTTCGAGGGCTAGTTTGGGTGAAGATTGTTAAAGGGTTGATATAATCAGTTGAGGGGTATTTGGGTAGTCCTGCGGATCACCACCAAAAGGAGGTCTTAACTACTAAACCAAGTCAACATTTGGTAAAATTATCTTCCCGAAATGGACCATTAACTTCGAAGGCTTCACTCACGTAATTGAGATACGTTCAGAATAACAGGGACTGCTCTTTATCAGAATATGGATCATCGCATTTGCATCATTCAAGTAGTTCATCCAATAAGCATATGAGCACATCTTGTCATAACGGCATCACCGGGACCTCATTGATCCACACAGACTCTTCCGTTGCTGGAGACAGGCAGATCGTTTTCCAAATTGAACTTGGACTCTACCAACAAGCGTTGGTCAAGGTTATATTTTTTTATATTTAATTTTCATTAATTATAATTTATGTATATTTATCTAGGTTATACTCCGGTTAATTCTTGGAATTGATTCTTTAGTAACAGTGACGTCACCGTTATCCATAATTGGAACTGTTATTTTTAAATTATTATCTGTTTGCATTAATTATTTTGTGGTATTTGTTGTATTGTTGTGATTTATTGAATAATAACTTGTTTCATGTGGTTCCTTTCGTTGCCTTCAGATCAGTCTACCTTATCGTTCTGTTATTGACGAGCGTTACAACCGAATTCACATATACCCTGAGAATAAATAACTAATTAATTAAGAATAAATTGGACAACACAAGTGGTTTCCCAATGTAAGATATTGAAATTAAAAAAAATATCATCACAATATATTACGGAACAAAATAAAAATTAAACTTGCAAAAAATATAACTCGTTACAATACCTGAAAACAAGAACCAGCTTGCAATTCGACCATTTTCCATTCTCTACTGATAATTGACAAACTCACTCAAATATACCTGAAAACAAGAACCAGCTTGCAATTCGACCATTTTCCATTCTCTACCTCTGATATACAGACAAAAACACGTAAGAAGTCTCAATAGAGTCTAAAACAACGCAAAACACACAATTCGACGTTATTCCTTCCAAATACGCGGAATCTCACGTTACAACACTCCCAAAGCGTCAATGGAACTCGGGATCACTCAAAACACCTCAATTCTACTATAAAGATCACAAGATAACTTATTAATTGACAAACTCACTCAAATATACCTGAAAACAAGAACTAGCTTGCAATTCGACCACTTTCCATGATCTACCTCTCAAATACAGACAAAAACACGTAAGAAGTCTCAATAGAGTCTAAAACAACGCGAAACACACAAATCGACGTTATACCATTCAAATAAGACGAATCTCACGTTACAACCCCCCAAAGGGTCAATGGAACTCGGAATCACTCAAAACTTCTCAATTCTACTATTAAGATCACAAGATATCTTAATAATTGACAAACTTACTCAAATATACCTGAAAACAAGAACCAGTTTGCAATTCGACCATTTTCCATTCTCTACTAATAATTGACCTCACTCAAATATACCTGAAAACAAGAACCAGCTTGCAATTCGACCATTTTCCATTCTCTACCTCTCATATACAGACAAAAACACGTAAGAAGTCTCAATAGAGTCTAAAACAACGCGAAACACACAATTCGACGTTATTCCTTCCAATTACGAGGAATCTCACGTTACAACTCTCCCAAAGGGTCAGTGGAACTCGGAATCACTCAAAACTCCTCAATTGTACTATAAAGATCACAAAATAAATTAATAATTGACAAAATCACTCAAATTAACCTGAAAACTAGAACTAGCTCGCAATTCGACCATTTTCCATGATCAACCTCTCAAATACAGACAAAAACACGTAAGAAGTCTCAATAGAGTCTAAAACAACGCAAAACACACAATTCGACGTTATACCATTCAAATAAGCAGAATCTCACGTTACAACTCCCCCAAAGGGTCAATGGAACTCGGAATCACTCAAAACTTCTCAATTCTACTATAAAGATCACAAGATAACTTATTAATTGACAAACTCACTCAAATATACCTGAAAACAAGAACTAGCTTGCAATTCGACCATTTTCCATTCCCTACCTCTCATATACAGACAAAAACTCGTAAAAAGTCTCAATAGAGTCTAAAACAACGCAAAACACACAATTCGACGTTATTCCTTCCAAATACGCGGAATCTCAAGTTACAACTCCCCCAAAAGGTCAATGGAACTCGGAATCACTCAAAACTCCTCAATTCTACTATAAAGATCACAAGATATCTTAATAATTGACAAACTCACTCAGATATACCTGAAAACAAGAACCAGCTTGCAATTAGACCATTTTCCATTCTCTACCTCTCATATACAGACAAAAACACGTAAGAAGTCTCAATAGAGTCTAAAACAACGCAAAACACACAAATCAACGTTATTCCTCCCAAATACGCGAAATCTCACGTTACAACTCTCCCAAAGGGTCAATGGAACTCGGAATCACTCAAAACTTCTCAATTCTACTATACAGATCACAAGCTTTCTTAATAATTCACGAACTCACTCAAATATACCTGAAAACAAGAACTAGCTTGCAATTCGACCATTTTCCATGCTCTACCTCTCAAATACAGACAAAAACACGTAAGAAGTCTCAATAGAGTCTAAAACAACGCAAAACGCACAATTCGACGTTATTCCATCCAAATACACGGAATCTCATGTTACAACTCTCCCAAAGGGTCAATGGAACTCGGAATCACTCAAAACTCCTCAATTGTACTATAAAGATCACAAGATAAGTTAATAATTGACAAACTCACTCAAATATACCTGAAAACAAGAACTAGCTCGCAATTCGACCATTTTCCATTCTCTACCTCTCATATACAGACAAAAACACGTAAGAAGTCTCAATAGAGTCTAAAACAACGCAAAACGCACCATTCGACGTTATTCCATCCAAATACACGGAATCTCATGTTACAACTCTCCCAAAGGGTCAATGGAACTCGGAATCACTCAAAACTCCTCAATTGTACTATAAAGATCACAAGATAAGTTAATAATTGACAAATTCACTCAAATTAACCTGGAAACTAGAACTAGCTTGCAATTCGACCATTTTCCATGCTCTACCTCTCAAATACAGACAAAAACACGTAAGAAGTCTCAATAGAGTCTAAAACAACGCAAAACACACAATTCGACGTTATTCCATCCAAATACGCGGAATCTCACGTTACAACTCCCCCAAAGGGTCAATGGAACTCGGAATCACTCAAAACTCCTCAATTGTACTATAAAGATCACAAGATAAGTTAATAATTTGACAAACTCACTCAAATATACCTGAAAACAAGAACTAGCTCGCAATTCGACCATTTTCCATTCTCTACCTCTCATATACAGACAAAAACACGTAAGAAGTCTCAATAGAGTCTAAAACAACGCAAAACACACAATTCGATGTTATTCCTTCCAAATACGCGGAATCTCACGTTACAACTCCCCCAAAAGGTCAATGGAACTCGGAATCACTCAAAACTTCTCAATTCTACTATAAAGATCACAAGATGTCTTAATAATTGACAAACTCACTCAAATATACCTGAAAACAAGAACCAGCTTGCAATTCGACCATTTTCCATTCTCTACCTCTCATATACAGACAAAAACACGTAAGAAGTCGCAATAGAGTCTAAAACAACGCAAAACACACAATTCGACGTTATTCCTTCCAAATACGCGGAATCTCAAGTTACAACTCTCCCAAAGGGTCAATGGAACTCGGAATCACTCAAAACTCCTCAATTGTACTATAAAGATCACAAGATATCTTAATAGTTGACAAACTCACTCAAATATACCTGAAAACAAGAACCAGCTTGCAATTCGACCATTTTCCATGCTCTACCTCTCAAATACAGACAAAAACACGTAAGAAGTCTCAATAGAGTCTAAAACAACGCAAAACGCACAATTCGACGTTATTCCATCCAAATACACGGAATCTCATGTTACAACTCTCCCAAAGGGTCAATGGAACTCGGAATCACTCAAAACTCCTCAATTGTACTATAAAGATCACAAGATAAGTTAATAATTGACAAACTCACTCAAATATACCTGAAAAC